>CM026386.1:89458909-89528847 GCA_014843695.1 Archivesica marissinica
CCTTTTTTATATCCGATCGATCGCGGTGGTGGGGGCGGCGGGTGACGCTGGGGCAAATGTGAGCGGCTTAATATCCAATGTTACTCACCCCCCTTGCTGCTCTTGCATAATATTAACTTATAGTACATGACCATTATACTAATATTATTGAGTCAATTGCAAACAGATGGCAACAACTGTAATAGAACAGTGAATGGAATGTTTTGTTGGGGAGGGGGGGGGGTAGCCGGATCGGCAGGTGGGGTGGAAATCCTACAAGACCACTATATATAACCTGTACTTGTTTGTAAAAAAATATACTAATAGCTAATCAGCAGGGTAGCTGCACATGAACATGGCTGTTGTGTAAGCTATTATATGTATATTGGAGAGAACGTACGTAGTTCTTGACATAGTAAGTAAGGCCATACCAGTATCATAAGGTGATTGATGATATGGTCTTGGTGACACCACTGTGACCACCCAGTGGGATGCCATGACACTTCTTTATTTAAGATATTGGTGCGTCTCTCATAAGTCATATTAGGTTCGCAGTATCTCCCTTACATAATACATTGCCTGAAATAAAAAACACACCGTCGTCAAAATACATAGATAACAAATATAACTGTGAAGTTACAAAATGTGTCATAAAACACACACATCCCGCTTTGTCAGTCAACAAAAGTAATTTAGTGGGAGTCGTGATAGCGCAATGGTCGCGCGTTTGCTTTAGTTGCGAAAGGCCTGGAGTTCGAGCCCCGCTGGAGCCGTTACGATTGTGTCCTTAGGCAAGGCATTTAAATTGCATGTTGCCTCTTCTCTCTCCCCTCGGGGCGATAGATTCCATCAGGAATGAGGTTTCGAGAGTGATTAATATAAGTTATGAGAACCTGTTACGCAATCGAGCTAACATTAATTTGTATAAACTAAGAGTAATTTATGGGTTTAAAGAAGGTCACAGTGCCTGGGTAAGGATTTGATGCAGTAACGATGACTGACTGACTAGTAAATTTATTTAAAGTCGCCACCGCATAAATGCATTTGGGCGACTGAGTTTCTAAGAAGATTAAAATACCCATCATCTAAAATCGTGGAAGTCGTGATAGCGCAGTGGATGCGCGTTCGCTTCAGATGCGAACGATCCGGAGTTCGAGCCCCGCTGGAGCAGTTACGATTGTGCCCTTAGGCAAGGCATTTAAATTCCACGTTGCCTCTTCTCTTTCCCTCGTGGCGATGGATTCCATCAGGAATGAGGTCTCGAGAGTGATTAATATAAGTTGTAATAACTTGTTTCGCAATCGAGCAAAAATCAATTTGTATAAACAATCTAACAGTGTTGATTTTGCCTATCGTAATTATTATAACTAGATGTTTAGAGGGCTATGAGGGCTGCTGTAATATTAGTGTGTGTTCGGTTTTCATATCTCCGACTGTCGCTCACACAAGAACCCGGTACATGTATACTTCTAAGATGTCTAAGACTGCATATATATAAATATATGATTACCATTTCCACTATGGTTATGTGACGAGAATACCTTGTTACATGTGCAATGTCGCGTTATAGTATAATACTGTGATCGACATGCCACAAGACAATAAAGTATTCCACCCATATCCATCCAGCATCCGACATTTTACATTAAGATTACAAAGTTATGTACTAAAATACTTTTAGTTAAGACTAAGTTTAAAATATGTATACTATGGTAATACCATGGAGTTAAGAACAGGTGGACTGTCTTAATGTGTATATGTTCTATGATAGTTCATAACTAATCCCCCGAGTACATACAATTATAACCAGTCACACAGATATATAGCCGGGTAATAACGGATCTCCCATATACATGTACATGGGAAATTAAAATTTTGTTTATATATCACATTCAGATTCTCAGCCCACTATGTCTTTTGGACATCTTTTTTAACATATTTAAGAAAGACCAAACTAATATGGGTTACCCCTAAAAACATAAATATACAACTAAGCCCATATTTCATTGCAGTAAGCTGCAATAAGTGAACGTTCATTTTTACTTGAAACATAGTATGTTCCTGAGGATGTGATTTTGTGTTCCCTCATATTCCCACCCCCATGATTTATACCCCCCTGTGTACTGGGATCATTAATTGTTATAAGATAACATCTCTACCCCTGTGTGACAACATTTATGATCAGTACGTTACAAAAAACTTCCGTAGCAATTCCAACGGTCACCTTAATAGAGCCAGTAAAATTGTAATAATGTTTAAAATATACTTAAATATTTACATTAAAGAACATTCATCCAGGGAATAGCCAAACAAAGAATAACCGTAGATCCTTGTCGTATCAAATATCCATATGGCAGTAATCCGGTTCCGTTGTTCATTTTCTGTTTTTCGGAGATAGACCGACAGCATGCATTGTTCGCAACGAGACTATTCCCATGGCTAGGGGGTTTGCTGTCATAATTTTACTAAACTAAACTGGACACTTGCATGGATCCTGAAGATTTACATAAAACGGTGACAAGAAATGATATCCGAAATTTCCTCTAATACCCTAGCATAATTGCAGGGATAAATTAAAGAAACATTTTTGCAAGAATCTTGAGACATATGGTGTTCATATTAGCATTCCCCGTCACTAATATTTACAGTATTTAGAGAAAGTGGCTTATTATGGAATACATAATGAAGAACGATAAGTTTGAAATACACATAAAGCATGAACTTATATGAAGGCGGTTAAAAGGCACATGTCTGTCGGAGAGATTTTGACAGCTTAAAATGCCCCGATTCTGGCAAAGTTGCTGCAGATATAGTCAATGTGAATATGTAGAAAGGTGCTGGATAGTAGATAATAATTCACCGAAAAATGTGATATTATCTGACTCACTTTCATCACTGGTCTTCTTACAATCAAGGAATAGTAAGTCTAGACCAGATCTAATCAAAGACTTAGTTAAATTATATAATGAGGGTTTGAACTTGGACCTCCAGGTTACCATAGCATGGTGTCCAGCAGTGCACAAATATGTATCACTGGAAATGAGCTGGCTGATAGGGCGGCCAAGTCGGGTCTGGAGCATAGAAATGTAGAAAATAATGTGAAGCTCGCACCCATGGAGATCTTCTCTATTATCAGGGCTCAAGCAATTACCAATTGGAGCCAAACTTTATATAATAGGCCTTTTAAGCAAACTTATAAGTGGAGCTATGTGGGGCTTAGTGGACTGGTGCATTATTCCCATTCCATAAAAATAGATAAGTGCATTAGTAGACTGGGACTGGGGACACATATGTTGCCTGGTAATGCTGGACAACATATATTTAAATTGGATCCGGTTTGTCACACGTGTCGGTTGAAGTACACCACCGAACATTTTCTGCTAGACTGTAGTGTGCACGGGACTCATCGAGCTGATCTGTGGGCGGCTGTTGCAATCTTGAGAATGTCCTCAACCCCGGCAAGGCTGTACGAACATCAGTATGCAAAGCTCTGGATACCTACATCTTAGACTGTCAGATGTCCGACAAAATATAGAGGACCTGTGCAGTTATGGTTGGCTAAGACACAAGTTCCCATACTTTTCCAGGTTGTTAGTAGATCAATAAACCAGTTAGTAGTGCAGAAACTAGCCTCACTAGAGCCCTTTCCGAAAAGCAATTTTACTGCTGGTTTCTCATCATTTGAGTGGGAGATTTTGACTCCAGGTGAAAGAGTTTACTTAAATTTCATCTTAATGGCTCTTTTTGGGATACAGCCATCACTAAAACTTAAATCAATATAAATTTCTATCATTGGAATTAGTAAACCAATGTGGGAAAATCTACAACGACCTGGACAAAATTAATTTGAAATATATATCAATACCCCCGCTAATAGAACCCTTCGGAGAGATCCCACGCTTATGCCTCTGTACACACAGTCACGTTAATATATTATGAAAATAAATAACTGCTTATCAGTTAACCCTGTCCTTCATAGATATTTAGGTTAATATAATATTATATCTCCATACAAACGACAGTCACTTAGCTATCATGCAGTGGATAAATTGTCATCATATCTATCCCACCTCCATAGATATTGCTGGGACTACATAAGATTCTGGCCTATATTATGATCATTGGTTTGACTACTATAATGTCAATGTATGCCGTATTGGTAATGACGTCAAGAGGTGCTTCTATATGGGAATGGGTTAATACAATAGTTTCAGTAATATAAGTAATTACTTATATGACCCCTCTATTATTGTAGTAATATCGCCTCTCCCACCTGTGACCAAATATCTAGGAGACAAACATTTGTTCATTTTTTCATAACATCTGCCCTAAACTAATAGATGTAATCATATATATGGGAATAATGTTGTCTGAGTCAGACCAGTTGAAATCCAGAGCCCCTGGTCCAATCCACCTAGAGTAGGAGGTAAGATAGCACGCAGAACAATTGATAAGTACAGCCAGGCTAGGTACCAAATCAATGATCATTTATCGGGATGCCAGGGGCTGCGGTTTTCGACCTCCTCGTTTGGGCTAGTCAGAGGCGAGGAATACTCTCGTTACCTATTGGGTGTTCTGTGTACCTAATAGGATGGTACACTTAGTGTACATGTCCCTAGTTATCCCGACCAGATCATGATAATAGAAATTTGAATATCCCTTATCAAAACTGACCAAACAGAGATTTCTTCAAAACCAAATATTTAGCACAAATTTGAACCCAGTATTTTCTCAAATTATCTGATTTATTCAGATTATTTGTATATTTTTCAGAAACATTAACATGTTATTGACTCAAAATTATCAATTAAGGTAGCCTGATTATAGTAGGATCATAATTGAGGCCCCTGTGCTATGACATATGTGTAATGTCAAAACGTAGTGTTTTTGTTCTGATTTTGGTCAATTACATAAACTATTGAAAGTATAAAGGGATACAAATGCGTAATAAAATATTATAAACATAATTAAGCAAACTAGAGTGAGGTTGGTAAAATTTCCAAGAAAATGTCCTTATCCATATCAAGTGAGAAATCTGATTAAATATACCACATGTGTCATGCATACATAACCTAGTTGTTATGATCATTTATTTAATATCCCCAGAATGTGTATGCCTTTCTATAAACATCACTATGATATTGACTTCAAACAATCAAATAATGTTGCATAACTGTATTATTTCCACAGTTGAGGCCCCTATGCTGTGGCATATATACAATACAATATGTATTGCATTAAACATCAGACGATGCTTATAGCATATGGGCAATGTTGTCCAATTCTAACTTTTTGGGATAATATGCATAAATAACCTAGTGTTTGTGTTCAGTTATTGGTCAATTGCGCACATGATTGTATAAAGGGATAAAAAAATCCCCACGTATACATAATAAAATATTATACTTGCGAACCTGCGATCTCTGGATTACCAGTCCAATAGTTAACCACTGGACTACAGTCCGTCTGTCACCCTAAATCATAGTGTGGTCATTAATCCATGGCATCGAAAAGTAACCCTCTCTCTCATACATGTATAGTCTACACATAGAGGAGTCATTATTCTATGGCATCGAACAGTGACATGCCATCACTTGTTCAGTGTATACATAGGGGGTGGGTCATTGTTATTATTTGTTATATGCGTGTCTGTGTAAATAGTATGCATATACATTATGTGAACCTCCTAGTTATACGGCACCCACCACCCCATTATCATCTTTAGAAATTGATAGAGACAAATTATCTGTGTACTTTTATTTTCATATTCAATATATTTATGCTATTCTGTGCATCATTGATTCAAAATAAATTTTGCTAGGCCTTAAACAGTGTTAATTAACATTTAATTATAATAAATTTAATATTTTCCAACTATATATTGCCATTCGCAAGGGGAGTATTTGTTCCTTAAGGGGGTCAATATTCTATGATCTACTAATAACCCGAGAGTCATTATTTTGAGGGGGTCAATATTATATATGACACAGGGCTCAATACTCGGTCAGGCCACATATGTAGTGTCATCGGGCAAGGCGTCTTACACACATTTCTTAGTACTGCTTAACCGCTTAGATCGGCTAAGACTGCCCAGTCAGGTCGGCTAAACCTGTCTAGGGCAGATATTAAGTCAATAAGGTGTATTTAGCTTAATAAATAGTTAAACACAAGCTGCTTCATTCTTATATTGTTGTTATATACTGTTTTTCGGTGTCTTTCCGCATTTCTACATGTTGGAGAACAGTCTATTTCTACAAAATATGTAAGTGACATACTTTCCGTCCTCGTTCGATATTTCGGATAAATGTGAAAAATATATGATTTGTAACGTTTCTATTCATTAGATTATAGCTCGATCGAGCTATTATAGCTCGTTCTGGACTGTTCTCCAACCTGTTCTAGCGACCGTGTCATTTGATCAGCTTTGAAACAAAATTAAAATACAGTGCATTATTCAGTTATTTGTACAAAACAAAACTGAAAATGACATTATGTGTGTTAATTGTCATATGAAACAAACCTGTACAGGCTTCTGTCTTTGATTTCTGATACTCAAAGAAAGTATCAACAAACTAAACCGCAAGCGTTACAACATCGAAACGCTGGTGCGAAGGTAAAGCCAGCAATATATGACGGTGCAGGGTCATGGTTGGATTATAAAGCACATTTCGATGCTTGTGCCACAATAAATTGTTGGACAGACAAAGATAAAGGATTGTATTTGGCGATATCTCTTAAAGGACAGGCGCAAGGTGTATTTGGTAATCTGGCGGCCAAAGACAACTACTATGCACTAATATCTGCGTTAGAAGAACGATTTGCTCCACCAAACCAAACCGAATTATATAGAGTGCAGTTACGAGAAAGACGACAAAGAGCGACAAAATCCCTCTCCGAGTTGGGTCAAGATATCCGCCGTCTCACTAACCTGGCATACCCAACTGCACCATATGACGTACGCGAAACACTTGCAAAAGAGCAATTCATTGACATCCTGATTAACTCTGACATGCGTCTGCGCATTAAACAGGCTAGACCTACACATTTAAATGATGCTGTGCGACATGCGGTTGAACTGGAAGCGTATGTTAAAGCTGAGCAGAAATCAAAATCATTCTTGCATGCAGTACAACATGACCATGCAATCAAATATGAGCAGTCGGCAGTGCTGAGATAGTTGGAAAGACTACACGCCGATGTAAGCCATTTACAACACGAACTCAAGTCAATTAAGGAAGGGTCCCCGCATAAACAACCGTTCCAATTCCCAAATCAAAGTCAACAACAAGCCCCCGTGGTGATGTGCCAGTACTGTAATAGAAGAGGACACACGTTGGAAGAATGTCCTGCAAGGCAAAGATATATCAATCCAAAGCATGGTTACAAGACTATTTCTCACAAGCAGTCCTTGTCAATGCAACCGACCCACAACTCTTAAATAGATAGATGGTTGTAGCAGGTCGAATCATGTAGGTTGTTAATGTTTAGTATATTTAGTAGAATAGCTTTGTTTCGTTTTCTTCATTTTGTTCCACAGAAATAGCACAGTTACTACCCTTTGCGGGTGCACTAATTATTCTGTTCGTTAATATCCAGTTACTTACAGTTGTTTAAATTTGAATAAAATATGCTGGCTGGTTACTGTTGAATTAACCATAAGCCAATGATATATGTCTGAAGCATGATTATAGTTGTTATATTATAGTGTTGGTTTTTTAAAATGTGTCTGTGTGTGTTTCCCCACGCTTAATTGTTATCCAAGCTCGATCCGGAATTGAAATAGCATTACCGGGTGTTCATATACTTTGGATACATACCTTGAATAATGTACAAGTACCACACATGGGTATGTCGTCAGCTAAATACACCTGCAGTATTGGTATAGCGTGGTCGAGCTACATTGCGGGACGCACTGGAATCGGAGGCGTGGGTAATGTGGTGAATTTTGGTTCATAGCCCACCGGTAGGAACGTGATTTGAGTGCGAGTCCCACCTATACTGTATGCATTTTGTTCTGATGAAAATACTACTCACCGGGAGCATACGATTGAGGATCGTCATTTCGTCGCTTCATTAAGTGATATGTGGTAGTAAATCGCACTAGTAGGTCCAAAATCCATCGACGAATTCCAAAATACTTGAGAAGTACGTCAGTGTATTTCATGAGTGATTTTCAGCAAACTATCAACTCGGGACACTAAATAACTATCCAGTTCGGTATAAAATAGTGTTGTCTTGTTATCGCAAGTACAAATCTATGCATAACATGTTGATTTCACCCAAAAGCCAATTTGGCATAATTATGGAAATACCCCACCTCCCGTATTTTAATGTAAAACGCACCACACAATATCTGGGTAACTTGAGACAGGAAATAGTAACACAAGTGGGAATGGTTCCAGGTGTTGGTGGCATTAATGAGCATAGAACGAAAACCAGGTTCTTTGACCAATCAGAATATTTCCTATAAATAATCACGTGAATGCTTGATTATATATCGCCGAGTAGTTAATAATTCTCCCCAAAACTTTATGGTCACTTAGATGGGCAACATCAACAATACAGATATATACGGTAGAGAACGCTCTATATGTAGACGAGCATAGAGCAGCATTGATTTAAACTATGTGCAGTGTTTAACAGAAACACTGTACTACCTAGGCAAGCAGCAGTCGCTATCGGGAGATGGTTAACATGTGCATGCTGGCAGGTGTACGACATACATGTGCTGGCAAGTGCACTTGTAGACATGCGCATGCTAGCATATGTACTTGTATACGTGCGTGTGCTGGAACTGACATGTGCTAGCAGATGCATTTGTAGACTTGCGAGTGCTAAAAACCATTGTTGATTTGTGTTGGCTGACGAGTGCGAAACAAGCAAAGTTAAAATAAATCACAGCATGCGTGTGTTCGAACATTGCACACGCATGTTAAAGCAGCTCGCACGTACATGCCTGCTATATTCCTAACTCCTGTGTAGTTAATATTTGTGAAATTGACAAGTGTTATCAGTATTCTACTATCCCTTGGTTGACAGGTGAAACAAACCTGTGCAGGCTTCTGTCTTTGCCTGTGCATGTGTTAGGTAACATGTGTTGAGCATTTGTCCATGCTTGGGAGTGATCGAGATATAACAGTCGTGGCCATTCACTAGTAACTGACGTATGCTTGATACATGCAACCGGTTTTCATTTGTTTAAGCTCGTGTCGTTTATTTACATGGGCTTGTTATTTTTACTGTACGGTTGTCTTCAGCTACTATACAACGCCATTTAATTCAGAATCCAGTACGTGTTACAAGGCTCACTAGCTTTGGTAAGACACAGGTCATATAACCCCACATTCCTTACATGGTAAGGACATAGAACCACCAAGCATTGGTCGGTAGATGTTTCTGTTTTGTTTTGTCTCTGTACATGTAAATCTTGTACCAGCCACACTCCCAATAGTTGTGATTGAGACGTAGGCTAAAACCGCTCCCATGAGTCGTATGTGTTGGACATCGCTGGCAAGAACCATACCACACTAACAAGTGACAACTCGACTAAACACGTGCGCAACAACTGCTAACCGTAGTTACCTCTACAGCTATCTTGCACAGTTTAAGCCCTTCACACATGGTACACGAGCTCGCTCGCATAAGGTGATTCGCCCACAGGTAATCACCTGGATAGCTACTCCGACAGCAGATCCCTGCTTATTCACCATCCGGCATACTCCAGCATCAATAGTTGAATTCCAACTAGTGTTCTTCACGAATAATACGTGTATGGTCCCAGGGTATATTATATAGTGGCAAGTATGCATACGGAAGTGCCGTTTAGTCTCACGTTAGTTTGAGTGGGTCGACCAAAGTTTGCCACAGTACATAGCATACGCATGTTAAGTGTTAGTGTTTGTTCATAGTTCTTCTGTGGAAGTCGTGATAGCGCAGTGGATGCGCGTTCGCTTCAGGTGCGAAAGGTCCGGAGTTCGAGCCCCGCTGGAGCCGTTACGATTGTGTCCTTTTGCAAGGCATTTAATTTCCACGTTGCTTCTTCTCTCTCCCTCGTGGCGATGTATTCTATAAGGAATGAGGTCTCGAGAGTGATTAATATAAGTTATAAGAACTTGTTTCGCAATCGAGCTAAATTAAATGTGTATAAACTATTGTTCTTCTCATCTAGCATGTGTACCCTTGTGCTAGTACATACTATATTACCAGTTCATATTGTTTTTGCTAATCATTATTGTTAGAGCTGTTTTGTGCTCTGTCCAAATTGAGAATGTTGTCATTTATAAGTGTATATACTCATGTTTAACACCCCAGCAATAGCTGTTCAGTTCCTCAGCAAGTTATCTGAGGCTTATCCATATGTTTTTCTATACCTCGTGTATCTGTGTGGTTGGACGTCGTGAAATACTTGTTTGACATATCACCCCCTAATCATTATCATTGGAGCCGTTACATGCTCTGTTTGTAATTAAATGCGCTATTGTATTATCGTTCGTGTTTTGCGCACGTTAAACCAACCATACACACGCACGACGCGTTACAGTCAAATTAATTTGTGATACAACTTTACCTGTACAAAGCTCATGTAGATTTTGGTTACATTGGGTTAGAAAATGAGCCAGTATGTGGTTTCGGATTTCGAAACATTTACAGTCAAATTACAACTGATAACACAGTGACAACCGGTACAAACAAGTCACTAACATCATTACTGAATGTGATAACTGCTTCAATTAATAAAAAAACAAAACCAAACAGTAGATTTCTAATATAATTATTTACCTCTGTCTGACAGCCATTTAGCTCAATGTCAATAAAGTAGGCTGTTCCATCAATTGACCGCGTGTATTCGTATCCGGTAAGCAAGGATAAAGCATAAACCGAAGTAATCTATATAGAAATTGGACAATCCCCTCCACACACACACTTTATAAATATATATAGGTTCATAAATGCCACATAATACTGATAATTAGCACAACTATTGTAAATAAAGTGAATGTATGTCATTCCTCACGGCCGCATAGATGTACCATTATGCGCATGCGCAACTTTCAGTTCTTACGGGGATGTCAATTATGTTAGAACACCAGCACGCAATTCGAATTATTCTGTGCATGCGAAATACGTGATCTCTCTTATACTCTTCGATATTTGACCATTTCTATAATTATTTATCGTCGATGGACCAGATCAATATGTGAAATTAAAGAGTATCCCTATGAACAGGGTATCCATCTTGTTTTATCTCGCCCACTGTAGTGGTAGGCGAGACTAAGTAGTCACTTCTCGATGACAACAACAAAACGGTGGCGAAGAGGCATATAACTAAAAACATTTAAAATATAATACTTTGATTAGTTGCAATTGTTTCTAGATAGTGGTTGTTCCTTGCTCCGTTAGCAGGTATTACCCTCAAAATAATGGTGTGATTTTCTCAAATATTTGCTATGTTAAAACATTCCATACTTTTGCAAAATCCGTGACATTTCGCATCAATATCCGAGGACTAACTCTATGTTTTTCAAATCTCATAATTTTAATGTAATATATATTAGTCAAGCATATTACAGGATAATAGTGCAACTTGGGTACATTTATGACATTTGGTATACACGGTCTCTACTTGCGAGCAAACATATTGGGCCATAATTTAATGTACATGCGTATAATAATACCTGGAATGATTTTGATTGGTTGATAGAATATAATCGTATAATTTGTAAATTAAACTGTAAAATATGTATATGTCTATGTGAATTGGTACACAACATTAACGATAAGACGAACTACGATTAAAGGAGGTCTCAACGCAATTATAACATTGTTTATAATCATAAATATAACGCTGCCTTGCTTAGTGACGTCGTGACAACTTAATGACATCACGACAATGTGCGCCAAAATGAAAGTTACAGCGTTATTTAATAAAACGAGCGCGCTATGGCAATGAGATAAAACGGATCTTATATTGATGATGATTTCATACAATATATATATAAAAGACTCGCTTAATAGCAAAATTCCATTACTCATTTCATGAAATATGGTATGAAATCACCACTCATGTAAGATCCTGTATATGTGTCATATATACAAACTAACAGGTAGGTATATCCATCGGCTGGCTGGAGACACCACTATCGACCTATCGAATAATATTAAAATAGGGCCATGGCACTGTAGTACCGAAGTGCCAGTATCTCATTGACAGAAGGCGTTGCTATAAAATAGCATGGTCATGAATTCAATTTAAATAAAGATTGGATTATATATTAAAATAAAGTAAATATATTAATGTATCTATTTTAATAACTTGATTTAATAAATCTCTACCTATGACCATTAGTTATTATTGTTATTAATAATACATATTCACAGCAAATATCATTCTAAATCTTCGATCTATTGAAGGTATCCCGACACAGCCAAACATTCACAGCACAAATCATTCTAAATCTTCGATATATTGAAGGTATCCCGACACAGCCAAACATTTCATCTAGTAATGATCCGTCAGTTGGAGATGCTGCTACACTTACATGTGAAAGTACATCCACTACTGTACCAACAAATCACAGTCTGAGTCGATCGTACAACTGGAACGTGGACAATTCTGCAGTCACTTCAAGTGGACGATACTCGCTATTTGGAAACACACTTGTAGTCTCTAATGTTGCAAACATAGACAAGGATTTGAAGTTTGTCTGTACTTCTACAGAAGTCGTCACAAATGGTTACACGTCAGATAGTAGTGGAGAGTATTCTATCAATGTATTATGTAAGTACAGAGTATGGTCATACATCATATAGTAGTGGAGAGTATTCTATCAATGAATTATGTAAGTACAAAGTATGGTCATGCATCATATAGTAGTGGAGAGTATTCTATCAATGTATTATGTAAGTAAAAAGTATGGTCATACATAATATAGTAGTGGAGAGTATTATATCAATGTCCTATGTAAGTACAATGTATGGTCATACATCATATAGTAGTGGACAGTATTCTATCAATGTATTATGTAAGTACAAAGTATGGTCATACATCATATAGTAGTGGAGAGTATTCTGTCAATGTCCTATGTAAGTACAAAGTATGGTCATACATCATATAGTAGTGGAGAGTATTCTGTCAATGTATTATATAAGTACAAAGTATGGTCATACATCATATAGTAGTGGAGAGTATTCTGTCAATGGCCTAGGTAAGTACAAAGTATGGTCATACATAATATAGTAGTGGAGAGTATTCTATCAATGTATTATGTAAGCACAAAGTATGGTCATACATCAGATAGTAGTGGAGAGTATTCTATCAATGTACTATGTAAGTACAAAGTATGGTCTTACATCATATAGTAGTGGAGAGTATTCTATCAATGTATTATGTAAGCACAAAGTATGGTCATACATCAGATAGTAGTGGAGAGTATTCTATCAATGTACTATGTAAGTACAAAGTATGGTCATACATCATATAGTAGTGGAGATCATTCAGTCAATGTATTATGTAAGTATAAAGTATGGTCATACATCAGCTAGTAGTGGAGAGTATTATATCAATGTATTATGTAGTACAGAGTATGGTCATAAATTATAATTATAGTAGTGGAGAGTATTCTACCAATGTCCTATATAAGCAAAAGTATGGTCATGCATCAGATAGTAGTGGAGAGTATTATATCAATGTATTATGTAGTACAGAGTATAGTCATGCATCACATAGTAGTGGAGAGTATTATATCCATGTACTATGTACATATAAAGTATGGTCATACATCATATCTATCAATGTATTATGTAGTACAGGGTATAGTCATGCATCACATAGTAGTGGAGAGTATTATATCAATGTATTATATAAGCACAAAGTATGGCCATACATCAGATAGTAGTGGAAAGTATTCTATCACTGTATTATATAATCACAAAGTATGGCCATACATCAGATAGTAGTGGAAAGTATTCTAGCAATGTGCTATGTAACTAAAAAGTATGGTCATACATCATATAGTAGTGGAGAGTACTCTATCAATGAACTATGTAAGTACAAAGTATGGTCATACATCATATAGTAGTGGACAGTATTATATCAATGTATTACGTAACTAAAAAGTATGGTCATACATCATATAGTAGTGGAGAGTACTCTGTCAATGAACTATGTAAGTACAAAGTATGGTCATACATCATATAGTAGTGGACAGTATTATATCAATGTACTATGTAAGTACAAAGTATGGGCATACACCATTTAGTAGTGGAGAGTATTTTATCAATGTACTCTGTAAGTACAAAGTATGGTCATACATCAGATAGTATTGGAGAGTGTTCTATCAATGTACTATGTAAGTACAAAGTATGATCATACATCATATAGTAGTGGAGAGTATTCTGTCAATGTATTATATAAGTACAAAGTATGGTCATACATCATATAGTAGTGGAGAGTATTCTATCAATGTACTATGTAAGCACAAAGTATGGTCATACATCATATAGTAGTGGACAGTATTATATCAATGTACTATGTAAGCACAAAGTATGGTCATACATCATATAGTAGTGGAGAGTATTCTATCAATGTACTATGTAAGCACAATGTATGGTCATACATCATATAGTAGTGGACAGTATTATATCAATGTACTATGTAAGCACAAAGTATGGTCATACATCATATAGTAGTGGAGAGTATTCTATCAATGTACTATGTAAGCACAAAGTATGGTCATACATCATATAGTAGTGGAAAGTATTATATCAATGTACTATGTAAGCACAAAGTATGGTCATACATCATATAGTAGTGGAGAGTATTCTATCAATGTACTATGTAAGCACAAAGTATGGTCATACATCATATAGTAGTGGACAGTATTCTATCAATGTATTATGTAAGCACAAAGTATGGCCATACATCAGATAGTAGTGGAGAGCATTATGTCCATGTCCTATGTAAGTACAAAGTATGGTCTTACATCATATAGTAGTGGAGAGTATTCTATCAATGTACTATGTAAGTACAAAGCATGGTCATACATCATATAGTAGTGGAGAGTTTTCTATCAATGTACTATGTAAGTACAAAGTATGGTCATACATCATATAGTAGTATAGTAGTGGAGAGTATTATATCAATGTATGATGTAAGTACAAAGTATTGTCATACATCAAATAGTAGTGGAGAGTATTCTGTCAATGTATTATATAAGTACAAAGTATGTTCATACATCATATAGTAGTGGAGAGTATTCTGTCAATGGCCTATGTAAGTACAAAGTATGGTCATACATCATGTAGTATTGGAGAGTATTCTATCAATGTAATAGGTAAGTACAAAGTATGGTCATACATCATATAGTAGTGGATAGTATTCTATCAATGTACTATGTAAGTATAAAGTATGGCCATACATCATATAGTAGTGGAGAATATTCTATCAATGTATTATTTAAGTACAAAGTATGGTCATACATCATATAGTAGTGGAGAGTATTCTGTCAATGTATTATGTAAGCACAAAGTATGGCTATACATCAGATAGTAGTGGAGAGCATTATGTCCATGTCCTATGTAAATACAAAGTATGGTCATACATCATATAGTAGTGGAGAGTATTCTATCAATGTACTATGTAAGTACAAAGTATGGTCATACATCATATAGTATTTGAGATTATTCTATCAATGTACTATGTAAGTATAAAGTATGATCATACATCATATAGTAGTGGACAGTAATATATAAATGTATTATGTAGTACAGAGTATGGTCATGAATCATAATTATAGTAGTGGAGAGTATTCTACCAATGTCCTATATAAGCAAAAGTATGGTCATGCATCAGATAGTAGTGGAGATATTATATCAATGTATTATGTAGTACAGAGTATAGTCATGCATCACATAGTAGTGGAGAGTATTATATCCATGTACTATGTACATATAAAGTATGGTCATACATCATATCTATCAATGTATTATGTAGTACAGAGTATAGTCATGCATCACATAGTAGTGGAGAGTATTATATCAATGTATTATATAAGCACAAAGTATGGCCATACATCAGATAGTAGTGGAAAGTATTCTATCACTGTATTATATAATCACAAAGTATGGCCATACATCAGATAGTAGTGGAAAGTATTCTAGCAATGTGCTATGTAACTAAAGAGTATGGTCATACATCATATAGTAGTGGAGAGTACTCTATCAATGAACTATGTAAGTACAAAGTATGGTCATACATCATATAGTAGTATAGTAGTGGAGAGTATTATATCAATGTATGATGTAAGTACAAAGTATTGTCATACATCAAATAGTAGTGGAGAGTATTCTGTCAATGTATTATATAAGTACAAAGTATGTTCATACATCATATAGTAGTGGAGAGTATTCTATCAATGGCCTATGTAAGTACAAAGTATGGTCATACATCATGTAGTATTGGAGAGTATTCTATCAATGTAATAGGTAAGTACAAAGTATGGTCATACATCATATAGTAGTGGATAGTATTCTATCAATGTACTATGTAAGTACAAAGTATGGCCATACATCATATAGTAGTGGAGAATATTCTATCAATGTATTATTTAAGTACAAAGTATGGTCATACATCATATAGTAGTGGAGAGTATTCTGTCAATGTATTATGTAAGCACAAAGTATGGCTATACATCAGATAGTAGTGGAGAGCATTATGTCCATGTCCTATGTAAATACAAAGTATGGTCATACATCATATAGTAGTGGAGAGTATTCTATCAATGTACTATGTAAGTACAAAGTATGGTCATACATCATATAGTATTTGAGATTATTCTATCAATGTACTATGTAAGTATAAAGTATGATCATACATCATATAGTAGTGGACAGTAATATATAAATGTATTATGTAGTACAGAGTATGGTCATGAATCATAATTATAGTAGTGGAGAGTATTCTACCAATGTCCTATATAAGCAAAAGTATGGTCATGCATCAGATAGTAGTGGAGATATTATATCAATGTATTATGTAGTACAGAGTATAGTCATGCATCACATAGTAGTGGAGAGTATTATATCCATGTACTATGTACATATAAAGTATGGTCATACATCATATCTATCAATGTATTATGTAGTACAGAGTATAGTCATGCATCACATAGTAGTGGAGAGTATTATATCAATGTATTATATAAGCACAAAATATGGCCATACATCAGATAGTAGTGGAAAGTATTCTATCACTGTATTATATAATCACAAAGTATGGCCATACATCAGATAGTAGTGGAAAGTATTCTAGCAATGTGCTATGTAACTAAAGAGTATGGTCATACATCATATAGTAGTGGAGAGTACTCTATCAATGAACTATGTAAGTACAAAGTATGGTCATACATCATATAGTAGTGGACAGTATTATATCAATGTATTATGTAAGTACAAAGTATGGTCATACATCATATAGTAGTGGAGAGTATTCTATCAATGAACTATGTAAGTACAAAGTATGGTCATACATCATATAGTAGTGGAGAGTATTCTATCAATGTATTATGTAAGTAAAAAGTATGGTCATACATCATATAGTAGTGGAGAGTATTCTATCAATGTACTATGTAAGTACAAAGTATGGTCATACATCATATAGTAGTGGACAGTATTCTATCAATGTATTATGTAAGTACAAAGTATGGTCATACATCATATAGTAGTGGAGAGTATTCTGTCAATGTACTATGTAAGTACAAAGTATGGTCATACATCATATAGTAGTGGAGAGTATTCTATCAATGTACTATGTAAGTACAAAGTATGGTCATACATCATATAGTAGTGGAGAGTATTCTGTCAATGTACTATGTAAGTACAAAGTATGGGCATACACCATTTAGTAGTGGAGAGTATTCTATCAATGTACTCTGTAAGTACAAAGTATGGTCATACATCAGATAGTATTGGAGAGTGTTCTATCATGTATTATGTAAGTACAAAGTATGATCATACATCATATAGTAGTGGAGAGTATTCTATCAATGTATTATGTAAGCACAAAGTATGGTCATACATCATATAGTAGTGGAGAGTATTCTATCAATGTACTATGTAAGTACAAAGTATGGTCATACATCATATAGTAGTGGAGAGTATTCTATCAATGTATTATGTAAGCACAAAGTATGGTCATACATCATATAGTAGTGGAGAGTATTCTATCAATGTACTATGTAAGTACAAAGTATGGTCATACATCATATAGTAGTGGAGATCATTCAGTCAATGTATTATGTAAGTATAAAGTATGGTCATACATCAGCTAGTAGTGGAGAGTATTATATCAATGTATTATGTAGTACAGAGTATGGTCATAAATTATAATTATAGTAGTGGAGAGTATTCTACCAATGTCCTATATAAGCAAAAGTATGGTCATGCATCAGATAGTAGTGGAGAGTATTATATCAATGTATTATGTAGTACAGAGTATAGTCATGCATCACATAGTAGTGGAGAGTATTATATCCATGTACTATGTACATATAAAGTATGGTCATACATCATATCTATCAATGTATTATGTTGTACAGAGTATAGTCATGCATCACATAGTAGTGGAGAGTATTATATCAATGTATTATATAAGCACAAAGTATGGCCATACATCAGATAGTAGTGGAAAGTATTCTATCACTGTATTATATAATCACAAAGTATGGTCATACATCAGATAGTATTGGAGAGTATTCTATCAATGTACTATGTAAGCACAAAGTATGGTCATACATCATATAGTAGTGGACAGTATTATATCAATGTACTATGTAAGTATAAAGTATGATCATACATCATATAGTAGTGGAGAGTATTCTATCAATGTACTATGTAAGCACAAAGTATGGTCATACGTCATATAGTAGTGGACAGTATTATATCAATGTACTATGTAAGCACAAAGTATGGTCATACATCATATTGTAGTGGAGAGTATTCTATCAATGTACTATGTAAGCACAAAGTATGGTCATACATCATATAGTAGTGGAGAGTATTCTATCAATGTACTATGTAAGCACAAAGTATGGTCGTACATCATATAGTAGTGGACAGTATTATATCAATGTATTATGTAAGCACAAGGTATGGTCATACATCATATAGTAGTGGAGAGTATTCTATCAATGTACTATGTAAGCACAAAGTATGGTCATACATCATATAGTAGTGGACAGTATTATATCAATGTACTATGTAAGCACAAAGTATGGTCATACATCATATAGTAGTGGAGAGTATTCTATCAATGTACTATGTAAGCACACAGTATGGTCATACATCATATAGTAGTGGAGAGTATTCTATCAATGTACTATGTAAGTAAAAATTATGGTCATACATCATATAGTAGTGGACAGTATTGTATCAATGTATTATGTAAGCACAAAGTATGGCCATACATCAGATAGTAGTGGAGAGCATTATGTCCATGTCCTATGTAAGTACAAAGTATGGTCTTACATCATATAGTAGTGGAGAGTATTCTATCAATGTACTATGTAAGTACAAAGCATGGTCCTACATCATATAGTAGTGGAGAATTTTCTATCAATGTACTATGTAAGTACAAAGTATGGGCATACATCATATAGTAGTGGAGAGTATTCTATCAATGTATTATGTAAGTACAAAGTATGGTCATACATCATATAGTAGTGGAGAGTATTATATCAATGTATTATGTAAGTACAAAGTATTGTCATACATCAAATAGTAGTGGAGAGTATTCTGTCAATGTATTATATAAGTACAAAGTATGGTCATACATCATATAGTAGTGGAGAGTATTCTGTCAATGGCCTATGTAAGTACAAATCATGGTCATACATCATGTAGTATTGGAGAGTATTCTATCAATGTAATATGTAAGTACAAAGTATGGTCATACATCATATAGTAGTGGATAGTATTCTATCAATGTACTATGTAAGTACAAAGTATGGCCATACATCATATAGTAGTGGAGAGTATTCTATCAATGTATTATGTAAGTACAAAGTATGGTTATACATCATATAGTAGTGGAGAGTATTCTGTCAATGTATTATGTAAGCACAAAGTATGGCTATACATCAGATAGTAGTGGTGAGCATTATGTCCATGTCCTATGTAAATACAAAGTATGGTCATACATCATATAGTAGTGGAGAGTATTCTATCAATGTACTATGTAAGTACAAAGTATGGTCATACATCATATAGTATTTGAGATTATTCTATCAATGTATTATGTAAGTATAAAGTATGGTCATACATCATATAGTAGTGGAGAGTATTCTATCAATGTATTATGTAAGTACAAAGTATGGTCATACATCATATAGTAGTGGACAGTATTCTAGCAATGTATTATGTAAGTACAAAGTATGGTCATACATCATATAGTAGTGGACAGTATTCTAGCAATGTACTATGTAAGTACTAAGTATGGTCATACATCAGATAGTAGTGGAGAGTATTCTATCAATGTACTATGTAAGTATAAAGTATGGTCATGCACAATATAGTATAAGCACATCATATTGGAGTGGTGTTGGTTTGGCGATATTCGTTGCAAGTAGTGTTTTAAGCATATATTGCACAGATATGTCTCCCGACTCTTGCCTGTGATTGGTGGATAATTTGATGTTGATGTATACACAGGGAATGCTGAACATTGTCCGTCTTGGCCAATTTGTGATGGATATACAGAATGATTATATTTGGTACAAATTTGTATCCCCATACTGGCTTGCATCCAACTAAATATTAGTAGTTACATACAACCCCACTTTCTGATCTCCAACTGTTGCACTTTGATAAAAGCACAACATGTTATTTATCATTGGATTGCTTGTTCAAACTTAAAGCCTATGACGACAGTAATCCATTTCCAGCATGAAACTACACCAATATAATTGTACTTCATTCTTCACATTCCTAATGCTATTTATTATGTTTTATATACGGTAGTTTTACGTTGCATTTACAAACAATACAATGAAAATATCTTTATAAAGCTACTGATTGGTTCATACTTGATCATACCATTATGTATGTCGTTGTATGTTATATATAATTTACCGGTATGTTTTGCCATATATATTTTTTAAACCAACCAACCCCACTCCCAAACTTCTCAAGACAATGCCCATAATATAGAGGGGATATCAATTCAACGAATTATTTATTGTTAATTAACTTACTGTAATTATTGATGTATGTATTATGTACTATAATTTAGATGGACCAGATGTTGTTACACTAACCCCTTCAAACACAAACTACATAGTGGACCAGGCTACAACATTAACAGATGCAAAATGTTATGCTGATTGCAACTCTGTATGTACATACAAGTGGATAAAACAGGGACAGACCACTCCAGTCAGCAATACAGATACCCTGCCATTGGGCAGCATAGACACGTCGTATACCGCTACCAACGCAGACCGAGCAGTTACCAATAACTCACCGCAAGTACTACTCAATGTTAGATGTAAGTATACTATGTATCTAGTAACTAAGTTGGAACTTCATGAACGTAGCATTAGTATTAAGTGGCAGTTGAGAATTTCGTATGAAATTATTGGGAATTATAGTGACATAATATTATATTACATGTACGTCGCACTTTGATGCAAGACAAAACAAATCTACACAGATCTCAACGATAAATTATATTGCTGATATTCCTTAGCATTATACATTGATCTCAACCATACAATATATTGCTGATATTCCTTAGCATTATACATTGATCTCAACCATAGAATATAGTGCTGATAGTCCTTAGCATTATACATAGATCTCAATCATAAAATATAGTGCTGATATTCCTTAGCATTATACATTGATCTCAACCATACAATATATTGCTGATATTCCTTAGCATTATACATAGATCTCAACCATAGAATATATTGCTGATAGTCCTTAGCATTATACATATATCTCAACCATAGAATATATTGCTGATAGTCCTTAGCATTATACATAGATCTCAACCATATAATATATTGCTGATATTCCTTAGCATTATACATAGATCTCAACGATAGAATATATTGCTGATATTCCTTAGCATTATACATTGATCTCAACCATAGAATATATTGCTGATATTCCTTAGCATTATACATAGATCTCAACCATACAATATATTGCTGATATTCCTTAGCATTATACATAAATCTCAACCATACAATATATTGCTGATATTCCTTAGCATTATACATAGATCTCAACCATAGAATATATTGCTGATATTCCTTAGCATTATACATACATCTCAACCATAGAATATATTGCTGATATTCCTTAGCATTATACATAGATCTCAACCATATAATATATTGCTGATATTCCTTAGCATTATACATAGATCTCAACCATAGGATATATTGCTGATATTCCTTAGCATTATACATAAATCTCAACCATAGAATATATTGCTGATATACCTTAGCATTATACATAGATCTCAACCGTAGAATATATTGTTGATATTACTTAGCATTATACATTGATCTCAACCATATAATATATTGCTGATATTCCTTAGCATTATACATTGATCTCAACCATACAATATATTGCTGATATTCCTTAGCATTATACATTGATATGTTGTGCAAGGGTAGTTTTTATCCCAGCATTATACATTGATATGTTGTGATAGTGTTCGTATCCCAGCATTATGCATTGATATGTTGTGGTAGTGTTCGTATCCCAGTATTATGCATTGATATGTTGTGGTAGTGTTCGTATCCCAGCATTATACATTGATATGTTGTGGTAGTGTTCGTATCCCAGCATTATACATGAATATGTTGTGGTAGTGTTCCTTGTTCGTATCCCAGCATTATACATTGATATGTTGTGGTAGTGTTCCTTGTTCCTATCACAGCATTATACATTGATATGTTGTGGTAGTGTTCCTTGTTCGTATCCCAGCATTATACATTGATATGCTGTGGTCGTTTTCGTATCCCAACATTACACATTGATATGTTGTGGTAGTTTTCGTATCTCAACATTATACATTGTTATGTTGTGGTAGTGTTCCTATCCCAGCATTATACATATTGATACGTTGTGGTAGTTTTCATATCCCAACATCTGGGTCCATGCTGCTTCCAATTCAGTAGTGGGGCGACCATCCCCTACCCAGCGGGTCCTCAGGTGGCGGATAGGGGAACGGCCCTCAGATATGGGCGTTAGCTGTGAATCAAATAAGCAGTCCTGGACCATACGGCGGTGTACCTACCAGGACGGGGCAGGATAGCACAAGGCAAAGCTACTCCTATTAAATACTCCACGTGTCCCACAACGGGTGCATCAGGCGAATATATGGACCGCCTTAAAAGTCCTAGACTAAGGGTGAGGTAACCCCAACAGAAACCTCGAATGCTGAAGCCGGAAGTACTGGGCCGCACGGCGCAATCTAATAAACCACGGTACTACGCATAAACGCAAAATGAATCGCAATGACAGAAAGAGTAAACCGAGATGGTGCTGGACCTGTGAAGACCCGCCAGGCAGGTACAGTGCCGGGTTCCATACCTCAAAGGAACCCATCCTTAGCTAGTGGAGGTGACCCTAAGCCGCCCTGTGGAGCCAGGGGACGGCGAAGGACAGCTACTGGCCGAAACGTGAAGCAGAAACCTCTTGTGCTCATGCAGTGGAATGCTGAAGGAGTCTTTTAACAAAAAGACTGAACTGGAGCAAGTACTACAGGACAAAGAGGTAAGTGTTTGCTGCATACAGGAAACACACATGAACAAAGACAAGACGTTCAAAGTACGAGGCTACCAGTGCCTCCGAGCAGACCGACAAGACAGACACAAGGGTGGTGTGCTCACTCTAGTCCGGAACAACATCAATGCGAGCGAAGTGAAAACCTACCTTGAAGGAGCGGAATACCAGGAGTTCAAGATCAAGACCAAATCAACTGAGTTGGACCTCGTCAACTACTACTGCCCAAATGACAAAACCCTTGCCCTTGACACTATTGGAGCTTCAAACAGTCGATACATGGTTGTTGTGACTTCACTTGTCATTCCCAGAGTTGGGGATATGCACAGTCTGATAGGCGTGGGGATGAAGTGGAGGACTGGCAGGATGAGCACAACTTGATTCTTGTCAACCAGTCCTATGATGTACCAACCTTCTACTCAAGGCGATGGCACACTACTTGGCGATCAACTTGGTGGAAGTGACCACAAACCAGTGTTCCTCACACTCAGCAGTGAAGTGATACAGACAGACCATCCCTACCCTAGATGGAACTACAAGAAAGCCAAGTGGAGTCTCTTTGCTATTCGGTCCAATTCTCTTACTCGAGGCATACAGGTACAGGGAAGAGATGTTAACAACGTGGTGAAAGAGTTCAACAACTGCATACTCAAAGCTGCCCATGAAACCATCCCTAGAGGTGCGAGAAGAGAACATAAGCCCTACTGGACCAATCAGTTGCAGACCCTCCAAGATGAACTCACTGAAGCAAGGAACAGGGCAGAAGAACAGCCATCACAAGAAAACCATGAACAACTTCAGAAAGCAAAGGCAAAGTTTCAAATATCTAAACTGGAAGCTACACGACGAAGTTGGAGGGAGAAAACTGCTGCCCTGAACCTTGAGAAGGACGGGAGGAAGTTGTGGAGGCTCACGAAACAGCTAAATGATGAAGAAAATAGCAGACAGAAAATCACGTTGGATGAGGATGGGAAACTGTTGACCGGCAAAGAGACTGCAGACTGTCTCGCCAAAGCCTACCAGAAAGAGGGCGACATCAAAGTCACACGCCAACAGCAAAGAGAGGCACGGAAAGAACAGAAGGATAGAAGTAAAAGGCATACGGAACAAGACTCCGTGATACTTCCACTTACATACCAGGAACTGTACACAGCGCTTAGACAACTGAAAAAGAGGAAGTCACCTGGACCAGATGGAATCTCCAATGAGATGCTAACTCATCTTGGATGCTCAGCCATGCTGAAACTTATTGACATCTTCAATCTTAGCTGGGAAGAAGGCATAGTTCCGCAGATCAGGAAGGAAGCCAACGATATCCCAATCTACAAGAACGGCAAGGATAGAAAGAAAGCTTCCAGCTATCGCCCTATTAGTCACACTAGCTGTGTGGTCAAGACAATGGAGAGCATAGTTAACAAGAGACTCATGTGGTACCTTGAGACAGAAAACCTCCTATCCAAGGAACAAGCAGGATTCCGATAGTTCAGATGCACAGAGGACCAGGCAACATACCTCGCTCAGGAAGTTGAGGATGCATTCCAAGGCCAGAGGGTAGTCTTTGCAACCTGGATAGAACTCCAGAAGGCTTTTGACAAAGTCTGGACTGATGGGCTGCTGGTCAAGATGCAACGATGCGGAATTGCCGACAAGATGCTCCGATGGACCAAATCCTTCCTACACAATCGCAGAGCCAGAGTACTTGTTGACAAACAGAAGAGCAAGAAATTCCTCATCCGACACGGTGTTCCTCAAGGAGGAGTGATCTTGCACACGCTGTTCCTCATCTTCATCGATGACTTGCTTGCATAGCTCCCAAAAGGTATCAAAGCAGCACTCTATGCTGACGACTTGGTCATGTGGTGTGTTGAAGAACATGCAACGACTGCCACATACAGAATGCAGATGGCCGCAGACAAGCTCACAGCAATGGCAGAAGACTGGTGCATCTCTATTAATAAGGAGAAGTCGTCAACCACACTCTTCACACTTTCCACCAAACAGAAAGCTGGAACCATCAAAGTCGGTGTAACTGCCTTGAAGACTGACAACGAGCCAACATACTTGGGGGTGACATTTGACAGACGGCAGACATGGAAGCCACATATCCAGAAAGCAGATGCCAAAGTCAATCGCAAGCTTGCAATCCTTCGTAAGCTTGCTGGGACCACATGGGGTGCCAATGATCACATCCTGAAGACTATATACCAAGGTGTGGTCAGGCCTCACCTGGAATATGGATGCACTGCCTGGACAGCATCAGCCAAGACCAACCACTCGACAAGGTTCAGAACAAAGCTCTCAGGCTGATCACAGGTGCAATGAAGAGCACTCCAATCAAGGCCATGGAGAACATTACTTCCATCCAGCCACTGCAAGAACGTCGCAACACAAGAATTCTTCTACAGACAGAGAAGTTTCGATGTCAGGAAGAACAACCGATGTAGCAGAGAGTTGAGGCACTAACGAAGAATCGTCTAAAACGAAGCAGTTTCATCCACCAGTCCAAGAAGCTTGCTCGAAAGCACAACAGCCATCTCCCAGCCAAGACATTGCCTCCAACGCCATTTCTATCCAAGCCATGGTTGACTAGCGATGAATCCAAGGTTACCATCTGCATTACAATCCCATACATGACATCCAGAGATAGACAACATGATGACGTCAAACGTGCCCTCACACTAGCACACATCGACACGAGTTATCCTGGAGAAGCATGGCTACAAGTCTACACAGATGGTTCAGCCACAAGAGCAGTAGCAAAAGGAGGAGCAGGCGTGTATGTCCGACACCCAGATGGACACACACAGTCAGTTGCTCTACCTACTGGAGTACACTGCAGCAACTATGGGGCAGAAGTACAGGCCCTTGAAACAGCAGCATCTCTAGTACACAACACTGTGGAGTGTGCCCAGGTTGTCTTCCTGACTGATGCGCTCTCAGTTCTGGGTGCCCTGTCTAACAACAAAGAACCCCACCTAATGGAAGCCCTTCAAACAGTCAGCGTAACTAAAAGAACTGTCATCTAGTGGGTACCTGCACAAATAGGCATTCCTGGCAATGCTAAGCAAGGTTCGACCGAGAGGCAACCAGACAAAGGTTTGACTTACAAGGAGAAATGCACCATAATCAAATCTGCATCAAAGCCAACAGTCGAAAAGGATGACTACCACCTTCTCACAAGACAGCAGCAAGTCACGATATTCCGGCTTAGAACAGGGCATAACCGCCTGAACTTCCATATGTGTCGGAAGCTTGGACTAGCTCCATCAACTGCCTGCAGCTGCAAAATAGGGGACCAGACCGCAGAGCACATCCTCCAGGAGTGTCCAAATCTTCATGGGCTGAGGAAAACAACCTGGGCAACAGATACTTCTCTGCAGACGAAGTTACATGGCTGCCGGGAGAATCTAAGGAGGACGGCCCATTTCGTGTTTGCTGCCGGCTTGTCCATGTGATTCGCGAACGACAAGAAGAAGAAGATATCCCAACATTATACATTGATATGTTGTGGTAGTGTTCGTATCGCAGCATTATACATTGATATGTTGTGGACGTTTTCCTATCCCAGCATTATACATTGATATGTGGTGGACGTTTTTCTATCTCAGCATTATACATTGATATGTTGTGGACGTTTTCCTATCCCACCCAACCAACCGTATGGTAAGATACACATTGAATGCTTACCTCATTTGGAATTTATGTTCATATTAGTACCAATGTCTTATGTTATGTAACATAGCATGTGGAATATGTACATGTAAGATGGACCTCTAGTGTTCTATTTATACTGGACTTAACTACAACAGTCACTACCATATTATAGATTATTAGAAATATAGCTTCTATTACAAACAAATTGTGGCGGGTCAAACATTGGGACAGCTGCCGGGGTTGCTATGTGATGAGAATATTTATGGAGCTATGATTCAATGTGCAATATCCTTGATATTTCATTGAATAGTCAGTATGAATTCTCGATTTATTCCATCAATGATTATCGATACACGATATATTCTATAATAAATTCAAATACAAATATTTATATAATACTGTTTGGAATTTTTTAACAAGAGGCTTATAAGAGCAGATATTATTTATATATACGTTTTACATTGAATTTCCGAAATAAAGTTGTGTCGCCGTAGCCCGAGATTGCACCCATTAGTTTTGTGTTAGCAGTCCTATACTCGAACAACGGAGCTATTGCTATAAATGACTAAGCTAAAGAGCCAAAACATTCCAATAATTATGAGTATTAGAATTATACTAATCTACAAGAAGTTAGAAAATGACAAAACTGTTTAAATAACATACCTCATCGTAGTGAAGCCTCGAGTAACTTTTAAACCTAGGTGCCTTGAATGAACGTAGGTCATGTGACTGTCGAGTAACTTTTAAACCTATGTGCCTTGAATGAACATAGGTCATGTGACTGTCGAGTAACTTTTAAACCTAGGTGCCTTGAATGAAAGTAGGTCATGTGACTGTCGAGTAACTTTTAAACCTATGTGCCTTGAATGAACGTAGGTCATGTGACTGTCGAGTAACTTTTAAACCTATGTGCCTTGAATGAACGTAGGTCATGTGACTGTCGAGTAACTTTTAAACCTATGTGCCTTGAATGAACGTAGGTCATGTGACTGTCGAGTAACTTTTAAACCTATGTGCCTTGAATGAACGTAGGTCATGTGACTGTCGAGTAACTTTTAAACCTATGTGCCTTGAATGAACGTAGGTCATGTGACTGTCGAGTAACTTTTAAACCTATGTGCCTTGAATGAACGTAGGTCATGTGACTGTCGAGTAACTTTTAAACCTATGTGCCTTGAATGAACGTAGGTCATGTGACTGTCGAGTAACTTTTAAACCTATGTGCCTTGAATGAACGTAGGTCATGTGACTGTCGAGTAACTTTTAAACCTATGTGCCTTGAATGAACGTAGGTCATGTGACTGTCGAGTAACTTTTAAACCTATGTGCCTTGAATGAACGTAGGTCATGTGACTGTCGAGTAACTTTTAAACCTATGTGCCTTGAATGAACGTAGGTCATGTGACTGTCGAGTAACTTTTAAACATATGTGCCTTGAATGAACGTAGGTCATGTGACTGTCGAGTAACTTTTAAACATAGGTGCCTTGAATGAACGTAGGTCATGTGAATGTCGAGTAACTTTTAAACATATGTGCCTTGAATGAACGTAGGTCATGTGACTGTCGAGTAACTTTTAAACATATGTGCCTTGAATGAACGTAGGTCATGTGACTGTCGAGTAACTTTTAAACATATGTGCCTTGAATGAACGTAGGTCATGTGACTGTCGAGTAACTTTTAAACCTATGTGCCTTGAATGAACGTAGGTCATGTGACTGTCGAGTAACTTTTAAACATATGTGCCTTGAATGAACGTAGGTCATGTGACTGTCGAGTTACTTTTAAACCTAGGTGCCTTGAATGAACGTAGGTCATGTGACTGTCGAGTAACTTTTAAACCTATGTGCCTTGAATGAACGTAGGTCATGTGACTGTCGAGTAACTTTTAAACCTATGTGCCTTGAATGAACGTAGGTCATGTGACTGTCGAGTAACTTTTAAACCTAGGTGCCTTGAATGAACGTAGGTCATGTGACTGTCGAGTAACTTTTAAACCTATGTGCCTTGAATGAACGTAGGTCATGTGACTGCTTACCAAACGACCGCTTAGGAAATTCAATATGTGTGTTCTACATTTATTTATCGTCGCTACCGGTTGCCGATATAGGCGTTGCCTCTTGAAGTAGTGTAGATTTGTTGAGGATAGTGCACTGATACAGGCAGATACCAGCTCCAGTGACTCCTCATCTAGTTCATATACGTACACCATGCTTCACACCGACACGATACCTGATGTACTGTTAGTATTATTACAGTCAGACGATCGATTGCACATGAGATCCCTGGATTCTCAGTCCCGAACGTGGTACCCACAGGACCACTGACACTTCTATAGGAAATGTATAATCGTCCCGTCGATTATTTCCATATTATTCCAAATGAAAATATACAAATATAATGTATACAGTTTTAAGAGTTTGATATTTACTTTACGAATTTATTAGATTAAAATAAAATTAGCAAATCGCGTTGTCGGCACATAGCAACTAACAGGCAGTACCAGTTAAACTATATCCCAACCAACACCATGCATCTGCACACTTGGTTATGTAGATTACATGTATAACTAGTGGTCTTTAATAACAGCCCCAATTCATACTGACCATCAAATTAGGGATTACCGTTGGCCCTCTCTCGTCGTTTTCGCTGCAACAATGTGTTTTAAAGCAACTATTTCTACGATTACATTTTTAAAAATATCCCTAATTTCATTTTCGATGTTGCCAGTCGAAGGCGTAGCACTACTGTATTATACAGCAATATGCCACTAGACTCTACCATCTCTACTCTTGCATATTACAAATAGAGCGTTTGACATAACTTGGCATCATGGTGCAAAAACAGCTGTTTTGCACACGATACTAAATATTGTGATTGTCTAATGTATATATTATAAATAGAAATGATCGTACTATATTTCTGCAATATTCGCGCCTAAAATCAACAAGCTATTTTGGCGCGCATAAAGATGATTACATGAGAAATTAATTTGTGTATCGTTAATTTATCTTACCGCGAGGCTGATGTACGTAAATATTTTCTCACCGCGAGAGATTATGTAATAATTGTCGGTTTCTTTTGATGATGCGCCAATAAGTCTGGATGTTTCATTAAAGTTATGATTTTGATTGCGTAAGGTAACAGGTGGTCAGCGCCACGCTGTCTGACTGAAATGTATATAATTCCGAGTAAATGTAAAGAGAAATCAGAGCACAAAAGGATGTCCTTATGCAAGGATTGATTGTGTATCTCAAATAGAAAACAATTACTGTTTCTATGATAGCTAATATAAAAGACGAGATGTCATCTGTATATTAATTTAATATACTTATATAACGAACTATAAACTGAACTTAAGTGTTACGGACACATTGGGTAGCGATGGATTAAGTAGCACCGTATGTATTGAATAGAATACGTGATAGCTAATATGATATAGATAAGAGATACAAATTATCTCTAATATATAGCGGTAATAAATTGATACCAGAACAGTACTGTGAGATATTGAATTCATTGAGAGACGCGAGCGGCTGTTTAACGTAGACAGTTAATTGAGATATCCTTGATTGTATATTGAATATTAAAAATGTAATCCAAATATTGACAGGGCGGTGATCTAATAAAGACACTAGAAATTAATGAGGCTTGAAGTGATTGTGATATAGATAAGAGATCAGAGATCCACGAGACGTGAATATACGAAATAGGAGAATATACCAGACGATAGAGTAAAATAGATAGAAAAGAACTTTGTGTTACGTTGTTATTGAATTGATAGAGAAATGAAATATACCTCTAGACAACCGACCAGATAGTTTATATAGCTTAAACCTTGGACAGAGCCGTAAATAGACAAGACGGAGAGTAAGAGCAGACGGGGGGCGCCACACATGGGTGTTTGAGATTTTGATGGTAACATTACATCATTATAAATTACTTGACCGAATATAATTCTTAATATACCTGATCCTTGTTTAGTTACTTCCACATTAATAATTAATATAGTTACATACTGCTTGAAAACTGAACAAAACAGTTGTAACATCTGCTGATACATTTCATATATATGTGTTTCTTGTTCGAATATAATTGTACGTGTATGTACTTTAGTATTGCCTAGAAAAGTGCCTGGCATCACTTAATGTGTGTGCTATGTTGTTACATAACTAGTTACCAGGTACTAGGCAGTACATGTATATATTACCAGGAATGATATATCGTGAGTGGTTAACTAAAATGTGTATTAACTATACATGTACATATTACCAGGAATGAGGTATCGTGAGTGGTTAGCTAGAATGTGTATTAACTATACATGTACATATTACCAGGAATGAGGTATCGTGAGTGGTTAGCTAGAATGTGTATTAACTATACATGTACATATTACCATGAATGAGATATCGTGAGTGGTTAGCTAGAATGTGTATTAACTATACATGTACATATTACCAGGAATGAGATATCGTGAGTGGTTAGCTAAAATGTGTATTAACTATACATGTACATATTACAGGAATGGATATCGTGAGTGGTTAGCTAAACTGTGTATTAACTTACATGTACATATTACCAGGAATGAGATATCGTGAGTGGTTAGCTAAGCTGTGTATTAACTATACATGTACATATTACCAGGAATGAGATATCGTGAGTGGTTAGCTAAAATGTGTATTAACTATACATGTACATATTACCATGAATGAGATATCGTGAGTGGTTAGCTAGAATGTGTATTAACTATACATGTACATATTACCAGGAATGAGATATCGTGAGTGGTTAGCTAAAATGTGTATTAACTATACATGTACATATTACCAGGAATGAGATATCGTGAGTGGTTAGCTAGAATGTATATTAACTATACATGTACATATTACCAGGAATGAGATATCGTGAGTGGTTAGCTAGAATGTGTATTAACTATACATGTACATATTACCATGAATGAGATATCGTGAGTGGTTAGCTAGAATGTGTATTAACTATACATGAACATATTACCAGGAATGAGATATCGTGAGTGGTTAGCTAAACTGTGTATTAACTATACATGTACATATTACCAGGAATGCATTAAGTAGATACACACAGTGCATTAACTAGATATACATAGTACATTAAGTACTAGATACACACAGTGCATTAACTAGATATACATAGTGCATTAAGTAGATACACACAGTGCATTAACTAGATACACACCCAGTGCATTAACTAGATACACACAATGCAATAACTAGATACACACAGTGCATTAATTAGATACATGCAGTGCATTGACTATATATACTTAGTGCATTAACTAGATACATCCAGTGCATGAACTAGATATACATAGTGCATTAACTAGATGCATGTAGTGCATTAACTAGTTATGTACACAGTACATTAATCAGATACACGCACATTACATTAACTAGATATACACGCAGTGCATTAACTAGATATACACGCAATGCATTAACTAGATACACATAGTGCATTAACTAGATGCATGTAGTGCATTAACTAGTTACGTACACAGTACATTAACCAGATACACGCACAGTACATTAACTAGATATATCATTCCGCATTCATGATTTGACCAAATATCATGCCATTATCGTATTCACAGAGATGGACCTGGAAACATGGTTCCTATGTCAGTAGTTAAAACTTGTGACAGATGTTTTAAATAGAAATTTAAATCGCATAGTTTAAGCTATGTGGTAATGTAAAGATTCGGAAATGTGCAATTATAGTCTCAATAGACAATATTATGGAAGTTGGAAGCGTCTATGACTAGCCTCTAAAATAATTGGTTTTAAACAATGGTACAGGTTATGAGATGTTAGAAAGCACTGGGGGAGAAACATACACTGTAATAGGACATGCTATTCCTTAGAAAGTGTCTTTTTTCACATGTGTATTGAATGTTTATTTAATTATACTTCATAGATGGCCCAGATACAGAAATATTGACTCCAGCAACATCATCATATACACGTAATGTAAACACCGTACTGCCTGGCATTACGTGCGCTTCTGATTGCTATCCGACCTGTAATATTAAATGGACAAAGTCTGGATCAGTTATTAGCAATACATGAGTACTATCGCTGCGAACATTGGACAGGAGTGATGCAGCAACATACACATGTACAGTATCTAATCCGGGGACGAGCGCAACTGTTACAAAGCATGTAGAGATCTTTGTGAGATGTAAGTGTATATAAATGCTGTAGCTACATGTATTCATAAAATACTAGACATAATTGTTTGTGCAACGGCTGGCATGTATAGTATCGATTTACAATGATTAATGACGTTTGTTCTCAGTTGAATAATTATAAATATGCATGTAAGGGGGTGAACTGAAATTAATTAAATAAACAAACAATATATTTCACATTTAATATCTCGAAAGTCCATCATTAGTAATATGTCTCCTCTCATATTGCTTATGCTGTCTGTCCATCTGTCTGTCTGTCCATATGTCTGTCCACATGTAGGTCTGTCCACCTGTCTGTATGTCAATATGTCTGTCTGTCCAAATGTCTGTCCACCTGTCTGCCTGTATGTCCATATGTCTGTCTGTCCATATGTATGTCCACATGTATGTCTGTCCACCTGTCTGTATGTACATATGTCTGTCTGTCCATATGTCTGTCCACCTGTTGTTGTTTGTCCACAGTTAATCTCCAAGCCCCTAGTTGGATGCTCACCAAACTTGGCAGCAAGAAACAATATGATGTTTAGTTGTGCATAGTGTAACCCCTTTCTGGTTGGATAATTGTTTGCAGATTTACCGACATTTCACATTTTTATTACACATATCTTGTCCATGCTTCATCTCCAAAACACATATTTGGATTCTCACAACATTCAATAACTAGAATTGGGTAGGCTGGATTGGACAATGTATTTCTGATCGTTGGATGTAAACCTGAACATAGATGATATGCATACAGTCAAACCTACGTCAGTGGTCACCTCTATAGCGCAGACAACCTAACAGACGGTATTAAGACACCAATATGTTGCTTTATTATACATGTGTCCACTATTAAGCAGCCACCAACATGTATTAAGCAGCCACCCACATGTATTAAGCAGCCACCCACATGCATTAAGCAGCCACCCACATATATTAAGCAGCCACCCACATGTATTAAGCAGCCACCGTATGTGATTCCCTTGGCTGGCTACTTAACACAGATGTGACAAGATTGGTCTATATTGATTAAGTCTATTTTAACCAACGTTTGTTCAAACGTTACCAGCAGAAGGTACTGTTATGTTTCGCCCACTTTAATTGAAAGCGATATTAAGCAATCTCCTTTCAGACGGCGGCGATGTATGACTACAATCCCATCAATGTTGCATACTGTTTCTAGGAGTTGGTCTCTGCCCCCTCCAATAACATGTCCCACCCCCAAGAGTGACATTGACAATGTATTCATAAAAAAACTCCTCAAACATATCATTTTTCAAACACCGTCAAAGTTATTGCATTGAAACATTGAATACACCTCCGATAACAATTATCTACATCATCAGTAAGTCCCGACCATACTGGTGACATTGAAATGTGGCCAACTATCTGATTTCAGAAATTATTTATGTGTCAAAATTACATTATAATATCTCAAAACCTATCTACGCTATTGAATTGACCCGTAGCTGTAAAATAGGTAATGTTCAACTGATCTGGAATCCAATGTAGCATCATGGTATACAGATGTGGTAGCCATCTTTCAAATCTATGTACACACCTGTGTGCGCTTTGACTAACATTAGCTGTTAACTGTGGCATCAGGATGACTAGTAGATGACATATTGTCACAACCGATGTGTGCTCAATCCTCCCAATAACATCACAACCCACACTGTCCAGAGGTTCCCCTCCATTCATGACAGTGGCTGCAATGAATGAGTCATTGTGTTTGTAATGTACTCAAATTATCATGATAGATTTGTATTTCTAATACCAGATGGACCTGATATATTGTTATTTCTAATAACAGATGGACCTGATGGATGTGACATCAGTGTTGAATCTCCATATACAGTGAGAGAAGGAAACAGCATTCCTACAATCACGTGTCAATCTGTCTGTTATCCTGCATGTTCACAAGGATGGAGCAATGTCAGCATTAACAGTCCAGTTGGTTCTGATGGTGATCTCTCTCTTGGAATGGTGTCATGATACAAGGCCGGATATTACTCGTGTACTTGCAGCAACATAGTTCAAGGGTATTATGACAATTCACTCGTCAACATCGTATACGTCGTTGTTCAGTGTGAGTTGTATTGTTATTATTGGATGACTCATCAGTACTATTAATATAGTACGTATTAACCAGGTTTATAATGTTTAGTACATCAAACGTGCTTTCGAACCAATATGCCTACAGTTAATGCAATGTCCTGATTAACACTATGCTCAATGATAACAACCAGATGTGTGAATATATTATACTACAGATCACACTATGCACTACGCATATCTATTTAGCAACTAATTTTAATTATGTTAGCCCGGAATGACAATATCACATGTTATCCTCCAATGAACAGTTGAATATTAAATGCATGCAGCTGCTTAGGTATGGATGACCATTATTGGAAACGTCCACTCCTGAGAGTTTGTAGATCACAAGCCACCCTTTACTGATTGTAAATAAGTATTCAACATAGTATAGAAGAAATATATTCATATAACGGAAAACATAACACAGCATGTTGTCTAACTCCTACTGTCGCTACATATTAAATTAGGTTTTATGTTTATAATTACAATATAATTGCATATATCTAGAAGAGCCACAATTTTACTGCCATTTCACACCCAAATAACTGACATTTACTGCCATACCTCTCCCATATAGCTGACATTTATTGCCATTCCTCTCCGATATAACTGACATTTACTTCCATGCCTCTCGTATATAGCTGACAATTACTGCCATACATATCCGATATACATAAATGTATCTTCCATTCCTCTCCCATATAGCTGCCAATTACTGCCATGCCTCTCCTATATAGCTAAATGTAACTACCATTCCTCTCCCATATAGCTGACAATTACTGCCATACCTCTCCTATATAGCTAAATGTAACTACCATTCCTCTCCCATATAGCTGACAATTACTGCCATACCTCTCCGATATAGCTAAATGTAACTTCCATTCCTCTCAAATATAGCTGACAATTACTGCCATACATCTCCTATCTAGCTAAATGTAACTACCATTCCTCTACCATATAGCTGACAATTACTGCCATGCCTGTCCGATATAGCTAAATGTAACTTCCATTCCTCTACCAAATAGCTGACAATTACTGCCATGCCTTTCCTATATAGCTAAATGTAACTTCCATTCCTCTACCATATAGCTGACAATTACTGCCATGCCTCTCCTATATAGCTAAATGTAACTTCCATTCCTCTCACATATAACTGAAATGTACTTCCATTTAAATGATATTTACTGACATTCTTCTCACATATACTGTTGCTGACAGTTACAGCCAATTTAGAGATTTAAAAACAAATGCAAGTTACAATACACAAGACACGGACTATCGTTGAACCAAGTTTTAAAACATCAATCAATGTTTGTTTTAGGTTAATGTTTCGCATACAGTCTGAATATAGCCCTGACAACGATGGCATCATCATGTATGCACAATTAGCAGTATAATGTGTTCTGGTTTTACACAATGATCTGATCCTCTACGTTGTCAAGTTGTTACGGTAACTGACTTGTAAAACATTGTAGCAATCATTGATGGTCACTGGTTCAAGCTGCGACCAGGCAATGTCTCTTTGTCGGAATATGTTGGCAGTTCATTACGGAGGTTTGATAACCAAGTACTGGTTAACCGTTGAGTTTGTCCATAAAAGGTGTACATCCCGAACACACAAACAAACTTCTTGATTTGTAATGATAGTTATCTTACCAACAGATCCACCTGATGTTAACGTGGTACTTTCAACAACTGATATATCTGAAGGAAATGAGCTGATCCTGACATGTGATGCGGAAGGCGTTCCATCTGTGTACAAATACAATACGTTATCCCAGACGTGGGGTAATTATGATATACATAATACACACTCTTCTGTAAGTGGTACTCCAATGTACAGTTCCCTACGTATACCAACTCTACAGCTACAGGACTCGGGAACATATACATGTCGTGTTAACAATGGGATCACAAACACACGGGGAGTTGTGGAGGACTCTGTTGATTCAGTCTTCATTAAAGTTAAATGTAAGTTGACTTCCAACAAATGATTTTACATATATATCGATAAATATCAAACTATTACAACTGGCTGAACTTTGTAAATTACTTATCGAAAACAAATATCTTCATTTTCTCTGATCCAAGAATGGCCGGACTTGTTATTAATAGATTGGTCTTAGCATTTTCTGTGTGTTGCTAAATTGCATCACATATTTTCACACAGGTGTTAATGAATCGTTGCTGTGCCAACATGAATCATAATTTCTGTACAAGGTGTCCTAATTGTTGCTATAATAGACTTACATATAGCATTGGTTAAGGCTAAACAACTTCATATAAATAGTATGTATTTATTAGTTTGCACATGCGTAAATAGCCGCTTCAAATTACCTGTATACAATTCATCAGGATATTATATGCTGCTAACTTACACATTATTGCAATAACATGTATCGGCATATGCGTCCAATAAACGCGGGTCTTGCTGTTTGCATCTCAGAAACACGTAATACTAACAGAAGTTGTAACCTACTGGTTTTGAATCTGTTCTTATTTACATTACAGTGTCTCCAAACACATGGTTTAACATTTACCGGTGTAACTGGTGGAACAGCCAATATTCGAGTAGAATTCTACAGTTATCCGGACATATTGAATGTTACATTTAAACGATATGATGGATTGGTTATAACAAATGGCGGCAAGTACAATGTATCCCATTATGGAACTGAAGTATCAGATAAGTTCTATGGCACAGATGTTACTTTGGATGGAAGTCAGGCTAACATAGTTATATCAGACTTGAAACCAGAAGATTTCGGAGTGTACACACTGACACTTTCTAATCAACTTAGTACAACAGTCACAAAAGTGATACTAGTTGCTGAAAGTAAGTACACTATTTCTGTAGAAAAGGCTTTAATGGTAGGATTATGTTACCGGCTGGTCCACCTCTATTAATAGAATGACAGATGTGTATGGGTGTGGGTTGCCTGCATGTGCTTTCATATACTTCAAAGAAATTCTGTTTATTTATGGAAATAATGTATGTAAAATTGTGTGACTCTTATACATTCCAAGATTAGACCATCCTCGATCTGATCGAATTTGATAACTAATGATTAAAACATTTCTATATTGCGCATTATTGCTGTAATTCCATTTCAATAGTTTAAACCGTTCGATTTTAAGTAGTATTTAATTGCAATGAACTGCTGTTCCTTGGTTGTACTATGTAAATACATTAACAGATCAGTAACATGTGATAGGTTGATTAACTGTGATACATGTAGTCATATTATTCTCTATTAAATCTTTATAATGAATTACTGTGGACATTACTATGTTAATATGTTTTGTATATGATACAGTCTACCTAGATTAAACTAATATAAATATTAAAACAAACCAAGATGTCTACCAGTTATCAAAGACACTAGTCAGTCAGACCTTTCAATACGTTCATTTATATTATTTCCGTACAACAGGTGGGCCAGATGAACCAACACACTTCACATTCCTGTACAAGGATAATACCCACACGTTTTCATGGCTTGGGGGATTTAACGGAGGGTATGCGCAGACGTTCGTGATTCAGACATCTATTGTTGGTACAGAAGACTGGATTAACAGAACGAAAATTACTGAGATATTCCATGGTGTCACTTCTTACCAGGCGAGCACAAACGCTCTACCACCGGGGACATACGTTGCTCGAATATGTGCGTGGACTGTTAAAGGCACATCAGAATATGTAGGATTAAATGATACATTCTCAAGTGTTAATATAGAATCAGGTAAGTCTAGCATAAGTTGGCATGGCTTATGCGTGCAGTGAATAGTTTGCTACTTGTTTTCAATCATGAATTAGCATTGCTTGCATGTATCCAAATATTGCACATATTAGTAGTATGGGCGTCTCTTTGCTTTTTTCTATTTATAGTAACTCATTTGCATATAAGGTAATATAAAGTAGGTTACGCGCGTGCGCGTATATTTTTAGTATATAGATGATATATCGCGCAACTACCGATCTCTTTACTTGTTGCGTATACGTCACCACTTGTTGTGTATACGTCACCACCACCACTACCGAGCTCTTTGCTTTTTATGTTGGTATACGCGTCACTATTGATGACGTAGCGCTCAACTACCGACCTCTTTGCTTTTATTTAGTATACCCGACTCTTTGCTTTTAAACAAACGGGCATCTCTTTCCTTTTTCTATTTATAGTAACTCATTTGCATATAAGGTAATATAAAGTAGGTCAAGCGCGTGCGCGTTTATTTTTAGTATAGAGCCACATGATGACGTATCGCCCTTATATTGTTAGCGACCATGACGTACAATAATCGAGTACAAATACGTTCGTTTCGTCTCGAGACGAACCATTTTACCATAGGCGCGAAGATGAAAACACCGTTTATACTTTCGACCCACGCGGTCGAAAAACACTTGAATGTGTACGATTTCGACACCTCCATGTTTCTTAACGGGCGACTCATGTACGATTGCGTACACAAATGCCTGGATAAGCCGGATGAAGTTAAGCAAAACGGGAAACGAACTGAACTGACAAAAACGTTCTTTTACGACATCGGTATACTGGGATATACTGATCGGTACAGTAACAGCGCATCAAGGTTAAACTAATGCCCTTTTTCGTCGGTTTGTCGTCTCTCCATTCTCGTAAGTCGACTCTAAGCTCCCCTTTCCATTCGTTCACCCTTACGTAACGACCGTTGCCAAGGCTTAGTTCGCATCTAGTCATGTTGGTTGTTCGAGCGTAGAAACTCTAATGACGCTAACTAAATTTACGCCGTCTTTTATAGATTTAAGTCCCTTCTAATTGGTCGATATTTATAGAAGCGGACGTAATCGCTATTTATAGATCGATTCGTAGTCGATATTTATAGAAACGTACGCGCTCGCTATTTATAGATCGGTTCGTTCCCATTGGTGTATATTTATAGCTCTCATTGGTCGGTGCAATCGGGTATGTAGTAATAACGTAGTGTAGTCGCTTCGTTTTCTTATACACCACTTTCACTCTGACAGACAGACAGAACATTGTTTAATGATTCAATGGTGTGTTCGAACTTCGAATGTATGTAGTAAAACGAATGGGGTTGTCTCCCTTTCATCATAAAGCGATGTTTACGTATTTCGTATATGTTAGAAGATCTACTCTCAAATACTATTAAGTAAAAAATATAATATGTATATAGTTCATTAGTACATGTATATTTACCAACATGAGGGATTGTAACATAGGGCTGTCCGATTAGCGCAGGGATTAGCATTTCGTTAGTGATGGACTAAGAGAATTAACTCGTAAACTTTCCTATCTGCAACATAAAAAAGGGTTATTTCCCTTTACTACATAGCTGTAATGACCGCATTTATGTCGTTATCTTAACAGTTTGTAGACCATTCTGTTCGTCTCTCCTATTGTATCAATGATATTTAATTAGTTTATACAAATTTATTTTAGCTCGATCATGAATGACTGCATGTATACTTTCATTCCCACCAGTGAGAGTGATTCATATAAGTTGTTAAAACTTCTTTTCACAATTGGGTTTTCTCTGGGATACTCTCGTTTCTCTTTCCCAAAATGAATGATTCCATATATGCTTTCATCCACAGGGTGATTAATAAAGTTGTTAAAGCTTCTTTCGCAGTCATTTTTGTTGTTGTTTTTTTAAAGCTTAAACTAATACCCTGTTAAAATGTTATTTCAGCAAGACAGCATGCTAAAACAATTGCAGAACCGTAGAAGGTATTGTCATTTTTGAATATTTGACACTATGAATTTTTAATGAAACACATAAGAAACTGTAAATTAAATTTTTATTATCTATTTGTAACAAAAACTATGTTACAATAAACAATGTGTAACGGTAAACTATATTATAACAATAAACTATATTATAACAATAAACTATATTATAATAATTAAACTAAATTATAAAAACACACACACGCACACGCGCACGCGAGCACGCGCGCACACACGCACGCACGCACGCAAGCGTGCGCACGTGCACGTGGTGTAGACTGAGGACACCTGATTTTTGCAGCCAACTGAGGACACCATTATGCGAGCAACGTATGACCTTCAACATTCACATACATACTCTATGGTGTATTTACAACTCATACGGCTATTCATTTTTGTTCTAAAACGTAGGGGTAAGAACATGACATTTTACCTGAAAATGGGTACTTTTGCTAGAAACACTTCGCACTGAGGACAAACCTATCTCCGAGGACAGTCTAACCACTGAGGACGAGTTGCACACAGACAATGAGGACTTCACACACCGTTGTCTGAGGACATGATTCACAAAGTATAATTATATTGTTTCTCTTTCAATACAAGAACACATATTTGATAAAAACATATTATTCTAACCTTTTTATAAGAGGAGTACATGCATCATTATATGCTGATGACTTGGTACTATGATGCAAAGAGGAGCACGCTACCACAGTCACACAGTTGTCTAGAATATACCAATGCCTCCGACTCTGCTTTGCACTTGTTATACAGTGTATTCCAGTGGATGCACTTGGCTGTTTCTGTGTTGCCGCTAGGGTAGTAAATGGCAATACCAGCCCCACCGTCCTGAATGACATTGGTTACATAACCATCAGTATAGACATAGTCCAGGCTTCTGATGGGTATAGTTCACAGATCATGGCTAGAGTCTGGTTACGCTTGGTATTGTCATATTCAGTTCCCTGCTCAAGGTATGGTGTAAATTGTCACTAGCGATATGTCATATTCTATATTCAGCCCATGCGGTGAGTATCAAGGCCTCTTGTATCCTCAGTGTGACTGTGGTAGCGTGCTCCTCTTTGTATCATAGTACCAAGTCATCAGCATATAATGATGCATGTACTCCTCTTATAAAAAGGTTAGAATAATATGTTTTTATCAAATATGTGTTCTTGTATTGAAAGAGAAACAATATAATTATACTTTGTGAATCATGTCCTCAGACAACGGTGTGTGAAGTCCTCATTGTCTGTGTGCAACTTGTCCTCAGTGGTTAGACTGTCCTCGTAGATAGGTTTGTCCTCAGTGCGAAGTGTATCTAGCAAAAGTACCCATTTTCAGGTAAAATGTCATGTTCTTACCCCTACGTTTTAGAACAAAAATGAATAGCCGTATGAGTTGTAAATACACCATAGAGTATGTATGTGAATGTTGAAGGTCATACGTTGCTCGCATAATGGTGTCCTCAGTTGGCTGCAAAAAATCAGGTGTCCTCAGTCTACACCACGTGCACGTGCGCACGCTTGCGTGCGTGCGTGCGTGTGTGCGCGCGTGCTCGCGTGCGCGTGTGCGTGTGTGTGTTTTTATAATTTAGTTTAATTATTATAATATAGTTTATTGTTATAATATAGTTTATTGTTATAATATAGTTTACCGTTACACATTGTTTATTGTAACATAGTTTTTGTTACAAATAGATAATAAAAATTTAATTTACAGTTTCTTATGTGTTTCATTATCACAAATTCATAGTGTCAACATATTCAAAAATGACAATTACCTTTCTACGGTCTCTGCAATTGATTTAGCATGCTGTCTTGCTGAAATAACATGTTAACAGGGTATTAGTTTAAGCTTTAAAAAAAAACAACAACAACAAAAATGACTGCGAAAGAAGCTTTAACAACTTTATTAATCACCCTGCGGATGAAAGCATATATGGAATCATTCATGTTGGGAAAGAGAAACGAGAGTATCCCAGAGAAAACCCAATTGTGAAAAGAAGTTTTAACAACTTATATGAATCACTCTCACTGGTGGGAATGAAAGTATACATGCAGTCATTCATGATCGAGCTAAAATAAATATGTATAAACTAATTAAATATCATTGGTACAATAGGAGAGACGAACAGAATGGTCTACAAACTGTTAAGATAACGACATAAATGCGGTCATTACAGCTATGTAGTAAAGGGAAATAACCCTTTTTTATGTTGCAGATAGGAAAGTTTACGAGTTAATTCTCTTAGTCCATCACTAACGAAATGCTAATCCCTGCGCTAATCGGACAGCCCTATGTTACAATCCCTCATGTTGGTAAATATACATGTATATTTTTTACTTAATAGTATTTGAGAGTAGATCTTCTAACATATACGAAATACGTAAACACCGCTTTATGATGAAAGGGAGACAACCCCATTCGTTTTACTACATACATTCGAAGTTCGAACACACCATTGAATCATTAAACAATGTTTAAAAATGTATGGCATACACGCGTTCAAAAGTGAAATTAAGATTTCATATAACTGTCATCCGCGCTCCTGAGTTGACGTTTGTTTGTCAATGGAACGAATACTAAACGAGCGATATGTTCGATTAGAGATAGTTAGAAATATCTACATTTATTAGAATGCAATCAGTTGAATAGAAATTTCAATACTCTGATACATTGTCTGTCTGTCTGGATGACTGACTGCCTGCCTGCCTGTCTGTCTGTTCGTCTGTCTGTCTGTCTGTCTGTCTGTCTGTCCGTCCGTCCGTCCGTCCGTCCGTCCGTCTGTCTTTCCGTCCGTCCGTCCGTCTGTCCGTCCGTCCGTCCGTCCGTCTGTCTGTCTGTCTGTCCGGCTGTCTGTCTGTCTGTCTGTCCGGCTGTCTGTCTGTCTGTATGTCTGTATGTCTGTCTGTCCGAACCTTCTATTCTAAAAAATCAAGCGCACCTTATCAATATATCTGATAGGATCTAAAAATGTCGTAGCTCCCATCTAATTTATACGCATATAGGATTAATTGCAACAGGAATAGCAGACGGAATGTCTGGAAAATGCAATGTCAAAAATGAGAACGAAATATTTATTTCGCTATAAATCCCGACATGTTTGCTTATCAGGTCAAATCAAAGGTATTTTCCAAATATTTCGCCTTTGAAACATTCGGCTCGTTTCAAGTTTGATTTATTTGACATCTTGACACGCGTACATTTTGACGCGCAAACCCCACGTTGTATCTCCGCTCAATTAGTGTATAATGGTGAAGCTGCAACCGGAAAACGCGCTTAAGTCACGTGAGGGCATTTGGAATACATTCTTGAGGTATGATAAGACACTAATTCAGAATGACGGTCAATTGATCAACCGTTAAACAATCATTTATCGCGCCACAGTCTATAACGTTAGCTGGCCTAATCATGTCATCCTTTTATATGCGACTGAACCTGACACGTTCATTCATGGAATAAAGTGGCTTATTAGTCGGCAAGCATGGTTAATTAAGATCCACAATGATATCAATTAATTATATGACTGCTGATTTGAATAGCTGTTGATTGGCGACGTTCCTACAGAAGCTTAATACGATAGCAAATAATTCCCGATGACTCATGTAACTCGACTTGAAAGACTCATTGGTGTTCGAATCTCCGTTTATTATATGTATATATAATAGAACTGAGATGCCTTTAGGTACAACATAACACAAACACATAACTAAATCATGAGACAAGTTAAAGCGAAACTCCACCAGTGAAAACGTAAATTTCTACAGAATGGTATATATATATATATATACAACTAATTTACTATATTGAAATATGTACATATCTCATCTTCATACAGGTAGAACTTCGTTATATGGGTTTTTAATTAGATTGACGCCTGTCGTAAAAGGGCAGAATGAAATGTTTTTATTATGGGGTAACTCCATCCTGATTGAAATTAAGCCCATTAGATATGAACACGTTCTCATAAATAGAATGTTGTGACCATTGGTAAAGTTTATAAGGCTGTGTGACAGTTCGTGACACAGTGTTGACAACACATGGTCCGTTGAATAATGATTATTTAAATTAAGCACAATATCTACAGGCACTTTCTGTCCACTATTTGTATCCATTTTAAATAATGTGTATCCATATTTATGAACTTGTCCATTATTTTCCAAACGAACTGTCAGTTTCTTGAACGGTACTAATCTCTGAGCGATCGTTGAAACAATAATCTGTAGTGCCTGAAATAAAATAAAAAGATATACGTTTTAATAAACTGTAAAATATTATGCAAGATGTTACACAAAATTCATATGAAATAAAATTACAGTTAACTCTCGTAAGTAGGTCAAATTAAGTTTTTCTCTCGGTATCATAAAATAGTGTGTCACTTGTATGGGACAGCCCAGGTGTTGAAACCGCAAGCAATTTGAGATAGATGCAATAGCATATTTAAATGTAATAATGACATCTCTGTAGCGCAATCGATATTCGCAAGCTATATGAGAGGCGTAGCATCACAATATGCACAGCATATATATGATATGAGGCAGATGTTCGATGTATGCCTAACTATGCATGCACTACCATTACATTTACAAATGTGGCGATACAAACTGCTCTTACATGCCGTAATGCATACTGCATAATGAAATCAATTTGTAAGACTTAATTTAGAACATCTTGTATGTACGTTCAATAATGTGTCATTATGTTTGAACGAACGCTACTAGACTAAGTATACTATGTGAATGATAAAACAATAGTATTTAATAATAACATGGCTTATTTTGTGTCCTTCTATTTTCTACCAACAGAAAGGCAGGAAGACACTGTGGCTTACAATAATCTGCAGCTTCACAACTTGTCTACCTAAGTCCTCACTGAATGGGAAGAAAGACGTATACCAATGTATAAAACTGCAGCAATCAACACTACTATAGTTATATATCTGCGGCATAATGTTATGTGTGATCTTCACTGGTCGTCACTGTGAAAACGGGACCAAATGAGAAAACTTCATTACTCGATATTTTAATGTTTTCTTAATGTTTAAACTTAATGTATGACACATGTAATATTGTTGTATTTTACATCGGATTCCATACTATTCTACAATGAATAAACGCATTACACTCTTGGCAATACAATACATCTGCTAATTATACATACTGCTTAATTTCGTCAAGATGCATTTTCCTAATCACAATTTTGCTGAATTTTGTAATATGTCTATCTCTATCTAGACACCCATTTGTATATCGTGTAGAAATATCAGACATGGTAATATGATAATATATGTGATTGAGTGATCGCCCTTTAATGCTAACTGTACTTGTACATATGGAATAGGTTGCAACACAGCCATTAAAACGTATCTACCTGACGAATATATTAAACTAATTTTACATATATCTGTATATAGTATATTTAGGAGTGGAATTGTCCCCAATTCACATAGAAATTGGAAGGTATGAACGCCCTAGTTACAATGTGCCATTTATACATTAGAACTATCTAAATATATAAACAAAATTAAGCGATCAACTTATTGTTCTGCTTATCCTTACCCTAATGAGCAAGATGCCTAATCCTGTTTTAATATACGTCAACGACTCTATTCGTACCATTGTAAATACTGTATGTTTTAGTTCATGTTTGTTTAGGATTAATAAGAAATAGCTGTTAGTTAGTTAGTTAGTTCACTTCACTCTCGATCTGATCTTTTAAAATATTAATCTTAATCTGCACAGTAGTTCCCTTTTTTCAGGTCAGTGCTCGAAACATATGTATTTTATATCTTTATATCTATATTTATTAAGAATTTAATAAACTATTTATTGGTGTCATGTTTTAAATTTGTTGATGAAATCTACTGTAATTATGTTATATATTCTTAATGCAATACTCAATAGGATGTCAATGAGGAATGTGTCAGTTCATCACTGCTTCAGTTACTATCAGTGTTATGCATACATGTACCTGACATTCCATCAACATCAGTAGCAGGTGTGATAGCAAGCTTCATAACAAATGTACCAACACTACTGCAGGTAGATAGATGTACATGCCGAATGTGCACATGCCATATAACCCGACTGGTATCCAAACAAGCACTCTCGGACACGAACTGCAATTATTACAGACATTAGGTTTTAATCACATATGGATTGTTCAAGGAGTAGGAGATGTAGACATAATTTTAGCAAACTTTAGACAACGGTTATAATAACTTATAAATTATGATACTTATTTACAAGATTGGAATAGGCAGTTAGACAATTCAACAAGAGATCGTAGAATTGTTTATGGATGTTTGAAACTGTATTCTGTAACACAATTCATATAACTTTAGAAGAGGTATGATTGCTATGTGGCATACCACAATCAATAGGTTGAATATATGCATGATAAAAGCAACTCGTCTAGTGTGTGGTGTACTGGAAGCTCACGGGGAACTCGCCTAGTGTGTGATGGGGAGATATGTACTAGAAGCTCACGAGGAACTCGCCTAGTGTGTGATGGGGAGATATGTACTTGAAGCTCCCGGGAAACTCGTCTAATGTGTGATGGGGAGATATGTACTGGGAGCTCACGGACAACTCGCCTAGTGTGTGATGGGGAGATATGTACTGGGAGCTCACGGGCAACTCGTCTAGTGTGTGATGGGGAGATATGTACTGGGAGCTCACGGGCACTCGCCTAGTGTGTGATGGGGAGATATGTACTGGGAGCTCACGGGCAACTCGCCTAGTGTGTGATGGGGAGATATGTACTGGGAGCTCACGGGCAACTCGCCTAGTGTGTGATGGGAGATATGTACTGGGAGCTCACGGGAAACTCGCTAGTGTGTGTTAGGGTGGGGAGATAGCGTGTACTGGGAGTCTCAGGGGCAACTCGCCTAGTGTGTGATGGGGAGATATGTACTGGGAGCTCACGGGCAACTCGCCTAGTGTGTGATGGGGGATATAGATGGGAGCTCACGGCAACTCGCCTAGTGTGTGATGGAGATAAGTACTGGGAGCTACGGGCAAATGCTAGTGTGTGATGGGAGATATGTACTGGGAGCTCAGGGCAACTCGCCTAGTGTGTGATGGGGAGATATGTACTGGGAGCTCACGGGCAACTCGCCTAGTGTGTGATGGGGAGATATGTACTGGGAGCTCACGGGCAACTCGCCTAGTGTGTGATGGGGATATATGGGGAGATATGTACTGGGAGCTCACGGGCAACTCGCCTAGTGTGTGATGGGGAGATATGTACTGGGAGCTCACGGGCAACTCGCCTAGTGTGTGATGGGGAGATATGTACTGGGAGCTCACGGGCAACTCGTCTAGTGTGTGATGGGAGATATGTACTGGGAGCTCACGGGCAACTCGTCTAGTGTGTGATGGGGTGATATGTACTGGGAGCTCATGGGCAACTCGCCTAGTGTGTGATGGGGAGATATGTACTGGGAGCTCACGGGCAACTCGCCTAGTGTGTGATGGGGAGATATGTACTGGGAGCTCACGGGCAACTCGCCTAGTGTGTGATGGGGAGATATGTACTGGGAGCTCACGGGCAACTCGCCTAGTGTGTGATATATGTACTGGGAGCTCACGGGCAACTCGCCTAGTGTGTGATGGGGATATATGTACTGGGAGCTCACGGGGAACTCGCCTAGTTTGTGATGGGGAGATATGTACTGGGAGCTCACGGGCAACTCGCCTAGTGTGTGATGGGGAGATATGTACTGGGAGCTCACGGGCAACTCGCCTAGTGTGTGATGGGGAGATATGTACTGGGAGCTCACGGGGAACTGCCTAGTGTGTGATGGGAGATATGTACTGGGAGCTCACGGGGAACTCGCCTAGTGTGTGATGGGTAGATATGTACTGGGAGCTCACGGGGAACTAGCCTAGTGTGTGATGGGGAGATATGTACTGGGAGCTCACGGGCAACTCGCCTAGTGTGTGATGGGAATATATGTACTGGGCTGTCCAATTTGCCGACCTACAAGATATTAACGCTGTGTTAGCAACAAATCCACTACTGTCACCGTACATTAAAATAACACCACAATACCGCTATGTTAGGATAGCCAATTGTCGAAAATAGGGAGTCCGTTATAATATTTTGGTTCAGTGTTCAATAAGATACAATTGTGTATATGGACATGTATGCAGACGTCATTACGTTCGGCACAACCTTCCTTATGCCCTGCATAAACTTCGTTATGTGGTGTGCACACTTCATTATGTTAAATGTAAACGTCATTATGTTTGGTATTATGCTTAAAAACCGTCATTATGTTCAAAGGAAGACCTGGTATTGTTGCTCAATGCTCCATTATACTATGTGAACTTGTTGTGGTAGCAAGTACCAACAACAGACTAGAAGATGTGTTGTTGACTGCTTCAATACTACAGTAGATTAGAGAACGATATTAAAACACAGTGATAAACAGACTAATGACTGGCCAGGTTTAGTCTACGCGTATTGTAGTTCCCAATATTATAGTTTCAACAATGCACACAATTACACATATTAAAATACAGAACAAAAATATAATGAAAAACACTTCTTTTTTGGGAGTCCAGTGGAGAAATACACATAATATAAGTCATATTGAGTTAGCACATGTATTGGTTGAGGTATTCCGGTACTTGGAGAAGGGTTAGTACATGTATTAGTTGAGGTACTCCGGTACTTGGAGAAGGGTTAGTACATGTATTGGTTGAGGTATTCCGGTACTTGGAGAAGGGTTAGTACATGTATTAGTTGAGGTACTCCGGTACTTGGAGAAGGGTTAGTACATGTATTGTTTGAGGTACTCCGGTACTTGGAGAAGGGTTAGTACATGCATTGTTTGAGGTACTCCGGTACTTGGAGAAGGGTTAGTACATGTATTGTTTGAGGTACTCCGGTACTTGGAGAAGGGTTAGTATATGTATTGGTTGAGGTACTCCGGTACTTGGAGAAGGGTTAGTACATGTATTGTTTGAGGTACTCCGGTACTTGGAGAAGGGTTAGCACATGCATTGGTTGAGGTACTCCGGTACTTGGAGAAGGGTTAGTACATGTATTGTTTGAGGTACTCCGGTACTTGGAGAAGGGTTAGTATATGTATTGGTTGAGGTACTCCGGTACTTGGAGAAGGGTTAGTACATGCATTGGTTGAGGTACTCCGGTACTTGGAGAAGGGTTAATATTAACTGAATTCACAGTGGAACCACTTAGATCTAAAATAACTCTACGATCTGTCACAGCTATTTTAGGCACCGAATTTAATGGAGATATGAGTAAGTTATGTGTAAACGGGTTGTTCTTGAAGGGACCAATAATCGCACCACAGTTCATTTCTTTGACTAGATAATTTCCTATTTCTACTGGATAATCTGTAGCACCTTTATAATTCTTATACTTCCAAATTTCCTTAACAGGTAACATAGTATCTTCGTTACCCGTAAAGCCCAATGGAAAACCAAATTCTATCAAATCACAAACTAAACTATCATTGTAATCAAATAACTGCAACAAGGAACGCAAATATTCTGTATTAATTTTTTCATTCACTCTGATGCGACAGCCTTCCAAATTGTATTTCCCGGATCTTTTGACCTGTTCATGCAAACTAATGTTGTCTTCAACTAACGAAAAGGAGGGGCACCCTTTTATGTTGGAACACGTCCGACATGAAATATGGTGATCTGTGATATGTGGACAATCTTGAATATGAGCTGACGCTATACTGTCCTTTTTAAAACAAAATGATGGGATGAAGGTATCTTCTATTTTGTGCTCCTTTGACCATTTGTTCATTAATGATCTATGTCATGCCAACGTATGCGGGCAAGCCGTGGAGCTTTCCGGGTGTGCCAGTTTAACTTTGTCTTTCTGCCAGCAGGTTGCACAGATATGTTGTGCAAACTTACGATTACCTCTAATAACAGTGGTGTGACTAAATTTATGATCACACCTGTTCCTTTGATATAAGGAGCAAAACCAAATGTGGGAATCTGCATCACCTTCCGGAGCCAGTTTGTTAAAGGTATTATAGGATGTGACCCCCGAGGTTCTCTTATAGGGCTTGGCACTCTGATACATAGAAGATCTTCCAGCTGACCTATTTAACAGCACAAATTCAAGATATGTGAAGTCATCTGACCAGTCTTTTTCACCCAGTTCAATTTCTCTGAGCACGGCTGCATAATATGATTTTAAGCTTTTGAAATCATGCGATGTATTTAGGTACATAATTCTTTTTAATAAGGCAATACGGCCTCTATGTTCTATCGATTTAATTTTTGTGTTTGAGATTGTTTCTAGTTCCCCCGCTACAAATAAATTTAGATCTAAACTTTCAAAGGAAACGTGTTGACTGACAAATTCATATCGTAATTGGGAATGGGGGTAGTTTTGTCTATGTTTTACTTTGTCTGATGACTTTCTACAAATACCTGATTTTTTCTTGGAATGAATTTGTGTTTTGCTTTTCTTGAACATATTACAATGCACAGAGGAATTATCGCCATCTGTGGCATCACTGAAACTATCGGTATCCGAACTATCGGAACTGTCCGAATTTGTATGAGTATCCGAATCCAATAGGCCTAGATGTTTTACTTGACGCACAACTTTCTTTTTTAAAGAATTAGATTGTCTCAAATATTTTAGTGTAATACATGTATCTTCATTTTTCAATGCTCTAGACGTATTCGTGGATTTTAAAGATAAATGTGAGTGTGATAAACTCAAAACTTTCAGGTCGCTCACTTCCTTCCTGGCTTTCTGCAGTTCCTGTCTGAGACATTGTTTCTCCTTCTCCTTCTGCAAGGCCTGTTTTTCTTTTTTAAGCTGCTCTAGCTCGTTCAACATTTCCGCCGTTTCCGCATCATCTCCCGACTCCGGATCACTTTCTGGAAAATAACTTGGTAAATCTGGTTTTACCTCACGCACTGGAGAAAAACCAGATTCACCTCGATCCGCCCCATCTTTACAAAGTTTAGTATGCGACTCATACTGAATCCCGTCACCATGATGTAACTGTTTGTAGTCTACACGACCCCCGTTACGTAAATATTGTGCCATAACTAGCACACTTTAGACAATTTATGACGAAATTAAAGACAATACCGCTGAACTCTCTGCTAAAGAGCAATTAATAATAATGCAACTAGATATGGTCAATAATCAATTTTTCAAATGAAAAGCCGCTAAAGCGGACCCGTAAAGGGCCGAACTAACGTTTTAACTAACGTATTCCTTTTTGATTATTCCATATTAATATGTTGCAAACCGAAATAATTATAAAAGCTCCAATTTTCCACAGAACACTACCACAAAGTTACGACTCAAGTATCAAAATATTCGACAGGTGACAACAAAATTCATTCAAGTGGCGCGAAATCTCGTGCACGAAACTATAAGGGTGCAAGGAACCAATGAAAACAGTCATCTTTAAATATTATCCAATGACTGAATGACACCAATATGACTGTTGCCTGACTGTAAAGATTAAGGTGCTAACGACTTAACATGAGCAGCGCTTCAGTCTTAATTAAATATTTTAATGGAACTAAAATCTACCTATTATGTCCTAAGGGTCTGGCTGCCCTTTGACACATAGCAAACCATCGGCCAACAAACAAACAACCAATCTGCTTTATGGATGTATTCGTTTACTTTGACGTGGAGCGGTAAAGAGCTGAAATTAACAGAAAGACTTCTAATAGAAATAAATCCATAATACAATGTGACCGTCTACAGTTGAACTCGTGTTCATTAATCTCACAGCTCTACATATAAGTCTCTTTTTATAACAAAATGTGTAAGAACCATCCTTTAACAAATTCTATTTAGACCGGTTATCTCCCAAATAATTACAGATTCCACTGTATATAGTGTAAAGTGCATGACTATCGACAAGAGACTAAACTGTAGGCAGTTTTAATATTGCAGGCCATTAGCATTTAATTTACACAACAACAATAGGTAAATTACACATATTACAGCATGTGTATGTTCTCTTTTATACTAGCACATATTGTACCTGTACTGTCGTAGAAGAAATAACACAAATTAAATAGACAGGTACATGTATGGTTTTGTACATGGACCGACAAATATTACCAATTATATTAGGCCTTTCGGAACAATCGTAGTTACAAGTATTTTATAAATAAACATACATTTCAAGTAATACTACACCACAAATGTCATTTAACATTGTTAACGTTGTTATGTTTTGGTTCGAACTCACTTGAGTACGAAATAGCCATGACTTTGTTGCATACTACTCAAGTCAAACGTTAGTAATGGGCTCCATACAACAAAACAATGTGAAATACATATAATGATCTATTAAATAAGGGTGTACTTACACTATGGCAGGGCATAAACAGACATACACAACCAATCTTTTAATGACAACAAGCTCACTCCAATCACACATGATCTAAATATAGACACTAGAAACCCTGTGACACTTGTTTAATTGCTATAAACATGTGTCTGTTTTATGCAATAAACGTATTGTAGTGTATTGTATTGTATTGTTAAGCTAATCCTAGACCCGACATGGTTAATGAACAACCCTGATGATATAGCGAACATTGAACTCCAGAGCCGTGTACTAATACATAATCTGCACCACAAATGCATTCGACGACTAAGTGAGGCTGAAAGGCAACAGGGCTTCGGAGATTGTGGCTGAGCAGCTTTTCCAGCTACTTTCAGTGCAACCACTGTGACTTGTAAATAATAAGATCTAACCTAACTACAGCAATAATAATAATAACAATAATTAAATTACGTCCATCTGGACGGTGCGTCGAAAAATAAACGACGGATCCTTACGACAACAACAACAACAACAACGATGGCTGTGTCCTTTTTCTGCACAGAACCGAATGCGACAACATTAAGCAACAAGAAACTATTAGCCGCAAGATACAAAAATATCGATATAAAAACAATCGAAGCTGGAGGCACAACAGTTCGTATATGTATTGGTTGAGGTACTCCGGTACTTGGAGAAGGGTTAGCACATGTATTGGTTGAGGTACTCCGTTACTTGGAGAAGGGTTAGCACATGTATTGGTTGAGGTATTCCGGTACTTGGAGACGGGTTAGCACATGTATTGGTTGAGGTATTCCGGTACTTGGAGACGGGTTAGCACATGTATTGGTTGAGGTATTCCGTTACTTGGAGAAGGGTTAGCACATGTATTGGTTGAGGTATTCCGGTACTTGGAGACGGGTTAGCACATGCTTGGTTGAGGTACTCCGTACTTGGAGAGGGGTTAGCACATGTATTGGTTGAGTACTCCGTACTTGGAAAGGGTTAGCACATGTATTGGTTGAGGTATTCGGTACTTGGAGAAGGTTAGCACAGTATTGGTTGAGGTATTCCGGTACTTGGAGAAGGGTTAGCACATGTATTGGTTGAGGTATTCCGGTACTTGGAGAAGGGTTAGTACATGTATTGGTTGAGGTACTCCGGTACTTGGAGAAGGGTTAGCACATGTATTGGTTGAGGTACTCCGGTACTTGGAGAAGGGTTAGTACATGTATTGGTTGAGGTACTCCGGTACTTGGAGAGGGGTTAGCACATGTATTGGTTGAGGTACTCCGGTACTTGGAGAAGGGTTAGTACATGTATTGGTTGAGGTACTCCGGTACTTGGAGAAGGGTTAACTTAGACAATTATTTGCACTCATATTATTTTAGTACTGTCAACATTATTTCAATTGCTCGCGATACCTCATTCCTGATGGAATCAGTCGCATTGAAGGAGAGAGAAGAGGCAATGAGGGCATGTTATAAGTGCTTTGCACAAGAGTACACTCGTAATGGTTGCAGCTTGACGCCAATTCCGGGACTTTCACACTACTACTGCCCTATCAAGACCTTCACATCACACTTCCGGAAAGGTCAAATGATTGTATACTATTATATGATTGCTATCTCAATAATATTTATAAGTTGCTAAAGCTTGTTTCGCAATCGTTAAATAAAAAGTGTTTTACAGTACGTAGACTATGGTAGGGATTGTTGGAGAACACCAACACTTAAATAAACACGGAAGTACCGAGCGGACAATACACTAGTCTAGGGAAATGCCTAGTGTGGTAGCATACTGCTTTAATTTGAATAGGTAATGCCCTACTGTGCTACCACAATTCATTAATATGGGCATCTAAGTACATACATACACTATGGAAGGGCCTAGTTGGGACCAGCATTACTATGTAGACTATATAATGACATTGATGTGTTGCCAATGGCTGATATAGATATAGTTAAAGTGTTGTGGTGTTAGCACGCTGATTTAAAACGCTGGAGAAGTGTCGCGTGACGGACAGCGGTTCGTAAGTAATTTCTAGACGTGTCCGATGTACATATCATAGAGAGCGGATCATTGTGAGCATGCACTTTGATAGATTAATATATAAATGACACAGGTGGGAAACACCGCTACAAGAAATGGACCGGTACTAAAATAATATCTTACTATACTCTTGCTCTTGGTGCTACCCCAATAGCCATTACATAGTATGCGTTAATGTCGATGGTTCGCTAGCAATCCCTACCTCCGTCTATGTAAGTTATGGGAATATCTCAACTAGATAAATATTTACATCCATATTGCATTTCCTTAGATGAACGTATGAAGCCATGCTTGTAAGCTATGGGCGTGCGCATTCACATTCTTAGGCAGAATTCGTCCAATGCTATATTATTTAATTGTTACGACACAGGGTAATATGCAAAACTGTATTTTATTTTAAATACAAAGTGTGCTATATTTTCTTTGTGTCATTGAAAAAAGAATTAATGTAACTATAAGTAGCTGTATGAACCTCGTTCTACGTAGTAGCCTTCGGCGTCCACTCACTATAGCCACACCCAATGTAGTTCATATCCCGATGGAAACTATTAACCCAACTAATTCATTCTTTAAATATGTGAATATTACATCTCCATACGATGGGTCTTCTCAATGATGCTTAAGTAAGTGGGTACCCGTCTATATACTGCTAGTCCGCCTCCGTTGTTAAATGTTACGGTCGCTGAATTGTATGACACTGTAACCTATCATCACTGATGATCACGGATTCGAGCCCCGTTCAATCAGTGTCTCTTTATATGAAAATGTTTGTAGTTTCTTAAGGAGGTTTGTGCACCACGTATTCGTTAACCGCTACAGCATGGGTAGATGTTGTTACTTAATCTGCCCGTCGCCAATATGAGCAACCGGTAGCGACGTTAAATAAGCTTAAATATATATATTTAGTGTGTACACACGATGGTTAAAACAATAACTCACTGAATATACTATTTACATGTATATTCGTTTATTTGCGCTCGCATTATGCTGGGTACAAGCGACAAGGAAGCTTAGATAGTGCGAGGTGTGCATACCTATATGTAGGACGTTATCAACTGATTTTAAAGCAATTAAACAAAATAACGAGTATGGAACTTCAGATTGTGTTACTTGTATATGGATTATGTTATGTACTTGGTAATATTTTATATTTGATATTTCATGTTGTAAGATAATGGACCAATGTTTGAAATATGCCCTTCCACCATAGTATACTTTAGTGAAATAAGACTGACATACATGTGTAAATGTGTTGGTATTTAATAACGGGTATCGATCCATATGATTGACTACTTGATAAAAACGACTTCTATAGAAGAGCGAAGATGCGGTATACTACTACCAATCCACCACGCTGCACAATGGGTGTCTAATTAGTTCATGTAATGGTGTTATCCTGGTTGCTTGTGGAAGGTCGGTGGTTCTACTAGGATGCCCGCTCGTGTCTGAAATACTGTCTTATGGGCTCCGGGTCTTCCTGAACCACTAACAACCGGAGAGTCGCTAACCTAACATATCAGTGCGACCTGTAGTAAACCAAACAAAACCAAACAATACATCAACATTCCCGGGTAGGTATTACTTCCGGAATGACGGCTGCACTGATGTTTTACAACGTTTTCTTCTATTCATTTTGGGAAGAGCTGCGTTTAAGCAGTATGTGAATGACATGTGTTAGCCAGGTAAACACATACTATATACCTACAAGCGCAGTGTAGCCATGTGGCTAAAATTAGTACACACTATTTCCTAATTACCTATGGAAATCTGCGTTCATATAACATGTTGGCAACATTCTATGGGAATATATGTATATCTAAGCATATTAATGTTACTCTCAAACGATTGACAATGTGTATTCTCTGTTTTGTTGTATACATTGCATCACATGGAAGCAAGCATATATTATATTAGTTCAGGCTAAATATGGAAACTCCACAATACCGGCAGTAACATCTACATTACTACGATATGTGTTAATAAGTTGTCAATGTATGGGACATATGTCTTATTTGCCTCAAAAATCATAACATTAACGATTTGAAGGACTTTCATTATTAACTAATATATTAAGTATTTGTGATCCATTTAAACTAATATGAATGCAAGAAGTTATATTGCTATAACAAACCGTTTCATATCATATAAAAAAGTACACATTGAACTGTATCTATATATATGTTAACATATATACCAATAAAAAGGTAACTTCTGAACAAGCGATTGAAAATAATTTCCCTATGTAAACTCTTGCTAAAAATGTACCAATAACAATATCAATACTAGGTTTCGGGTAGGTCATTTTCAAGGGAGATAATTCGCAACAATAAGCCTGCTGAAGTGGAGTGAAAGCTGACTATGGACAAAATGCGCATTGAGTGTTCATAATGTGATTTGATAATGATGTTTTCAATAATGGTTTAAAATTATGAAACCCCAAATCCCTTGATATACAGAATGATGTTGTTATCTGATGCAAACGGAAATATTGTAAATAACTGGTCAATTAATGTTAAAAATATGTTGTCAGAACTGGGTTATGCATATTTGTGGAACAAGGAAAATGTTAGTAATATAGAAGTAAATATGGTTGTACAAAGAATATATGACGAATATCTACAGCACTCGTGCACGCAATTAAGTTCCTTTTCTAAATTAAAAAGTGATAATATATTTAAGACTGAATTCACGCAAGAAAGATATTTAAGTTGTGTTGATAACATGAATCATCGGACTGCATTATCTAGATTTCGATGTTCAGCCCATAAATTGGCAATAGAAGAAGGAAGATTTCGAAACATTGAAAGAAATTTAAGAGTGTGCTCAAAATGTAATATGCATCAAGTAGAATCAGAATATCATTTCTTATTAGTTTGTCCTTATTACAATGATATAAGAAATATATATTTACCTAGATATTATTTTGCATGGCCAACCATTAATAAGTTTCGAACACTCATGAATTCAACACCAAAAAGCAAACTTGTCAATTTAGATAAATATATATATTTAGCAACAAGTAAAACACGATAATAATTAATTAAATGAATGTTACTACTTGTAAAATATTCATTTGTGATACACTTAATACCAACCTTATTTTTAAACAAACAATATAGTTCGTATATGTTAATACTACGCTTACTCAAACCTTATATAATATCATGGTTTTCTGTAACTTTGTATGTAACCGCCATACATGTATATGTGTAGGCCAATACAAACTTTGACTTGACTTGACTTGAATAGCATTACGAGCTATTTCTAGGTTATGTAATTCATTATTAAACAAATAAGAAATTGACATTTTATTTTTTATCACCCCTCGTATAAAATTGAAGTTCTAAATATTTTACTGTGAAGTGGTTCGCGGCGGTTCTTCCAGACAACGCAAATATTTGAATAAATTGAGCCGTTAAGATTGCGTTAATGTATCATGCATATTGATTAGCATATCATTACTTAGACAACTCGTACTTTATCTATCTGGAAGTTCGCTGTGATTATAAACAGTACGCTGCTTATTTATAGGACAGCTGTATATGTGATTAGCGAACTAATACAAGCTTACCAAACAGTCAGTGTGCGAACTTGCAATCCGCAGTAGAAACACAACTATGTATTAATGATTTTTAAAGAGGTCGAAGAACCCAGTTCATGGACCCCGCTATATTTAATCATGATCACGTATTATATCATAGCACATCTCAGTAATGGTGACCTGTTCTCTGGGAGTATGTCCACACAGAAGATCCATAGTGAATATTATTACAAATCCCTTCACTCATTCTTCGCTCATTGCGTACTCCGGTAACCATTCGTTCACGGCGATGTTCGTGCTGCAGGAACCATATGAGACCATAAACAAACAAAACCAATTATTTCTAAATGTGAATTGTCGACAGCAATACAACAAACATACTTAAAGGCGTTCTCTACAGTTTTGTAAAACTAGTTTACAATTCTAGAATATGTTCATACTTGGTACATCACTAGTACTATTACTAACCAGAATATGAAATAAAATTGATAAACTAATGACTTCTTTTTTTAAGAATTTATTCATAACATGCCTATTTTCCATTTCGGCCAATAATTTCTCATTATGGCGACACAAATAAAATTAAAAAATATTTGCAATTATTATATGTGTATTGATTAATAGTTATATGTTACATATGACTATTAATCATAACTGCATGTAACTACAAACACAAACTATGCATATTTAGAACAAAATTATCCTAAATAATGACCTTTATGAGGAAAATGTCGGAATAGGATCTACTTCACAAGATTTATTTGGTGACTTTTTAATGATTGTTTCCACCTCATCTTCCGAAGCTGGATCGAAAATTGTCAAGCGATTAATGTTCGATGGTTTGTCAGAAATGTCGTTGAGTTGATCGGAACCAGTCTGGTCATGCGCTATTATGTCGTTTCGAATGGTTTCAACTTTATTAATGAAAATAAATCATTAATATTTTGAGGTAGCTTTTCAGAGTATTTGCCGAATAGAAGGGCAACTTCACTGTGACCTTCAAGCAGGTGCCTCGTAATTTTGTGTAATCACACACACATGATGAAATTGTTTCGGATTAAATATCGACTCTAGTTTTTTGTAACATTTTGTTAACTATGGCACATTGATTCCTGTAGATTTGATGGTCGATTGTAAGTTTGGTTTTGCGCCATAGATGCTCTAGTTTTCGCGTGGTGTGTTTGGCTTCGTGTAGATCATCTGTGAACCTTGGAAAGGTGGGTCATAATAGTATTGTCTTTGTACGCATTGGGGAATGCTTATCAATTAAGGCCGATAATTCATTGTTATAAGCTAGATGTTCTGCGTCTTGTTTCTGCTCAACGCCAAAAAGAATATCTGATTTGATAGATTCTACATCAATGGATCGGAGTGTTCTGAAATAAACTGTGTTTCTGTCAGGAACTGGTTTTGCTGCTCTAGCAATGAATATAATAGCAAAGTGGTATTTTGCTATTTTTCCTGAACCATATAGCAGTCCCGTGTCAGTTACTACTACGTTAACATCTATTTTGTCCATATGCACATGACGTATATACAGCCTGGCTTATGGAAGCAGGATTCATATCAGTATCTATTCCGCAGACGCAGATGTGTTGTCGCATACTCTACTTCGAAGTCATGACCTAATGGGAACCGCGAAAACGTGTACGGAAATCATACTAAGGCCAATTTATGAACAGTATGGTGCTCATAGGGCAAAACTCTTGTTAATTGACATGCTCCCATGGACACTGAAACCACCAACGACATTCAGAGAAAGACAACTTGCTTCAAGGCATTTGCTGAAAGTAGTCAAACTGTAGTGTCATAATCTACTCAGCTTGGAGAGTGCGATGAATCATCTGATGCTGTCATGGAAGGATGCGAAGAGCATTTCCGTCGCCACGTCTACATGAACTGCTGCTGAACTACAATGGTATATTTTCCATCAGCTGAAGGGAGACGATAGACTAACACCAGTTGTTGGTGTCCGGATGTAACATGTCCATTGTGCTTAAAATGTTCAACATATACCCCAAATGGGTAAGGACACTATTTGAGTGCAGATATCCTGATTAAAAAGGGATATATAAGGCTAATAGGACCGAAATGGTGGCCATATCGATGGCCGCCATGAACATGTCGTCAAATTGATAGTGATATAAGCCTAGTTGCCAAGGATCTAGCACAACGGTCCCTACACTTTGGTTTCCCAACATAAACCAATATACTAATGTTCCCGCGACACTGAACAACATTTCAACATTACAAACAGACAATGTATCGTTTACCGAATGTATTATAAACTTGAAAGTTCGATATTTGCGGGGTAACTTACTATTGTATTGGCACCACAGAGGGACCCATGCTAAATCGCGTATCCTCGAAAATATTCATAAAAGGAGATAAATAAAATAAACATGTATGCACAGAAGAAATTCTAGTGCGTTCATAGAAATGTTGGTTAGAAAATTATTTTCCAGGTATCATTATAATTGTCGATTATTGTATAACTTACAAGTAGTGAAATAAACGAATGAGGGTAAACCATTTTTGATAACCGTTGTTTTTATCATTTAACATTAGAGACAATAGTCAGAATTTATGTTCGACTTATCCTACCGAGCTGTGGCACTTCACCTGCCATGTTGCTTTATATTGCAGGTGTCTAGTAGACACAAATTGTTAAATGAAGCTGCTCCCTACGCATTGTAGTAATTTTACTTTAATTGTGTCGCAATATATATTTGAATAGCTGGATCATATTCATAGTCATAGTCATTATATCTTGATATGGTCAGAATATTTTAATTGTTTGACTATTTCTATTACAATGAAACTATAACATTCGCCACAGATAACAAGAGACCGTATTGGTGATATTCAAACAATTGGTCTAAAAATTAATTTGGCAAATGATAAAATATTGCCAACATGTTGCAAAAACAATAATCAAATGACCTATTCTATTGCAGATTGATATTGTTGCTACGTGATGTTTTTTCCACGGATACTTATTTTGATTGTGATAACAGAAACAAAATGCTTTGTATTTGGTAAGTATATGTCTAATTAGTGCCAACAGATGTCCCGACTATCATTGCATAGTGAGAGCAAATACAATACTAGTTTTGCATGCACAGGATAAATGCCCCAAATAGCGAGGACAAATAGTCCGAGTGCGTTTGCCAATGCCCTGCTAGAGAAACGAAATGAATGTGAATGATATGATTGTATCAGTGTTTATAGAAAAGAGTTTTAAGAGAGCTGACTTGTTCCATTTGAAATTTGATATTCAATGATTTACAATGTGCATACCTGAGTTAAAGTGGACATACCGATCATATATAAAGATATTATATTAAACTGCGATATAGCTTTTATAAAATACGTCTGCCTCACTTCTCCAATAAAGCATAACTTCACAGGGAGTACTCTATGTGCACAATCGAAGTATCATTCTCTCTCTAGCAATTTAGGGAGAAATGTAGGGTAATCAGGTTGAAATGGAAATACAAAGTTTGCTTTAGACCTACATTGGGCACAATGCCATTTTCCAGACTCGAATGTTTTATAGCAATTAAACGTATTAAGTTAATGTTACAATTTACATTTTGGACGACCCGTTATTGTCCATGGTTGTCTTAGAACATGAATCGCACTGTACATTTGTATCATATATATAACTGTTCTGACTATTTGAGTTTACCCAACACACCCACCCATAATCAATCAATCCAAAATGCATAACAGTCACGCAAACTCATTTAACACCAATGGCAACACATGTAGCAGTAATTCCATTAACGTGTTCGAAACAGTTGCCTATCCGATTACTACTGCTAATGTTACCAACGCTATGTCCCCCGATTAAGTTGGGTCAAAACCCGATTGTATGTGGACATGTCAGAAAAACCCTTTAAGACATAGTGTTGAAACAATTTGTATAAGTATGTAAACAGTTAAATAAAATGTGTCCACTATCGATTCTGACTGGATACCAATACATTAAATCCGTTTGTGTACATGTGACAGAGTGTTGTTTTAGTGGCATCAGTGGCCAATTTGCCACCGGCAATATCATACAATAGTATGTAGTGTGTGCTCTCCAGATGTTTAAAACAGTGTTCAGTTGATACTAACTATCATTTTCGATCCCCGATATGATCATTAATATAAAATTAACAGTCTGTCATGTGGGACTTTAAACCTAGGTATCGTGTCTGTGCTTTAAAAGAACCAGAGGAGAATGGGTATCTGTTTGCATCATTGTACTATCCTCCAAAAATCTAAAATGACTACTCTTGTCAGGAGGCGTCGCTGATATGGGCAACAGGTAGCAACGATAAATAAACGTAAAACACAATTATGATTTATTTATAGTATTGGATTAATGATTGGCTAATGAGTATAGTCATTTCTCACACATAGAATACATTACCGGAGGATAACTATCTATAATGACACCGCCTATCGACCATTGAAAGGAAACTGTATCACTATGTGCACAGATTTACGAGGAATATAGATATTTTGAAATTGGTCCCTGGATATTTTGTAGACACAGATCCGCAGACTTCTGGCTATCCTATTTTTCGAACACTGCTTTTATTCATATTAAGCAACATTTTATTACATTAGTAAAGCTCGTAACCGTCATGGTGGATGATACGGGTAATACAAGTCAGACTGTATCATGGAAACTAAATGAAGCCAAAATGTTCATCATTTAACCAAAGCAAACTCATATTACAACCCTCAAAATGGTACACGAAGAACACATATATATGCAGTCATACTAAATCAGCGTTAGTTTTTATCAAAGCCATTTTATTTTCATGTAGCCATTGTGTTATACAATGTTGGAATCGTTCATGTTAACTCCAGATTTAATTAAGTACAGTTGTAGATATTTTAAATGTGTATCAAAACAACTTGAACATTTTAATATCTTGTACTATCTTTTGCAAGACTACCTATATTGTGTTCAAAGTGTAAATATAAACACCGATGACTATATACTTAGGTGATATGTTCACGTCCGGGTACAATTATGGCACAGTGCATTGTTGATAGAGGAAACACAATATATCCAAATTGCGCCCGGAAATTGACCGCCTTGTCCAGATGGCCATAGACTATATATTAACTGTGATATATACACTATTTCAGGACATGATGAGTATACTGTTACAACAACTGAGTCATGTTACAGCAATAGTGACACTGCAGTGATTGAGGTTGATTACACCGACTCTAATACAGTAGACGTTCTGCAATGGAAATTTAGTGAGATGACTAATACAGCAGATACATTAATAATTGTAGCACAATACCTGGACAAGATGCAGCATTTCCTACAGCAAGGATGACATATTTCTGTGACAACACAAACAAATTATACAGCATAACTATAAGTCAGTTTAGTGAAAGTACTGATGCTGGAGTGTAGGAAGTGGCACTAGCCATTGGTGGTGTATATACATCATACCAGAGTGTTACACTATCAAAATGTACAAGTAAGCAATATATTTTACTGAGATAAAATATATGCAGTATCGGATATCTTATTTGTTTTGTTAGCAAATACTTTGACAGAACAATACACTTTGCATACACGCATGTGCATAGCAGTTGCTGAATAGTAAAACGAGTAAAAGTACAGTTTATCGTTGTCGTCACTCAGTCAGCTGTCCACCGTGATCCGCCTACGTCCGCCCGTCTGCCCACTAGATTGACCTCGGTTGGCGCGAAGCAATATTTAGACTAATTAAAGTCGCCATTTTGTCTGTCGAGTCGACAATTTAAATCCGACTTTAGACTATTCCAAGCCTGTGTCATTAGTTCAATTGGCATGTATTGTAATTGCCGAACATGTTTGTACTGCACTGTAATAGTGCGTGCGTCGATTTGATTCCAGTGTGGCTGCAGTGAACAGTCATGTCGTATTATTATCAATTCTACAATGTCTCCAATAAAATATTCTGGGCACATATCAGAAAGAAATAAATCATTCATTATTACCACAGTGACTACAGCTTCACAAAAACATAACAGAAATATACCAATTGAAACGTGTTCCTATTGTCACTTTTGATGTGTTGTCACTGTCAGAGTACACACACAGACCACAGCCGATGCTATTTTCCACATGGCCGTCAACCAATCATAACAATCCTGTCAACATAAACATGTTCAGTGCAAGAGTTTTGGTTTCTCCACTCATCGTATGCTTGAAAGAAACCATGCACATAGGTGGTCGACCGCATACATGTTTTGGTATTTGTTCATGTTTGTTTACCCCTGTTAAATTGTGTCTGCAAATGATCGTCCGAGCCAGGAAATCCTCAGTTTCGCATTTTGAGCACATGCTCTATACAGTACCATCAAGGTCACAAATCATCACGTTCACTAATTCTAAACATACATTTCAGCATCCAGAAGCCATGCCATCAATAAATTATAAAGATCATACATATACTCAAACGTTAATCTTACCTACTGTTTCATAATGCCAATGTTCTTAAAATGTGGCAAGATTATGTAAGCAACCACCTAATGATTAGTAAAACATACGTTTGACATGGCCTCGTCAATACAGGTGCGTACATGGACTACAGTCGCGTGATATTTGACGTAGTTAACTCAAAGCAAGATGGAATCTGAATACAATAAAGTCCATAGGGACTACGAACATCACTTTTATGGCAAAACGACCTAACGGAACAAATTACCATGGAATCCAGGGATCAACAAACATGTTATGATTAATGATTACAAATGTTTTGTTCAAGTAGGGGTTTGCGAGTGGGGTGGGACACACTTTAGCAATTTAGCGCTCGCTTCTCACCAATGCAACATGGGTTCGATTTTTGGACCGGGAAGTATGTGAGATGGTACGGTGGTCGCCAGATCGGACATCGGGTTTCCTCCCACACGAATGACCACATTTACGCTTTCATCCTCGCCAACGAGAGTGATTAATATAAGTTGTTAGAACTTGCTTAGCAATCGTTGTACAGTCAATAACGTTTACACTTTACTTTTAACACTTACCTCAAGCAGTTGGTTATACGCAATATCTCACGTCTAAAGGACATATAATCGATATTTTCAACCAACAAAGTATGTCGTCTTCTACATTCCGTGACGTGATTGATATGTGTGCAGCAGTCCAAGCCGGAGTGAATATTAAGCTAATAGTTTAGTTACAAAACCTTCCTTATGTTCTGCTTGAACTTCTTTCTGTTATGTACGCACTTCATTATGTTAAATGCAAACGTCATTATGTTGGGTATTTATGTTCAAAAACGTCATTATGTTCGGTACAAACTGCATTATGTGTTGTAAAACTGTCATTATGTTCGGTACAAACTGCATTATGTGTTGTAAAATCGTCATTATGTTCGGTACAAACTGCATTATGTGTTGTAAAACTGTCATTATGTTCGGTACAAACTGCATTATGTGTTGTAAAATCGTCATTATGTTCGGTACAAAATGCAGTATGTGTTGTAAAACCGTCATTATGTTCGGTACGACCTGCATTATGTGTTGTAAAATCGTCATTATGTTCGGTACAAACTGCATTATGTGTTGTAAAACTGTCATTATGTTCGGTACAAACTGCATTATGTGTTGTAAAACTGTCATTATGTTCGGTACAAACTGCATTATGTGTTGTAAAACTGTCATTATGTTCGGTACAAACTGCATTATGTGTTGTAAAATCGTCATTATGTTCGGTACAAAATGCATTATGTGTTGTAAAACCGTCATTATGTTCGGTACAAACTGCATTATGTGTTGAATAACCATCATTATGTTCAGTACAAACTGCATTATGTGTTGTATAACCATCATGGTTCGGTACAAACTGCATTATGTGTTGTATAACCATCATGGTTCGGTACAAACTGCATTATGTGTTGCATAACCATCATGGTTCGGTACAAACTGCATAATGTGTTGTATAACCGTCATTAGGTTCGGTACAAACTGCATTATGTGTTGCATAACCATCATGGTTCGGTACATATTGCATTATGTGTTGTAAAACCATCATTATGTTCGGTACAAACTGCATTATATCTTGTAAAAACTCGTTAGGTTCGGCACAGAAGACACAGTTGTACATAGAAATGAATGCAAACATTATTAAGTTCATTATATTCTGTACAATCTTCATTATGTTAAATGCAAACGTCATTATGTTTGGTATTTTCTTAAAAACCGTCAATATGTTCGGTACATACATTTCAGTACAAACTTTATTATGTTCGATACAAACGTCATATAGAGTAGTATACACAATGGGGGTTATGGCGCAGAATCATGTCCGCGACCCTACGCAACCATCAGTAGGACCAGAGGATCATGATTCGAAGCCTTATTGCCTTAGTTGGCATGTAACATTTTTAATGTTACAAAAAAACCTGGCGTAGAATCGTGTCCGTTGTTATATAAGTCCCGTATCCGCACTGAGAGCTGCGGGCCGTTGGGACGATCGCATACGAATATTTATATAAAGTTCTTTAATACTAACTAAAAAAAATTCCTATTAGAGATACCGATCCTAATATGTATACCCAAAGTAAATGTAATACAATATGAAGGCTTATAATACTTGCTTGGATTAAAGTAGGTGAAACAGAACTGTGCGGAAGCAGTTGTTGTTGAGACTATTGTAAGTTCCACCGGCAAAAGATCAGGACAGGTAGTCGGATTCCAGTGTGCTGCAGGACTTGTAGTAAGGGGGGTTCGGAGCGAGAAACAACTATGCCGAGAGTGCGGTAGAGATAAAGTTCGGTATAAGCATGTCATTTTAGAAAAAGCTACTAAAAATACTTCATCCTAGTATTGAACCAACTTCTAGCAAAAATATCACCCTATTAGACAAAAGGCGTGTATCCATTTATAACAAACCGATAACCCTATTAGAGAAATGTGTGTGTAAAGTATATATTAATTTGATATGGACAAATACATCGAGCAACTGATAGCCGAGGCAAATATGCCTGAGCTTATTATTGTAGACGAACCGATAAAGGAGAAATTGCCACCCCCTATATCACCCAGAAAATATCGACCTGTAGCGCTGGCTAGATTGAAAAAAGAGAGATAGAGGAAGGCCGTTCTAGAGGAGTTTGACCCCATTCCTCCATCTAAAACGCGTCATCTAGCCTTTCAACAGACACGGTACGCTATCGGAAATAATCTGCGTGGCTGGGTAATGTATGTCGATAATAATCGTCCGATGTTCATAGATGTTATAACATTTCTGGACGATATATACGAAAAAATAGTATCAAATCTTAATAGAGAAATTAAGAATCTCGGTAGTATTAAATTTCAGCTCGGAATAAGAGTTCAGCTCGTTAAAGAGTTTCCCGACGGAACAAAAGAAAAGAGTTTCCCGACGGAACAAAAGAAAAGAGTTTCCCGACGGAACAAAAGAAAAGAGTTTCCCGACGGAACGAAAGAATACACGAGTCCGGTGTTTAGGCATAAGCAAGAGGTTCTTATCAGGACAAGCGAAACAAAAACGCGTTCCGGTGTTTAGGCATAAGCAAGAGGTTCTTATCAGGACAAGCGAAACAAAAACGCGTTCCGGTGTTTAGGCATAAGCAAGAGGTTCTTATCAGGACAAGCGAAACAAAAACGCGTTCCGGTGTTTAGGCATAAGCAAGAGGTTCTTATCAGGACAAGCGAAACAAAAACGCGTTCCGGTGTTTAGGCATAAGCAAGAGGTTCGTATCAGGACAAGCGAAACAAAAACGCGTTCCGGTGTTTAGGCATAAGCAAGAGGTTCTTATCAGGACAAGCGAAACAAAAACGCGTTCCGGTGTTTAGGCATAAGCAAGAGGTTCTTATCAGGGCAAGCGAAACAAAAACGCGTTACGGTGTTTAGGCATAAGCAAGAGGTTCTTATCAGGACAAGCGAAACAAAACGCGTTCCGGTGTTTAGGCATAAGCAAGAGGTTCTTATCAGGACAAGCGAAACAAAAACGCGTTCCGGTGTTTAGGCATAAGCAAGAGGTTCTTATCAGGACAAGCGAAACAAAAACGCGTTCCGGTGTTTAGGCATAAGCAAGAGGTTCTTATCAGGACAAGCGAAACAAAAACGCGTTCCGGTGTTTAGGCATAAGCAAGAGGTTCTTATCAGGACAAGCGAAACAAAAACGCGTTCCGGTGTTTAGGCATAAGCAAGAGGTTCTTATCAGGACAAGCGAAACAAAAACGCGTTCCGGTGTTTAGGCATAAGCAAGAGGTTCTTATCAGGACAAGCGAAACAAAAACGCGTTCCGGTGTTTAGGCATAAGCAAGAGGTTCTTATCAGGACAAGCGAAACAAAAACGCGTTCCGGTGTTTAGGCATAAGCAAGAGGTTCTTATCAGGACAAGCGAAACAAAAACGCGTTCCGGTGTTTAGGCATAAGCAAGAGGTTCTTATCAGGACAAGCGAAACAAAAACGCGTTCCGGTGTTTAGGCATAAGCAAGAGGTTCTTATCAGGACAAGCGAAACAAAAACGCGTTCCGGTGTTTAGGCATAAGCAAGAGGTTCTTATCAGGACAAGCGAAACAA
>CM026386.1:89529847-89556823 GCA_014843695.1 Archivesica marissinica
GCAGTAAGCGTAAGTTATATATCTCGTGGGCATTGCTTTGGGAAGACATATTAAATACATATATATATATAGCGAGCAGTAAGGGTAAGTTATATATCTCGTGGGTATTGCTTTGGGACGAAATATTAAATACATACATGTTTGTATTGTACATGGTCAGGGTTGAGAGGACACAGGCTATGTCGAACTAGTATGGAACAAGGTAAACACAACGCATGTATTGAATGAAAATAGGGCATCTATTTGAATGCCGTACAACCGTAGAGATAAATGAAACAAGGTATGTAATGCAACGAATGACATATCTGGGTGGCCCAAAATTAGCCACTCAGTGTATAATCAGATTAATTAACATAGTATGAATACGGCTGTATTGCCTTGACATACATGTACATGCAGTATCAGATATAAATGTATATTGTGCAGTGACTAGCAAAGTGGTTACTCTAACAAATGCAACCCCGGCCATGTACCTTTAATATTTTGCGGTGGATTAGTTGGAGGAGGTGGTATTATCCCGCCAAACTATAATGAAAACAAAGCCAATACGCACAGCATACCATTTGTTTCTATGAATACACTCACGGACTCATTAGCATAGATATGCTACAATACATCATATATGCTTCCCTCTAACACACTTGTCTGTAAGAGTACAGTGATACTCTCAGACTGGAAGTTATAAGCCGTACAGTAGATATGCTACACTACATCATATATGCTTACCTCTAACACACTTGTCTGTAGGAGTACAGTGATACTCTCAGACTGGAAGTTATAAGCCGTACAGTAGATATGCTACAATACATCATATATGCTTACCTCTAACATATAATATTGGTTTGTATGTGTACACAGCCTGACCCTTGGACTGGAAGTTATAAGCCGTACAGTAGATATGCTACAATACATCATATATGCTTACCTCTAACATATAATACTGGTTTGTAGGAGTACACAGCCTGACTCTCGGACTGGAGGTTATAAGCCGTACAGCTGATATATGCTACAATACATCATATATGCTTACCCTTAACATATAACACTGGATTGTAGGAGTACACCGCCTGACTATCGGACTGGAAGTTATAAGCCGTACAGTAGATATGCTACAATACATCATATATGCTTACCTTTAACATATAACACTGGTTTGTAGGAGTACACCGCCTGACTATCGGACTGGAAGTTATAAGCCGTACAGCAGATATGCTACAATACATCATATATGCTTACCTCTAACATATAACACTGGTTTACAGGAGTACACATCCTGACTCTCGAACTGGAAGTTATAGGTTTTACAGTAGATATGCTACAATACATCATATATGCTTACCTCTAACATATAACACTAGTTTGTAGGAGTACACATCCTGACTCTCGAACTGGAAGTTATAGGTTTTACAGTAGATATGCTACAATACATCATATATGCTTACCTCTAACATATAACACTGGTTTGTAGGAGTACACAGCCTGACATCCGGACTGGAGGTTATAAGCCGTACAGTAAATATGCTACAATACATCATATATGCTTACGTCTAACATATAACACTGGTTTATAGGAGTACACCGCCTGACTCTCGGACTGGAGGTTATAAGCCGTACAGCAGATATGCTTACCTCTAACATATAACACTGGTTTGTAGGAGTACACCGCCTGACTCTCGGACTGGAGGTAATAAGCCGTACAGTAAATATGCTACAATACATCATATATGCTTACGTCTAACATATAACACTGGTTTGTAGGAGTACACCGCCTGACTCTCGGACTGTAGGTTATAAGCCGTACAGTAAATATGCTACAATACATCATATATGCTTACGTCTAACATATAACACTGGTTTGTAGGAGTACACCGCCTGACTTTCGGACTGTAAGTTATATGCTTTACAGTAGATTTGTTTGTTGTGATCGTTGTTTGTCGGTGTAAATACATAGTTTGTGTTCGTATTGGACCTCTGTTTCACTACTCCACCAATGTACCACACAACTGTAGAATCAGGTCTACTAAGGCTTGGAGAACATGTTAATGTTTTACTCAGACTGATGGTTACTGTTATTGTGCTGGAATCTGTTGGTAGAGTGTTTCCATCCCTGAGAGTAACACTGCTCACTTGAACTAGAACAACAACACAAATACAAAACACAAAGGACAATGTGCTCACCATTTAGTCATTGACACATTTAGTCATTGGCACATTTAGTCATTGACACATTTAGTTATTGGAATTTATGAATACTCTACGAAATGTAATGAGAAACATATTCTGAAATGTAAAGCGGTGTGCAAAATAAAGTGTCAGGTTAGACAACGTCGTGGAATTACAGGCACTGTTTGTCAGCTTCAGTGCTGAGGTTGAAGCACAGGTACTAGTGCTTTATCAAGTATATAATTAGTCTATATCAAATACAGACATGTGAGTGCTTCTTTAGACACTGGCGGAGTATCAATGAACAAATGGAACATGGTCCATATATTTAATATAGTATTTATGGATATTTACTCGCATGCATACATGTACAAAGCTTGGATAGTTCATATGTTGAAATTGAAAAAGGAAACCAATCATAAAAATAATGCCCTGAGTTTAGTACTTTTATCTTAGATATAACCATATCAAAGCCATGTGCCAACGCCGACCTTCTCTTGCTGCGTTTTGCATCCGAATTTGCATTATGAAACCATTTATAATGATACCGCATTTACTCTGTCACTCGGGTGGTCTCTTAACATAAATTTGACTGTATCAGTAGTTCAGACCACTTTCTAAACGATATTTATGTATTGTAATAGGTATGGATAGGCAACTATTTAGACAACTATTTAGTATTGCTTAATACATTTAGAGCACCAATGTGTTTCAGAGAAACGACAGTGTACATTCCTTCCTCTAACATACCAGTAATATATTCTGTATGAATACACATATTCTGATTGGGAAACTTGCTACCAAATGCAATCTCATTAGTTTCATTAGTCGTTTGATAAACAGCTGCATTACATCTTAAGTTCAATGATTCTTGCCGAGCTTGGTGAAAATTCACCATGGGGTGACATCATACTAACGCTTACAACAGCGTTAATACGCAACAAGGCGTTTAGGAGATGAAGCATGAACCCGCGTCATGCCATAGAAATGTTCAAATGGCCGTATATCCACAACCAATGCATCCAACCGGAACGGGATTACAATATGCACAGCATTCATGCTAAGTAATACATAGCTATCAGATTACATAGCCATATTATTGATAGGATTATTATCTTTGTTATCAAGAATGTGACAGAACTACAACTAAGGCTGTTTCCCATTTGATACCTGTATCAAGTTTACGTCATATATAGAATGAATACATCATTCCCTGGAGACAATTAGTGGAGGGTATAGGACAATCTTAGTAACTATCAGTTTATTCTTAGCGATTCTCGAACTTGACAATACATACAAAGGCTTGACAGACAGAGAGACAGACAGACGGCACAAACATATGTTTCCCACATAAGGGGAGACATATTTACTGTTGATGTAACCTCTGATGTATGAGGTATTATATCCACTGATGTGATCATAGTATAAGAAATGAGTTGGCAAATGTTTGTTAACACAATGTAGTGAAGATAGGAAACTCATAGTTGCGACAAAAATATAGTACGTTTGTTGTATAGTAAAAACACAGTATTGTGTTCAACACTTTACAATCTATATGCGAACACACCGAATTCGAGACCACCCCGGTATTTCGAATGATACTTTCACAACGGACTAGTTCCCCCCCCTATATATCGCAATGGTCGTTGACCACTATTACAAGACCACCGCGTTATTTCGTAATGGGAACTGTTCATTCAGTCCAATTGCAATAACCTGGCAATAATTTGACCCCTAATTTCGACCATGGGTGATGTTGCCACTTCCATTAATCGGCACATGACATGATAAAACAGAATATGTATGTCCCAGTTTTACGACAGTTAAACAACCAACTTTAAACTTTATTTTATCCGTCAATGTTAAATGAGACAAACACAGAAGTGTTGATAACTAGGGAGTACAAACGAACTGATTTAAATGTACTGTCAATGAAATACTGTGCTGACGTACATGAATGTGAACTAAAAATGTGTATTACCACGGTCAGCCTGACTGATCATACTTAAGCTTCACAATATAATGTTATCATACAATAATAAACATTCAAATATAAAAGGATTGTATGATGTTACATTGTATATTTACTGTAATTAAAGTCGGTAACATTTGGGATTCCCTATCAGGAACATCATATACTAACTTAGATTAACAGTTTGTCCCTTGCGGATAACGAAATTGATTGCTGAAAAGGAACTGTTTTATAGATATCCACCTAGCATCATGTATGTCCAACTACTATCTCATATTGGTCTAATCCAAATTACCTGCATAAATGACATCACCAGTTTGTCCTGTCTGTAATGCTGATGTCAATGTAACAAATTCCATTCTACATTGTAAAGCCACGGTGGTATCCACATTGGACGGTTGTAAGGGCCATGTCATGTTCCTAGGTAAGCTTAGCGTAGTACTGTATATCCTCTCCTCGCCACTACAAGAACCGTGTGACCCTGTTACAGAAGTCGTTGTATAGGACAGCCACTGGCGATTAGTCTGAAATCGTACACTATTCCTTATAATAGCATTAACTATATTTGGTGTCCTATATTAGGGCATACTGTGCCGAAAATGTACATAATTTATGTATATGTAGTCTGACACCAAATAAATGTACATTAAACAACAACACTTCTAGGGCATCATCTAAATCTAGATTATAATTCAGAAGCTTATGATAGCCCTTGGTTACTCACCTCGGTATGGGCAGGACAAGCCATTCACATGTATGATTCATGAATTAACATGTAATGTTGGTTCCAGTGTAACAATGTTGTCATTGCTGAGCCCAGTTAATGTAAATGGTGTGACTAGTTAATATCTAGATACTGAGACCCAACATGGATGATTAACATGATCAAGCGCGGAACACTAAAGTATGAAGCGTCTCAGTGACGTCCTCTATATCAAATGAAATTGGCCTATCTCAGAAATCCAACATTATGAGCTCCTTATCTCGTGTACTACTCCAGTAGCTGAACTGTTAAAACGGGTATCGACTTTGACCGATTCGTTTCCTTTTTCCTGTCGTTCTCATCCAAATCGACAATCGAGGCGATACCTTGTCCCATCAGGCGATATCTTGAAAGAATATCAGCGTCTCGCATGTCTCCAAGAGTTGCTCTGTCCCTGAATACCCATGGGGCGCGTCTACGGGCGGGTTCGGCTGCATCAACCGCCGCCATTTTAAGACGTTTTGCGAAGTTGCGACTGCATCGAACCAGTCGTACAGTTAATACTTTATTTACGATATCTTAGCTGCGACTTTGTTGATAAAACGGACCGTGGTCTTAACTAAGACTGACTTACGACCGTTGATAAAACGGGGCCCAGTAGCTGAACTGTGATCTTCCGGTTATACTTATTTTCACCCGTTACTCAAAGCCCAATATCTGCGCCAAATCATCTTGCTGTTACTGTATGTACCTCTGGTATGCGCGTTTCGTCAGAACTTCCAATGATGATACAAGTACCTGCAGTTATCATCGCCTCCAGCCAGCCACTTCCATCCAACTAGATAGATTTAAGCATAGCAATTAGTCATGGTCATCTCTATATGAATACCTTCATATTGACTGTATAACGTTCTTCACCGTAGTATAGTTGCATATCCACTAAGGCCCTAACCCAAGACAACTAGACAGTACACCTGTTGCCATAGTGAAGTATGTTTATGTGTGGACAGACAGACGGGGAACTCCTGGCCGCACCAATGGGTAATTTAAGTGACTGTGCTAATGGCCTCTCCTTTGTTATATTAGCCGCGCAAAAGAATGTATAACCAGATCGAAGTGACAACTAGACACTAGATATATTGTTTTCCTAGCCACTTACTACACATTATTGTGTGCGCACGGATGGTGGTTAATAGTCACATCTGGCCCAGACCGGTAGTGGATGAATGAGATTAGCTTAACATCCGATATTCCGTTGTGGTAGGGTACACAAGAGAAGGGTCACACTATAGCTCTTAAACGTCATTAGCATATACATTAGTTGGGAATGTTGTATTGAAACATGCGAGTTAGTTGACACAGGTCCAACAATAACTTTGATTTCTGAATGTATAACGGTTGAACTTTTACACAACTCGAATTATTTTGTACTAGTCTTCCTTTTAAGCGTATTACGTTGGATGCATGGACCATCTATGGTTTGTACGAGAGTACATTTGCCCTGTCTTCTGTTTTCTATGTTTTAGGTTACGGCTACCTCGATCATATGACGACCTACACTGGTAGCACATGAAGGATCTTTATCGGGGATCCCAACCCGAGCTGTTTACGCATTGAATGGTGATCTATTATTGTGCACGAAGTCTATGAATGTTGCAAGTCTAGAGACATATCTAACCCGAGCACACTGTGGTACAGTAGCTGGAGCAAATGAGTATCTCAATATCCGTGGCATGTCAAATACGAGGCACCACATAAGGCTTATCAAGGCTGCAGAGAAGACTTGCAAACTCCAGTACAATGACAAAGGCGGATGGTGACAAGCACACAGCACGCACCACACTTCAAATGCGCATCCGTTGATAATTGACTCACATTTGCATTAATGATTAGATAGTGTCGGTGCAAGTGTATCTAAGGTAATGTAATTAGAAACACGTGTATGTATTCCCATTTTAATTATAACCGAAGTACCAACATGAATTGGTAGAAACTTAACGCATAGTGCATGTACACTACAGGTAAGTTGTCTGCTTCATATGTTCCATTTAAAATGGATTTGGGTGCTATGCAAATGTTGATTTCAATGAAATAATCAAACAGAACGCTAGGCCAAGCTGCAACTAAACATAGTCTAGGTTATGCTTAGGAAGGATGACAATAATATGACAACAACCCAGTCATTACAACGAGAAACCGCAAGTATTGGGATTATATATTTATACTGCAGTTGTTACACATGAACATACAGGTTGTACAGCAAGGATCCCAGTCAATATGACTGCATATACTATACACATTGAACAGAATATTGTATGTGTTCACTTCTAGAAGTAAAGAAAACCGGGTATTTCTTCTCCAAATCCAGGTTCACTCAGCCTTTTGATAACTACAGGTTTTATTGTTAGATTAGTACAGAATAATGTATGTGTTCACTCCTAGAAGTAAAGGTAGTTGATTCATGAAAACCGGGTATTTCTTCTCCAAATCCAGATGATTCACTCAGCCTGTTGAAAAGTACAGGTATTTATGTTAACAAGCACAATTAGAAGGATAAGTAGTCCAACATTGGAGCACATAGTTTCTAATAATGTCCTAATAGTTTCCCATATATTGTTAGAAAATACCTAGTAGAACATTATATAACTATTAATGATGGTATACCCATTAAAACCCTTACAGGAGAAAACCACCTTCCAAGTATGTAGAGATTAGATAATACATGCGTGAGATGACGGATTGTGGAGCAATCAGAGAGATTAGATAATACATAAGTGAGATGGCGGATTGTGGAGCAATCAGAGAGATTAGATAATACATGAGTGAGATGGCGGATTATGGAACAATCAGAGATATTAGATAATACATGAGTGAGATGGCGGATTGTGGAGCAATAAGAGAGATTAGATCATACATGAGTGAGATGGTGGATTATGGAGCAATCAGAGAGATTAGATAATACATGCGTGAGATGGCGGATTGTGGAGCAATCAGAGAGATTAGTTAATACATGAGTGAGATGGCGGATTGTGGAGCAATCAGAGAAGATTAGATAAATACATGAGTGAGATGGCGGATTGTGGAACAATCATAGAGATTAGATAATACATGAGTGAGATGGCTGATTGTGGAGCAATCAGAGAGATTAGATAATACATGAGTGAGATGGCGGATTGTGGAGCAATCAGAGAGATTAGATAATACATGAGTGAGATGGCGGATTGTGGAGCAATCAGAGAGATTAGATAATACATGAGTGAGATGGCGGATTGTGGAGCAATCAGAGATATTAGATAATACATGAGTGAGATGGCGGATTGTGGAGCAATCAGAGAGATTATATAATACATGAGTGAGATGGCGGATTGTGGAACAATCAGAGAGATTAGATAATACATGAGTGAGATGGCGGATTGTGGAGCAATCAGAGAGATTATAATACATGAGTGAGATGGCGGATTGTGGAGCAATCAGAGAGATTAGATAATACATAGTGAGATGGCGGATTGTGGAGCAATCAGAGAGATTAGATAATACATGAGTGAGATGGCGGATTGTGGAGCAATCAGAGAGATTAGTTAATACATTAGTGAGATGGCTGATTGTGGAGCAATCAGAGAGATTAGTTAATACATGAGTTAGATGGCGGATTGTGGAGCAATCAGAGAGATTAGATAATACATGAGTGAGATGGTGGATTGTGGAACAATCAGAGAGATTAGATAATACATGAGTGAGATGGCTGATTGTGGAACAATCAGAGAGAATAGTTAATACATGAGTGAGATGGCTGATTGTGGAGCAATCAAAAGAGATTAGAGTCTCCAACTTCGGAGACCTTTTCGTCCAAGCTAAAACAACATTGTTAATTATGAACACAGTGGCATTGCTCCGCATTCTATGTAATTCTGTCTTTCCAAATGAGAAAATGAAAGATCCAGTTGTGCAGTTCAGATAATTCATTTCACATACTAATTTCTGAGATAACAACATAGTTACCTTTTTATAAAACCATTGAAATTCTGCTGGTGCTGGGAATACACAAGTTGTTGTTTTACAGTTCAATGTCACATCTGTTGCCGCCAGATCTCCTCCTGCTGAACCTCCATCAAATGCTAGGCCTACAGGAGACACTGAAGCATACATAAAACATACTAGTGTACGAACATATATTAGTGAGAAAATATGCTGGCGGTGAAACTATAAAACATGTATAGATTCAATATCACATATTCTGCCGTGATATCGCATCGAGAATGACGCTCCAACAAATGCAAGGCATACTGATAAAACGTTAATGCACTTTAATGAACGTATACATGAGCGCGAATAGCAAGAAATATGTCAACACTGTATTGAGTATGACCCCGGAAAGAGCATTTGGAAACAGATGTTGTATACTCATTAACACAGCATTAGTCATAGTATTCACTGATTATAAATGTCACACAATCTAAATACTATGTTATACATTGTACTAACGTTGACCTTGAATATAGATACATGGGAGTGGTATAGTACATTTTCTCTCGTTGATGAAAACAACTAATCCCTTCATAAATGCAAACAGAAAAAGGGCATGTCATGTTTACATGTGTAACAACTGTGACCTTGACACCAATCCATCCAATCCTGTAGTTGTATCTATAGTCAGCACCGTAGGGGTATATGGGTGAGTGTATCGTATGAGATTTTAAAAATCTAACACCTGTAACACGACTATGTTACTTCACTTTAAGTAGAGTTGTCGATCGATGTGACAAATACCCACAGTCGCCGATTTGATACAGGATATATAAAATGTCAGATCACGATTTTGGAATCCTAAATGACATGTGCTGATGTTGTGCAATATTGACAGGGAATATAGCCACTTGACATGTGTTACCGGGACCTTGAGTGAACATGGTCAAACATCATTTATGCAGGAAGTTTGGTGAACATTTGATTCAGGTGTAATGGGAATCTTGATGGCGATTAGAGGTACAGACCGGACACAAACAAACGTACAGACTAATCGACACTCGGAATTCCCTGCCTCCGTAGGGTAGCCTGCGTAGGGTTTGCCTTACTCATTATTATTTAATTAAAAAATGTCTAACTCATGTGCTTAGGTAGATAACCACGAGGGGAATATGCCGTTAATTACGCATTGTCGACATGACACATACTGTGGTTGCTATTGTAAAGGATATCGTATGGTCATATATCTGAATATCGTCATACCAAGTATAATACACTACATAACATCATCAAACTTGATAAATAAGTTTGTTTGTTTGTTTGTTTGTTTGTTTGTTAGGGTTTTACGCCTGCATCAACACCATTTTGGTATGTATGTCTCGTCTGCGGGAAATTTACCGAACAACACATTACATGTACAGGCTCCAGCAGTTAACCAGTACTTGGTGCACCAACCTCCCGTCGTATGAAACTGATACGTACACGTCAATGCCGAGATTGTGTACGCCACTTGTGTCAATGTCAATAGGACTTATATTATTGTTACTATGGCTACTCATTATGAAATGATTAAAAACACTGCATGGACCGTCATTTGCATAGCGCACAGAGTGTTCGTACATTGTACTTATACACAGTATACATGTGTAAAATATGCTGATTCAGATAATATTGTCCAAAATAGAGTGTGGTTCTGCAAACAATCGACCAGCAATATGATCTCATAACGATTCAATAATCGTAAGCTATACAACAAAGGAATGCATACTACCATGGAAGTTGTGATAGCCAATGGATGCAATGGTGATATGCACATAGAAGTAAGAGCAGTCAGTCGGAACATTTAGACATTTCTTTTATGCGAAAACACTAGTAATATACATGAACAAGTTATTCATTCAGTCGAACGTTAAAGTTAAATATTTAGATGTATTCGATATTTCATTATTCGTATGTAAACATGTGCTATTACCTTACGTTTGATACACATTCATTTACAACTGTATGCAGGAAGTTGTGACAATATGGACATAATTCGTGACAATATAGGCAGAGTCGTGACACTATGGACAGATTCATGCCAATATGGATAGAGTCGTGACAATATGGACATATTCGTGACAATATGTACAGATTCGTGACACTATGGACATAATACAAAATGCTACATATGGACGGACAGCTTTACGTATAGGTATTATATTGGTTACGTCATTGTTCTCTACGTTTATTTATTAACCATGTTAAAGCATATTAGCTAAAAACCGGCGAACAAACGCTCATGATAATATATATGTTGTTTTCCTATCCATACATGTACTGTATGACGCATACATATCTGCATTCCTCTATGTCCCCAAAACTGCTTTCAAATATATATTAAAAACATATGCAACATGACAACATGTGTTAAATATATGTGTCTACTGACGGATGTTCTAACAAACTTATACTTAAAAGAGGCTACACAATACCATTGGTATTTTATTTTGCTAAAATAATCAAAATAACCAGCTAGCAACATAAATTGTTTCACGATATATTTACTTATATGTGCCACATAGAGGGCCCTAAGGAGGATTAGTTCAAAACTAATTAGGTCACCCTCTATAAATAAAGAAATATATCTACCTCTATCTATCTACATGGCTAGTATGGACAGACCGATGGATATATAGCCAAATAGCAACTAACCCTAGACGATCACAGACGGTTGGGGTCTGGACACATGTTTGCGGGTTCAAAACCACACAACTAAAACACGTTTTCTTGTGTGGGGGGAGGTGTTTTAAGTATAGTATCAAGCCAATAGTGTATCATAGTGTTCTTAAAAACAAAAACTATTTTTTAGTTTTGTGGTCTTGAACCCGCAAACATTTGTCCAGGCACCAAGCGTCTGTATAAACATATATACGATACATCACATACGTGCCCATTAGTGTGCGGACGTGCATGAGTAACTCGTAATGTCTCCATTGTCATAAACCGTTGGAGTATAATAACCTGTGACAAATCATCTTGCTGGAGACATCTGGACTGAAACGGAATGATTTAGGCATACACAATATTAATTGAATAACTTTCGACAATTTTCTCCCATGGGTTTTCAGGGTATCAGACACATATTCTAAAATTAAAAATTAGAATCCAGAGTTAGTATACTTACAATACACTGGTAGCACATATTTGGTTTTGGTTTGTCCACTGAAACCACAGTACCAATTGCCTCTGTCTGATATTTCCAGGTTTGAAATTGTAACCACCATTGATTGTTGAGCGTATGTCATAGCATATCTTGTTGTGGTATCTTTCACACGTGTGCATGCGCCACCACCAGTATAAATATAACATGATGCAATCTTCCCATCATCTGTCACTGCACCCTTGTACACCGCTAGGTTGAACACGTCATCACTGGATGGAATGGTAACACTACATATCATCCTGATTTCACTGTTTTTCTCTGCTACATTTCCCGGTTCCAGACTGAAGCTATTCAGAGTAGCAGCTGAAAGAGAATACATATACGAGGTTCTAGCAAGGTATTTGAAAGACATGAGGATCTTGACAATTAAAACGAAAGGGAAAGTGGACTACAAAATATAACTCCATGGGCAGGATTATGAACAAAGAGTATATGAAGTCTCATACTCGCTCATCTAATAGCTCAACGCGCTATACAACCATACGAATGTATCAGGACAAGTGTACGTGTGTCTTAAAACATCTAGGACGGTGTGTAGCGACATTTTATCACAATACGTTCACATATAGTTAGTAACGAGATCTAAGCAAGTTTTACCGTAACGCTAGTTGAGAAAATCAGTGTCGATATTTATCTACCTCAAAACAAGTATGATTTGCCAGTGTCCTAACATAATTGATAGCCGTAATATATTATAGTTTGCGCATGCGCAGAAGGGTATATCGGGATTGGAAGATAATCGTTTTATTGTTATTGCTAATTATCAGTATTTATGCACTTATAGATATTTATAAAGTTTGGGTGTTTGTGGGATTTTCCAATTTCTATATAACATTTTCGTGTTAATGCTTTATCCTGACTTACAAGATACGAAGTTCGATCCCCGCTGGAACAGTTACGATTGTGCGCTTAGACAATTTGTAATGCCACATGCGTCTTCTCCCTCCCTCTTTGCGATGGATTCCATCAGGAATGTGGTCTCGAGAGTGATTAATATAAGTTGTAAGAACTTATTTCGCAATAGAGCTAAAATAAATGTGTATATACTAATACAAGTGGTCAATTGATGGAACATCCTACTGTTATTGACATTCGAGCTAAAAACGGTATATTAGAAATCAAATGTTTGGTTAATTTATTAATTGAAGCAGTTATCACATTCCATTATTCAATAAAGATGTTAATGACTAGGGTATAACGGTTTTGCGTTATCAATCATTGTATATGTAAGCACTATATAGACTTCAGTCTGAACTAGTAAAATATCCTGGTATTACTGTTAAACACAAATTAGATCTTTTTGATAAATTAATTTTACCTATTCTTAATTATGGTTCAGAGGTTTGGGGGTTAAATGAAAGTAAAAAAATAGAAACAGTCCATTTGAAGTTTTGTAAGAATTTATTAGGGGTTAGACATCAAACCCAAAACAATTTTATTTTTGGAGAACTAGGTAGAACAACCTTAAGAAATAGAAGAGCTCTAAATGTTTTAAAATACTGGTTAAAAATTGTTCAATTAGATAGTGTTAAGTATGTTAAAATTGTATATGATATGATGTATAGTGAAATAGAAATTAGACCAGATTATAGTAATTGGGCTTCAGGTATTAGAAAGTTATTACAAACATTAGGATTTAATGATGTATGGTTAAACCAAGGAGTCGGAAATAAGAATGTGTTTATAAGTGTAGCAAAACAAAGACTAAATGATATTTTTATGCAAAATTGGTTTTCAGAATTGAGTAACTCCACAAAGGCTAGAACTTATGTTTTATATGCAGACTTCAAATTTCAGATATATATGAACGGTGTAAATATTGATAAATTTAGAATAGCATTGTCACGCTTCAGAGTATCATCTCATAGACTTGAAGTAGAAACTGGTCGATGGCATAGATCCTTAGCAATACCATATGAAGAAAGAAAATGTAGATATTGTTTAACTTTAGAAGATGAATTTCACTTTGTTTTAGAATGTCTGCTATATACCGATTTAAGAAAAACACATATTAAAAAATACTTTATTGAATTGATGACCTCAAAAAATGTTATAATAATTAAAGATTTGGCTATGTATATATACAAATCATTTCAGGTCAGAAACAACCTGTTCTATGACTAGTGTTCATATCTCATTATACGTTATACGCTAGCCAATCGTAAGCGTTTTGTATTTGCACGTGTTTTTATTTGCACATTTGCTCTATATAATTATATTATATTTTTACACAAGGCACGCAATGCCAATGTTCACGTTTGAAAGTATGTAATGTGTATATAATGTGTACTCATGGGCATATTGCCCATTGTATTTCGAAATAAACTCTCTTGAAACTCTCTTGTAAACAGATAGGGTTCTCTTGTGGTAGTGTGAATGTGCCCACGTCTAGTCAAGCCTTGCTAATCGTATTGCCATATTTGAATAACCGATACAAAATTCGTAAACACGTACATTAGTTAAGACCTTTAAACTTTATTTATTTTAAAACGATTGCGAAACAAGCTTAAACAACTTATATTAATCGCTCTCGTTGGCGCAGATGAATGCGTATACGTGGTCATTCGTGTGGGAGGAAACCGGCGTACCCGGAGAAATCCCACATGTCCGATATGGCGACCACCGTACCATCTCACATACTTGGTTAGAAGCGAGCCTATTAATCGGACAGCCTATTATTATATCCATATAGTATATATAGTAGAATAGTATACCGTATCCGTGGCCTAGTGGTTAAAGCGTCCGCCTACGGAGCGGGATGTAGACGCTTCGCACCTAGTCAGGGGTTAATTCTGATATGGCCGGTTGGTGAGCCGCCATCTAGTTAAATAATTGATACCGATTGCCTACCAGCCTGACATACAAGCACAGGATTCGGGAAGTATTAATGATAACAAAAACAGGTGTCGTATAAGTCAGAAATGGCTGGCCCTTTAAATAGGGATGACACTATAATAAACAAATACACACTAAAGTGCCTACATTGGAAGTATCGGTATATCAAAAACTATGGACATGCAGAGAAGTGAATAATTGTATACTATGCAATGTTTTTTTGTGATTTTGACATTCGAATGATCATCGGAACGAATATTAGATTATTCACTATTTACTTTAAATTTCCAATTCACACATTTTCTGCTTTCTGTTTTTCTAACGCTGTGACGTAGAACCTTTTCCGATTGAAAACGATGGCTTGATAGAAAATATATACGTAACGTCTACTGTTATTGGTTTGAAATGGTAGGGCTTAGCCTCTATTTAGAAACAGTGAACATTCATTTGTGGGACAACTTTCAGCATTGTGGACGCAAACAGCACGTGTCATAAACAATAACTATGGTTTGTGTTGGTTGTTCACTAACTATACCGAATCAATGTAGTTTGCCTGGTTGGTGGGTCCGAGAAACTAAGATGTCTCTGTATGGGAAACACGAATTTAATATTTCAACAAATTTACATTGTAATGCAATCTCCTTTATTGGGGTCGGATGGAACCTACGTTAGTGGAACATCCAAAAATGTCTCTGTGATTTGTGCCACTTTCGGATATGTGTGATAATTTCGAACCCGCCATTATATGGGTTCTAAGGTGTTTTATAGTCTAAGAAGTTTAATTTCATAGTACATGACCTTCTGAGTTAAAGAAGCACCTACAACTATGAACAACTTGTAATCACCAGGCTGTGTTAATTGGAGCCATACTCGGATGACTGTACACACATCTGGACCAAGATGGCCATTCATTTGTGTTTAAATGTTACTGGATTAAAAACAACTAGTGTATGATTTAACTTATATGTAATAACATTTTATTTGAACATAGTTATAGCAATATTTTATTATCCTATTATAACATTCGAATATTCGAACATTCCCACCACAGTTTGTATTGACGCACGCTGGAGATAGCAAACCAATTTCCCCAGAGACAGCTGTCATCCCCAATATATAAACGTCTGGCACGATTTTGGATTGCATTAATGCATGAAAACGGAGCACAATAAGCAACCACAAGCCAGACGACAGAGTGATGAATACATTATATAGTACACACCGGCTAATTTACATTTAGCAATGAGCAGTTCCAATGCACATGTTGCATTTTGAGCAACATATTTGGCAGTAGTATAAAATATTACACTCTTTATAAACCGTTATAATATGTTCCATGAATGAAACGCAGCTCTTCGCAAAACACGATTAGAAAGAATAGAAGGAAAACGTCGTAACATATGAGTGCGAGTGCAGCCGTCGTTCCGGAAGTAAATATACTCAGGAATGTTGATGTATTGTTTTCTTCTACTAATTCCAGGGCATGTTAGTGGTTCAGGAAGACCCGGAGCCCATAAGACAGTATTATAGACACGAGCGGGCATCCTAGTAGAACCACCGACCTTCCACAAGCAGCCAGGATAACACCTTTACATGCAATAATTAGACATCCATTGTGTTATTCGAACCTACAGCGTGGTGGATTGGTAGTAGTATACCGCAGGACAACACCATTACATGAAATAATTAGACACCCATTGTGTTATTCGAACCTGCAGCATGGTGGATTGGTAGTAGCATCTTCGCTCTTCTATAGAAGTCGTGTTTATCAAGTAATCAATCATATGGATCGATGCCCGTCATTAAATACCAACACATTTACACATGTATGTCAGTCTTATTTCACTAAATTATGCTATGGTGGAAGGGCATATTTCAAACATTGGTCCATTATCTTACAACATGAAATACCAAATGTAGTAGGGTCCGATTTAGTCTCCATACATTAAAACAGTTATTCTTTGTAGATATACACGATGTGTAATGGTCAGCGAGAGGCAACCGTGCGTACGTGTGTGGGCGACATGTAGCTTGGTATTCCAATGCAGTCATTTCCAATATCGTATGATAGTCATACGTCTTTTTTATGAAGAGAGCATTTATTATATATAGTTATAGAATAGAGCATACCATATAAGTCTTCAAACAGAATAACGTATTATTCAGGTATATATGCGTGAGATATTGAAATGGTTGATTTGTACGTTGTAGTATTGGGTTCATTATGTTGTACGCGGGATCGGTTCAGTTGGTCCTTTCCTGAGTATTTTCCCTTGGTCCTGGCTGTCGGTATATCAAACCTCATCATTGCACATAACTTAACAGATGCATGCTATTTACAGTTGTCACCCGCACCAGTGAGTGAGTGGTTGAATGTATAGCGGACGGTGGAGAGAATAGCGAGAAGCGTGTTACAGAGACCATATCTCTGCGTAAGTTATTGTATAGGTCTATGTTTTATATGTCTATGTTGCATAATTATGTCTATGTTGCATATGTCTATGTTACATATGTCTATGTTTCATCAGAGACATGGATGTAACATAGATTACCTCTGTGTTACTGATGTCATATATATTTAAGTAAGAGTAAGCGTTATTACGAACCACGAACATGACGGGAGTATATATAGTGCCAACGTATATAATATGTTGTTGTTGTTAACCCAAGCACCGCAAATCATCTATATATATTTATATGACGTATATGTTTTAATCCTATTCTTAATGTGTGTATATATGTGTATTGTAGAACCAGATCGTTCGAGAGCCTTATTGTCTACAATGAGATTCAATAGATTGATGAAACGTATAGAGTGTTGTCATTCTAACTGCCCCCCCACCCAGAATCCGAATCCTACCACACCAAATATAAAATATTACCAAGTGCATAACATAATCCATATATAAGTAACACAATCTGAAGTTCCATACTCGTTATTTTGTTTAATTGCTTTAAAATCAGTTGATAATGTCCCACATGTAGGTATGCACATCTCACACTATCTAAACTTCCTTGTGGTTTGTACCCAGCGTAATGCGAGCGCAAACCAGATAATATACATATAAATAGTATAAACAGTGAGCTAAGTTTTGAACCATCGTATATATAAGCTTATTTAACGTCGCTACCGGTTCCTCATATAGGCGACGGGCAGTTTAAACAATAAACACATTTCCTGGGCAGGCTCCAGCGGTTAACCAATACATGGTGCACAAGCCTCCTTAAAAACTACCAACATTGTTATATAAGTGACATTGATTGAACGGGGCTCGAATCCGTCACCATCAGTGATGATAGGTTGCAGTGATACACATGTCAGCGACCGTAACCACTTAACCACGGAGGTGGACCAGAAGTATATAGGCGGGTACCCACTTACTTAAGCATCCTTGAGAAGACCCATGTTATGGAACTCTAATATTCATATATTTAAAGAATATAATTTAATGAATCGTGGGCTAATAGTTTCCATCGAGTATGAACTACATTGGGCGTGATAACGTAGTTCATACAGTTCATTACTTGTATTTACGTGAATTCCTTTTTCAATGACACTAAGAAACTATAGCACTCGTTGTGCTTAACATATTTTAAAGTCCATAATTGTAACTTACCTTGTGCCGTAACAAGTAAATAGAATATTCTTGGAACAGAGTAAATTTTACATAGACGGAGGGTCCGCCTACGTGGTCGAGTGGTTAAGGTCGCTGACTTGTACACTGTAACCTATCATCATTGATGGCCACGGGTTCGAGCCACGCTCAGACCGTGTTTCATTTATATGAAAAAGTTGGCAGTTTCTTACGGAGGTTGGTGCACCCTATTACTGGTTAACCGCTGGAGCCTGCCCAGAAAAAGGTGTTGTTAGGTAAACTGCCCGCCAGCGATATAGCCCGAAATGGTGCTGATGCAGGCGTAAAACCCGAAATATAAATATAACACATATAACATAGACGGAGGTAGGGATTATTTGCGAACCCCGACATTAAAGCAGACTATGTAATGGCTACCGGGGTAGTACCAAGAGCAAGAGTAGTGAAAGATATTATTTTAGTTGTTCTATTTAGGTTATACAAATTAATTTTAGCTCGATTGCGAAACAAGTTCTTACAACTTATATTAATCACTCTCGAGACTTCATTCCTGATTGAATCCATCGCCACAAGGGAGATAGAAGAGGTAACATTTATATTTCCAAGCTCACAATGATCAGTTCCCTATGCTATATACATATATGTACTTCGATACCTCAACGGAAACGTCTAGAAATTACTACCATGCGATGGAATGAGGTCTCGACAGCGATTCAAATAATGTTGTAAGTACTAATTTAAAAATAAATGTGGGATAATAATTGTCTTATCTAACTCTTTTCCCAAAATACCGGAGTACCTCAACCAATGCATGGGCTAACTCATCAGGACTTATATTATGTGTATTTCTGCACGGAACTCCCAAGCAAGAAGTGTTTTTCATTATATTTTATTTCTGTATTTTAATATGTTTAATTGTGTGCATTGTTCAAACTATAATATTGGGAAATACAATAATTATGTTTAAGCTAAACCTGGCCATTCATTAGTCTGTTTATCACTGTGTTTTCATATCGTTACCTAATCTACTGTAGTATTGACGCAGTCAACTATACATTTTCCTACTGTTTACTGTTTGTACTTGCTACTACCACCAGTTCACCTAGCATAGTGGAGCACTGAGTAACCCTACCAGGTCTTCCTTTGTATGTTTCAGTAGGCACATACCACAACCCGGTCCTTCTCAAGTATGTCTAAAGCATTGTGGTAACCCATCAAGTATTGGATCCTGCAACACGACCATTTACTATCGCAGCACAGACTTTAGTTTATTCAATACTGGGGAAAATAGCATTTTCTAATATATTTATGCGAACACCCCCAAAACTATCCATACACATGTGTATTTTCTTGTTTAAGCCGACGCGACCAAGTAATAGTTTTTACTTCCGTGTAGTAAATGTTAATCAAGGTTATCAGACGAATGTAAACACATCTAGCAATTTAAATCATGTTCGGCCAAGCATATCGTTTACATCGCGCACCTGTTTGTTATTGCACAACACTATTGTAAATTTTATATATGAGTTTTGAAATAAATTCATCAGTAGTTCGCCCATGCAATCATTACGAGTACAGATTGATCACTATGTTTGGCAATGCGTGGTGGGTCGTAGTCCGTGCCCCGGAAGGATGCTTCGGTGTTGTAACCGTTTAAGACACACTAGCTGTGCGGTCTTGTTTATTTACAATAACTATACATTTTACTCAGGTTATCCGGCAGTCACAAGTTCGAAACCCAGCTGCAGCTGATTTTATTTTATTAATTCAGTTTCGGAAGTTACTATTTTATTAATTTAACATTAAAGGCGCACTTGGGACTCGAGGTGTATATTCGGGCGGTTGTTCATTAAGATCCCCATGATTGCACTTACATGAATAGATTGTTACCCGATACTGCTTAACAGTTCTTTCCGATCTTCTTCCCTGCCTCGTAGTATAAGTTTTTTTTATATCTTCGTCCGCTATCATTTGAGGAGAAGAAGTTTTTGATTTAGTCCGGATGTTATATTTCAAGGCTTGATACCTGTCCCATTCGTCACTGACAGTCATAAACTCGGCATCCGATATTTCACGTGATCTTGAATAGCCCTGCTAATTATAGCATCACTACTATTCTTTTTTGCACGTGCCGCGACTGCGATGAGGTCATGCTTTTTTACTATAGCTTCAAACCGCCGGCCTATCATATGCCCAGTCATACACAACAATCTGCCTACCGCCGCGGCTGCGCTTAAGCCGACAGCTAGTGGCGCGCCTATAAGTGTTGCTAGTACAGTAACACTCCCGACGCCGCTGGCTACTGAGCCGGCCGCAAGAGTTGTATTGATACCATCAACAGTATTAGCGGCTCGTCTGTAATTTTGGCCAGGCCGCTATGGATACTTTGTTCGTTTAAGAGTAGAGTTTGAATCTCCAGGATCCTATTCAGTCTAAACGCTGTTGGTCCGGCAACCGGATCGTCGGGAGCTGTTGGTAAACTAGGATATAGCGTTTTGTTCTCCATCAGATATCTAACTCGATAAGCAATGCGACGACACTAGCAGAGCTCGAAAGATCGCCAGTCCTAGTGATACAGTTAATAACAGTTCCGGCTGTAACTTTAATTGGTGCGGTGTTAAATATGACAAATGCAGACTTTATACCCGCGGGTTTCGTAATGCTGGCATTTTGTTCTACGCCGTTAAGTACTAGGTTCACTCTGATTTCGTCAGCAGCCGACCCCTTCTACTAACTGAAGAGGGTCCGTAGAATCGTCCCAGATGCTAACATGGGATAACCCGTATACTGATTGTTCGCATCGTTACCAAACGACCACTCGTGCTCTCCCGCGCGTGTCAACCCCATTGCTCAGCACAAATTGTAATGATCGATTTTCTAGGTGGGGCTCTTGTTATACCGGAAGGACAGGAAGGTCCGAAAATACTCATAGTCGCTCGTTTATAGTCTCAGTCTGTTACGGTTTAAAATATTGGTCATAGATCTAACTCGATAATCAATGCGACGACACTAGCGGAGCACGACGAACTACTAATCTTAGTGACGACATTTATAACACTACCCGCTCGTACATTGATCGTAAACGCGGATCTTGAACCCACGGGTTTAGTAATACCGACTTTCTGTTCTACGCCGTTAAGTACGAGGTTTACGCCACTTGTCCCGATGTCTGTACGGAAGAGAGTGACATCCGTTGAATCATGCCGGATGCTAGCATAGTATAACCGGAAAACCGGTTATTGGCGTTATTACCGAATGACCATTCGTGTTCTCCCGCGCGTAACCCGCCCCTCTCCTCAGCCCAATCTGTGACGGTAGGCTTCTGCGAGACTACCGGGACAATCGCGCCACTGCAGGGACCAGGCCCGTATATACTCATATTATCTCGAGGACTGCAGACATAGGAAATTTGTGGTTGTTTAATGCTCGCCCGCTATCATCTCTGATAGTAATATTCAATTCATCAACGTGACCGCGTTCCAAGCGTTTGAATTCGGGGTGAGGAAACTCTATAGTTACGGTTTCCCCGAAGAAGGCATTTCCCGCCTCTATTACTTTGAGGAGCGTACTCGGCGCTCCGTCGCACGTATTATATGACGTGTTCAGCTGCCCCAGATGCACTTGAAGATTTTTAGTAATGGCGAAGCTTACGGGTTTATCTCCGGTAGGCGAACCAGGGTCGAGCCACCCTTTATTGGCGTTGTACACTTTAATGTAGTTGCATACTGTTGGATACTTGTAATGTTGTTGAAATACATCATGGATATTATACTCGTTATACTACAGCCTTAAGGGCTACTGGAAAGATACTACGGCCATTAAGAACCTCGCCGCGAAGGCAAACGTTTCTGAAAACATTGCCAAGGACTGGTTGAAAACGCAGGCCATCTGGCAGATCTATCTACCATATCCGCGACGCATTCCGCGACCGAAATTCGACGTACCGGTACCGAACGAAGTTTATCAGGCCGACTTATTATTTTTACCTCATGACAAGGTGGGCCGTAAGACGTATAAATACGGCCTTACCGTCGTTGACGTAGCATCACGCTACAATGAGGCAGAGCTCGCTACAAAAGAGTCTAAAGAGGTTTCGGACGCTCTGACTCGTATACACAAGCGACGTCCATTGAAGTGGCCGAAACTGCCCCAGGTTGACCCCGGACGAGAGTTTATGGGTGCGGTCAATCAGCTCCTAGCAAAACATAGCGTCTCGGTTAGACGCGGTCGCGTGAATATCCACGGACAGGTCTATAGCAGTTGTGTCTATAGTTGTGACAATAGTTGTGTCTATAGTTGTGTCTATAGTTGTGTCTATAGTTGTGTCTATTGTTGTGTCAATAGTTGTTTCTAGAGTTGTGTTTATAGTTTTGTTTATAGTTGTGTATATAGTTGTGTCTATAGCTGTGTCTATAGTTGTGTCTATAGTTGTTTCTATTGTTGTATTTATAGTTGTGTCTATAGTTGTGTCTATAGTTGTGTTTATAGTTGTGTCAATAGTTGTGTTTATAGTTGTCTCTATAGTTGTGTTTATAGTTGTCTCTATAGTTGTCTCTATAGTTGTGTTTATAATTGTGTTAATATTTGTCTCTATAGTTGTGTCTATATTTGTGTTTATAGTTGTGTCTATAGTTGTGTCAATTGTTGTCTCTATAGCTGTCTCTATAGTTGTGGTTATAGTTGTCTCTATAGTTGTCTCTATAGTTGTCTCTATAGGTGTCTCTATATGTGTGTTTATTGTTGTGTCTATAGTTGTGTCTATAGTTGTCTCTATAGTTGTCTCTATAGTTGTGTTTATAGATGTGTTCATAGTTGTCTCCATAGTTGTGTTTATAGTTGTCTCTATAGTTGTCTCTATAGTTGTTTTTATAGTTGTGTTTATAGTTGTCTCTATAGTTGTGTCTATAGTTGTGTCTATATATGTGTCTATAGTTGTGTCTATAGTTGTGTCTACAGCTGTGTCTATGGTTGTGCAAATAGTTGTGTCCATAGTTGTGTCTATAGTTGTATCTATAGTTGTGTCTATAGTTGTGTCTATAGTTGTGTCTATAGTTTTGTCTATAGTTGTGTCTATAGTTGTGTCTATAGTTGTGTCTATAGTTGTGTCCATAGTAGTGTCTATTGATTTGTTTATAGTTGTGTTTATAGTTGTGTCTATAGTTGTGTTTATAGTTATGTCAATAGTAGTGTCTATAGTCGTGTCTATAGTTGGGTATATAGTTGTGTCTATAGCTGTGTCTATATTTGTTTCTATAGTTGTATCTATAGTTATGTCTATGGCTGTGTCTATAGTTGTGTCTATAGTTGTGTCTATAGTTGTGACAATAGTTGTGTCTATAGTTGTGTCTATTGTTGTGTCAATAGTTGTTTCCAGAGTTGTGTTTATAGTTTTGTTTATAGTTGTGTTTATAGTTGTGTCTATAGTTGTGTTTATAGTTGTGTCTATAGTTTTGTTTATAGTTGTGTTTATAGTTGTGTTTATAGTTGTGTTTATAGTTGTGTTTATAGTTGTGTTTATAGTTGTGTTTATAGTTTTGTTTATATTTGTGTTTATAGTTGTCTCTATAGTTGTGTCTATAGTTGTGTCTATAGTTGTCTCTATAGTTGTGTTTATAGTTGTCTCTATAGTTTTGTTTATAGTTGTGTTTATAGTTGTATCTATAGTTGTCTCTATAGTTGTGTTTATAGTTGTGTCTATAGTTGTGTTTATAGTTGTGTTTATAGTTGTCTCTATAGTTGTGTTTATAGTTGTGTTTATAGTTGTCTCTATAGTTGTGTTTATAGTTGTGTTTATAGTTGTCTCTATAGTTGTCTCTATAGTTGTGTTTATAGTTGTGTTTATAGTTGTGTTTATAGTTGTCTCTATAGTTGTGTTTATAGTTGTCTATATAGTTGTGTCTATAGTTGTGTCTATATTTGTGTTTATACCTGTCTCTATAGTTGTGGTTATAGTTGTGTTTATAGTTGTCTCTATAGTTGTGTCTATAGTTGTGTCTATAGTTGTCTCTATAGTTGTGTTTATAGTTGTGTTTATAGTTGTCTCTATAGTTGTCTCTATAGTTGTCTCTATAGTTGTGTTTAAAGTTGTATTTATAGTTGTCTCTATAGTTGTGTTTATAGTTGTCTCTATAGTTGTGTTTATAGTTGTGTTTATAGTTGTCTCAATAGTTGTGTCTATAGTTGTCTCTATAGTTGTGTTTATAGTTGTCTCTATAGTTGTTTTTATAGTTGTGTTTATAGTTGTCTCTATAGTTGTGTCTATAATTGTGTCTATAGTTGTCTCTATTGTTGTGTTTATAGTTGTCTCTATAGTTTTGTTTATAGTTGTGATTATAGTTGTCTGTATTGTTGTCTCTATAGTTGTGTTTATAGTTGTGTTTATAGTTGTCTCTATAGTTGTGTTTATAGTTGTCTCTATAGTTGTGTCTATAGTTGTCTCTATAGTTGTCTCTATAGTTGTGTTTATAGTTGTGTTTATAGTTGTGTCTATAGTTGTCTCTATAGTTGTGTTTATAGTTGTGTTTATAGTTGTCTCTATAGTTGTGTCTATAGTTGTGTCTATTGTTGTGTTTATAGTTGTGTCTATAGTTGTGTCTATAGTTGTGTTTATAGTTGTGTTTATAGTTGTCTCTATAGTTGTGTTTATAGTTGTCTCTATATGTGTGTCATAGTTGTGTTTATGGTTGTGTTTATAGTTGTCTCTATAGTTGTGTCTATAGTTGTGTTATAGTTGTCTCTATAGTTGTGTTTATAGTTGTGTCTATAGTTGTGTTTATAGTTGTCTCTATAGTTGTGTTATAGTTGTCTCTATAGTTGTGTCTATAGTTGTGTCTATAGTTGTGTTTATAGTTGTCTCTATAGTTGTGTTATAGTTGTGTTTATAGTTGTGTCTATAGTTTTGTGTTTATAGTTTGTCTCTATAGTTGTCTTTAGTTTTGTCTATAGTTGTGTTTATAGTTGTCTCTATAGTTGTCTCTCTATAGTTGTGTTTATAGTTGTCTCTATATTTGTCTCTATAGTTGTCTCTATAGTTGTGTCTATAGTTGTGTCTATAGTTGTGTTTATAGTTATGTCTATAGTTGTGTTTATAGTTGTCTCTATAGTTGTGTCTATAGTTGTGTCTATAGTTGTGTCTATAGTTGTGTTTATAGTTGTGTCTATAATTGTGTCTATAGTTGTGTTTATAGTTGTGTTTATAGTTGTGTCTATAGTTGTGTTTATAGTTGTGTTCATAGTTGTCTCTATAGTTGTGTTTATTGTTGTGCTTATAGTTGTCTACATAGTTGTGTCTATAGTTGTGTTTAAAGTTGTGCTTATAGTTGTGTCTATAGTTGTGTTTATAGTTGTGTTTATAATTGTCTCTATAGTTGTGTCTATAGTTGTGTCTATAGTTGTGTTTATAGATGTCTCTATAGTTGTGTCTATAGTTGTGTCTATAGTTGTGTTTATAGTTGTGTCTATAGTTGTCTCTATAGTTTTGTTTATAGTTGTGTATATCGTTGTGTCTATAGTTGTGTTTATAGTTGTGTCTATAGTTGTCTCTATAGCTGTGTCTATAGTTGTGTCTATAGTTGTGTTTATAGTTGTCTCTATAGTTGTCTCTATAGTTGTGTGTATAGTTGTCTATATAGTTGTGTCCATAGTTGTGTCTATAGTTGTGTTTATAGTTGTGTTTATAGTTGTCTCTATAGTTGTGTCTATAGTTGTGTCTATAGTTGTGTCTATAGCTGTGTATATAGCTGTGTATATAGTTGTGTTTATAGTTGTGTCTATAGTTGTGTCTATAGTTGTGTTTATAGTTGTCTCTATAGTTGTGTTTATAGTTGTGTTTATAGTTGTGTTTATAGTTTTGTTTATATTTGTGTTTATAGTTGTCTCTATAGTTGTGTCTATAGTTGTGTTTTATAGTTGTGTCTATAGTGTTTGTCTATATTGTGTCTATAGTTTGTCTAATAGTTGTGTCTATAGTTGTGTTTATAGTTGTGTTTATAGTTGTGTCTATAGTTGTGTTTCTATAGTTTTGTTTATAGTTGTTCTATAGTTGTGTCTATAGTTGTGGTTATAGTTGTGTTTATAGTTGTCTCTATAGTTGTGTCTAGTTGTGTCTATAGTTGTGTTATAGTTGTCTCTATAGTTGGTTTATAGTTTGTCTCTATATTGTTGTTTATAGGTGTCTCTATAGTTTGGTGGTTTATAGTGTGTCTATAGTTGTGTTTATAGTTGTCTCTATAGTTGTTTAGTTGTGTTATAGTTGTCTCTATATTTGTGTTTATAGTTGCGTTTACAGTTGTGTTTATAGTTGTGTCTATAGTTGTGTCTATAGTTTTGTTTATAGTTATGTCAATAGTAGTGTAAATAGTTGTGCCTAAAGTTGTGTCTATAGTTGTGTCAATAGTTGTGTTTATAGTTGTGTCTATAGTTTTGTTTATATATGTGACTATAGCTGTTGTCTTTGTGTTTGTAGTTTGGTTTATAGTTGTGTGTATTGTTGTGTCAATAGTTGTGTTTATAGTTTATTGTTGTGTCTATAGCTGTGTCT
>CM026386.1:89557823-89589764 GCA_014843695.1 Archivesica marissinica
CATAATGTTATGTGTGATCGTCACTGATCGTCACTGTGAAAACGGGGCCAAATGTGAAAATAAATTCATAACTGAAGATTTTAATGTTTTCTTAATGTTTAAACTTTTATGAAAACTAGTAACATTTATCTACATTAGTTGTTCCCAACATATTTCAGTTGAAACCCGTTCTCGTTCAAATATGTAACATTTTGAACGTTATAATGTCAATGTTGATGTCAGAAAAACTTGGATGCAAAATTCGACGTTTCTCTTTATAATTATTCAGTTTCAATGCAACTTTGGTCACGCATATACACATTCGTGTAAATGAACCTTCTGCACATGGTTGTTGCATTGTCTTAACTATAATTTATACTGATGAAAACAGTGTAGTATTGATAAGTTCATGCTGCATATATAATACTTGTTTCTATCGTGTTACAGTCTAGTGCATGACACATTCATGTTTATAAAGTTCCATAAACAATTACAACTACAATTTAACCCAGTTGATCTGTCTATATCTAGACACACATTTGTAGATCGTGTAGAAAACTCGAAATTTGGTCATAAATTAATGGTACATATGGAGAAGGTCGCAACACAGTCATTAAAACTGATTTAACAGCCGAATATTGTAAAATAATTGCATATATACGACATTATGTCTGCATATAGTAAATTTAAGTGTGGAGTTGCCTCCAATTGTATATAAACTGGAAGGATGAACGTCTAAGTTTAGACGATCGTAAATGTCCGATGTGTAGTTTGTTGGGGTATGAACGTCATGTACTATTACAATGTGCTATGTGTAGCTTAGAACTCTCTAAATATATGAGCAAATGTGATCAACTCATTGTTCTGCTTATTAGCCTACCTCTAATGTGAAATATGCATAATCCTGTTTTAATATTAAGAAAATACGTTAACGACACTATTCTTATCATTGTAAATAATGTATGTTATAGTTTATGTGTGTTGAGTATTCGTATGTTTAGTTGTCATAAGAAATAGCTGCAAATTAGTTCACTTCACTCTCGATCTGATCGAGGTTGATAATTGATATTTTAAAATATCAATCGAAATCTATGCAGTTTATATCTTTATATCTATATTTAGCAAGATAATGATAAACTGTTTCGTTGTTTTATGTTTTAAATACGTTGATTAAGTCTACTGTAATTATGTGATATAGTCTTAATGCAATACTCAATGTAGGATATCGTTGAGGAATGTGTCAGTTACTATAAGATTTATACATACCCGACCTTCCATCAATATCAGTAGCTAGTGTGATCATAGGATGTCATTGAGGAATGTGTCAGTTACTATAAGATTTATATATACCTGACCTTCCATCAAAATCAGTAGCTAGTGTGATCATTGGATGTCATTGAGGAATGTGTCAGTTACTATAAGATGTATGCATACCTGACCTTCCATCAACATATGTGATCATTGGATGTCATTGAGGAATGTGTCAGTTACTATAAGATGTATACATACCCGACCTTCCATCAACATCAGTAGCTAGTGTGATCATTGGATGGCATTGATGAATGTGTCAGTTACAATAAGATTTATGCATATATTCTTGCTATTTAGTTTCGGGTTAAGATTTCGGTAAGAGTCATGGTACTAAATGAATATGTAATAATTAAATCTATGCCAATACTTTAGATTTAACTTTCGTTTTCGCGTTAAGTCGAGATTAATTTTGGCTTCCTAGATTTGGTTAACATTGGTATTATTTCCTCCTCATCTCTGATACAAGCAAGTCATAAGTGTAATTGCTTTGTGCAATTTAAATTTCATTAATATTACTTAATAAATTTACATACTAAAAGGTCTTGTCATTTATACATTCAGGTCCAAAGCAATCTTTCATTTTGTTGAGTTTATTTTTGACAGTAGTTTTAGATAGTGTTAATTGATATCTCGCTATAAGGTTTCATTTTCGTCAGTCCTTAGGATACAGTATACAAACATATAGCAGAACCACAACTGCACTCGAGTGTTGTCGCATACGATTCTGTGCTTAAAATGTATGTTGTAAATGACATTCTTGTACATTTTCATTTATGTAAATACGTATGTTCAATAATATTGTCTTGCATGTATATATGTTAAAATCTTCAATATTGGAGGAACAATAAATATATTATTATTATTATTATTATTACTATAAGATTTATACAAAGTGTGTGATGGGAAGATTTGTACTGGGAGCTCATGGGCAACTCGTCTAGTGTGTGATGGGGGAGATATGTACTGGGAGCTCATGGGCAACATGCCTAGTGTGTGATGGGGAGATATGTACTGGGAGCTCATGGTTAACTTGTCTAGTGTTTGATGGGGAGATATGTACTGGGAGCTCATAGTCAACTCGCCTAGTGTGTGATTGGGAGATATGTACTGGGAACTCACGGCAACTCGCTATTGGTGTGTGATGGGGAGATATGTACTGGGAGCTCACGGGCAACTCGCCTAGTGTGTGATGGGAGACATGTACTGGGAGCTCACGGGCAACTCGCCTAGTGTGTGATGGGTAGATATGTACTGGGAGCTCACGGGCAACTCGCCTAGTGTGTGATGGGGAGATATGTACTGGGAGCTCACGGGCAACTCGCCTAGTGTGTGGAGGGGGAGACATGTACTGGGAGCTCACGGACAACTCGCCTAGTGTGTGACGGGGGAGATTTGTACTGGGAGCTCACGGACAACTCGCCTAGTGTGTGACGGGGGAGACATGTACTGGGAGCTCACGGGCAATTCGCCTAGTGTGTGACTGGGGAGATATGTACTGGGAGCTCACGGGCAACACGACTAGTGTGTGATGGGGAGATATGTACTGGGAACTCATGGGCAACTCGCCTAGTTTGTGATGGGGAGATATGTACCGCCTATGTGTGACGGGGACATGTACTGGGAGCTCACGGGCAATGCCTAGTGTGTGAGGGTAGATATGTACTGGGAGCTCACGGGCAACTCGCCTAGTGTGTGATGGGGAGATATGTACTGGGAGCTCACGGGCAACTCGCCTAGTGTGTGATGGGGAGATATGTACTGGGAGCACACGGGGAACTCGCCTAGTGTGTGATGGGGAGATATGTACTGGGAGCTCACGGGCAACTCGCCTAGTGTGTGATGGGGAGATATGTACTGGAAGCTCACGGGCAACTCGCCTAGTGTGTGATGGGGAGATATGTACTGGGAGCTCACTGGCAACTCACCTAGTGTGTGATGGGGAGATATGTACTGGGAGCTCACAGGCAACTCGCCTAGTGTGTGATGGGGAGATATGTACTGGGAGCTCACGGGCAATTCGTCTAGTGTGTGATGGGGAGATATGTACTGGGAGCCAGGAACTCGCCAGTGTTGACGGGGTAGATATGTACTGGGAGCTCATGGGCAAAATCTAGTGTGTGATGGGGAGATATGTACTGGGAGCTCATGATGTTAGAGGGGCAGATACATGTTAATATATTATGGGTGTAATATATGGATATTGAATAATAAAACTATATGAACGAAGTAGTAACTTATCATTGAGACCATCACTATGCGACAACACGAGATCCGGGCTAAATTGTGTGACAACTTAAATCTAGAGTTTGTCCATATGAAACAAATTCCATATACCTTTGTTATTGTATGGTTAAATCCGAATAGTTTAGGTCATATGAGGACCATCAATGTGTAATTGGTGCTGGAAAACCTCGGGTCCTAACCGAGCAGTATTTCAAGTACGGGTTGATAGTACCACCGACCTCCCGTAAGCCCGTTGGATAACTCCGTTGGATAACTCCGTTGGATAACTCCGTTGGATAACTCCGTTGGATACCTCCGCTGGATAACTCCGTTGGATAACTCCGTTGGATAACTCCGTTGGATAACTCCGTTGGATACCTCTGTTGGATAACTCCGTTGGATACCTCTGCTGGATAACTCCGTTGGATACCTCTGCTGGATAACTCCGTTGGATAACTCCGTTGGATACCTCTGCTGGATAACTCCGTTGGATACCTCTGCTGGATAACTCCGTTGGATAACTCCGTTGGATAACTCCGTTGGATAACTCTGCTGGATAACTCCGTTGGATAACTCTGTTGGATAACTCCATTGGATAACTCCGTTGGATAACTCCGTTGGATAACTCCGTTGGATAACTCCGTTGGATAACTCCGTTGGATAACTCCGTTGGATAACTCCGTTGGATAACTCCATTGGATAACTTCGTTGGATAACTCCGTTGGATAACTCCGTTGGATAACTTCGTTGGATAACTCCGTTGGATAACTTCGTTGGATAACTCCGTTGGATAACTCCGTTGGATAACTTCGTTGGATAACTCCGTTGGATAACTCCGTTGGATAACTCCATTGGATAACTCCGTTGGATAACTTCGTTGGATAACTCCGTTGGATAACTTCGTTGGATAACTCCGTTGGATAACTCCGTTGGATAACTCCGTTGGATAACTCCGTTGGATAACGTCCATGGAATAATTCGACATCCCCAGTGGGATTCGAATCTATATTGGTGATGAGCAAGTGATTTGAAGACAACAACCATAACCATAACAACAAGGACGAGGAACCCCCTCTATTTTGTGACGTGGCCAACAAGTTTCTCTGAATGAATATGTTTTGGTGTTGTGTGTAATGTCGCAATAACAGCTTATGTCATATGGCGACTCTCCAGCTGTTATTGGTGGATGTAGATATTGGATGGTCCCTCGAGCTCTATCTCTGGCACGGGCGGACACCCAGATAGAACCATTGACCTCCGGCATGTACCCTTAGACAAATATCATGGTAGCGATAGGTCAAACTGATTGTAAAGTTAAACTTTATTTATTTTACAATGATTGAGAAAACAAACGTTAAGAATTTATATTAATCACTCTCGTTTGGCACAGCTGATGAGGGTGAAATATGTTGTCATTCGTGTGGAAGGAAACCGGAGTGCACGGAGAAAACCGACCTGTCCGATCTGGTGATACCACCCCACATACTTCCCAGTAAGAGTTCTTTCAAAGAAATTGGCCTTACGTTAATGGGTGATATAAATATACAAATGCAAATGCAATCAAAAGTTAGGTATATATGTCAAAACTGGCTACATGAGACCCTGAGCATATATACAACTCAGAATCAACCAACTACATCATTAGAGCTTGAGCTTGAGATCTTAGAAACGTGTTATAACCTTGGCTACATGAGACCCTCAACATATATACAAATCAAATGCAATCAAAAGTTAGGTCAAAACTGCACATTGGAATTATATAGTAATGGTAATGCTGAAGAGCAGACAAACTATATATAATATCATATGAAATATAATGGTATATGGAATATGTGTCTAGTACAGTCGATATAACAATGCGCAGATATGACTTATAGGGGTATTTTGTATGAACTCAGCTTAAAGGCTGAAATACTGCTCGGTTGAGGACCCGGGTTCTTCCTCCACCAATATTAACCATAGAGCCGACATATGACCTCAGCTGCACTTAGCATCCCATCCAAAAAAAGCAAAATGAAACAAACTGAACTTTTTTATATTATATTTATTATTAAGTTTTAACAACATACATTAATCACGCTCGTTGGCGCGGATGAAAGCGTATATGTCGTCATTCATGTGGGAGGAAACCCAGCTGCCCGATATGGGGACCATCATACCATCTCACATACTTCCATGTCCGATGATCGAACCCGGGTCGCATTGGCGAGAAGCGAGCGCGCTAACTGAACTTATTATAACATAGACTGGAAATTTGAAGATATCGTGCAAAACTAGCTGCAGTAACACAAGGCTCTATTTACGTATACTGCTGGTAGATATACTGACAATTTCTAAATTATTTGTCATGTCCTTATTGCAATGTGGTACTTGTATAGTAATTAATTATTGGATTGACATCAGGGGTTTTCCTCCACCAATAACAGCATGAGCGTCGCTTTATGACATATGCTGTTGTTGTGACGTTAAACCCCATACACATTTCAAATCTTATATATCCACCATTAAGCGAACTATATAACACAATAATGCAATAATTACCAATGCTATTGTAGTTCAGTGTTCAATAAGATACAGTTGTGTATATGGAAATGCATGCAGAGGTAACTACGTTCGGCAAAACCTTCCGTATGTCCTGCATAAACTTCTTTATGTGTTGTACGCACTTCATCATGTTAAATATAAACGTCATTATGTTGGGTAATATGCTAAAACCAGTCATTATGTTCGGTACAAACTGCATTATGTGTTGTAAAACGGTCATTATGTTCGGTACAAACTGCATTATGTGTTGTAAAACTGTCATTATGTTCGGTACAAACTGCATTATGTGTTGTAAATCTGTCATTATGTTCGGTACAAACTGCAGTATGTGTTGTAAAACTGTCATTGTGTTCGGTATTCCGTTAGAATATTGTGCAGAATATTATGTTATATAAATATATTAAAAAAGGATATTGTCCACAGTATATACATACACTAAAGTCTGTGCTGTGATAGTAGATGTTCGGTACAGACATTTCGGTACAAACTTTATTATGTTCGATACAAACTTTACACAGATGATGTGAATACCACTGTAACCTATCATCACTGATAGTCACCAGATTCGAGAAGGCCGTGTCTCATTTATTTGAAAAGGTTGGCAGTTACTTACGGAGGTTTGTGCATCAAGTATAGGGTAACCTCTGGAGCCTGCCCAGGAAATGGCTCATAATGGTTCTGATGCATATACTAGAAAAGGCTATTGTCCCCAGTACTGAATAAACTAAAGGCTGTGCTGCGATAGTAAATGGTCGTGTTGCAGTATCCCATACTTGTGTAGAACAACGTAGGGTTTGGTGGGTTACCACAATGCCGTATATATACTTGAGAAGGACCGGGTTGTGTGCCTATTGATACATACAAAGGAAGACCTGGTATGGTTGTTCAGTGCTCCACTAGGCTAGGTGAATTGGTGGTGGTTGCAAGCACAAACAGTAGACTAGGATAATGTGTGGTTGACTGCGTCAATACTACAGTATATTACAGGACGATATGAACACACAGATAAACAGACTAATGAATGACCAGGTTTAGTTTAAACATATTATATTTCTCAACACTACACACAATTACACATATTAAAATACATGAACTATTGTAAAGAGTCTTATATAATTCGTCTCGTATTGGGAGTCCAAAGTTGTAAATAGTAAAGTAAATAGTCGTGGAATCATTCTGCAGAAGAATGTCATGGTGGACTACAGTACGTATACGCATATCATTAGCCCAGTTGTTAGCGCGATCGCTTCTCACCAATGTAACTCGATTCTACGAGTGTGACATATTAGGGTGGTCACACTAATTACCACATTTACGCTTGCATGCCCGCCAACAAGAGTGATTAATATATGTTGCTAAAGCTTGTTTCGCAATCGTCGTAAAATAACTATAAAAACATGTACAGTACGTAGACTATGGTATGGGTTGTTGAAGAATACATATACTGAAATAAAGCACGGAAGAACATTGTGGACAATAATGCACTGCTTGCATAGTCTATGGAAATACCTAGTGTGGTAGCATACTGCTTGCATGGTCTAGAGAAATGCCTAGTGTGGTAGTATATTGCTTTAATTTGAATAGGTAATGCCCTCCTGTGCTAGCACACTTTCTTAGTAGGGGCATCTAAGTACATAGTATTACATATACTATGGAAGGGCCTTGTTGGGATCAGTGTTACCTACATAGACTATGTATGTACCTTTAATGTCAAACCCCTCGCGGGAACATAGACATATATAGACATGGGTGGGTTGCGAAGGGCTGATATAGATATAGTGAAGATTCTGTGGTGTTAGGACAATGTTTTAAAACGCTGGGGACGGGTCTCGTGGCGGTACCTCGGTAGTTATGTAATTTCGAGACGTGACCGATGTACCCATAGGGAACGGATCATAGTGAGCATGCACTTTGATATATTAGATATATAAATGGGACAGGTGGGAAACACCGCTGCGTAAATAGAACAAGAAATGGACTGGTACTAACATAATATCTTACAATAGTCTTGTTCTTGGTACTACCCCGATATCCATTACATAGTAAGTATGCGTTAATGTCGATGGTTCGCTTATAATCCCTACCTCCGTCTATGTAAGTTGTGGGAGGATCGCAACAAGATAATATTTACATCCCTATTGCATGTCCTTATATGAACTATGTGCCCTGATGTGCTACGGTCGTACGTATTCACATTGTTAGGCAAAATTCGTCGTGAGAAAAGCATGTCTTACAGTTTACATTGTTTCCTTGATATTCTATTTACTTGTTACGGCACACGGTAAGTTGCAATACTGGACTTTAAACCTGTGTCGTAGAACAAAGAATTAACGTAAATACAAGTAATGAACTGTATGAGCTACGTTTCCATGCCCACTGTAGTTCATACCCCGATGGAAACTATTCACCCACTATTCATTCTTTAATTATATGAATATTTGAGTGCCATACCACTAGTAACCAGGGTCTACATAAGGATGCTTAAGTAAGTGGGTACCCGCCTATATAATGCTAGTCCGCCTCCTCATCGATGGCCACATATTCGAGCCCCGCTCAGACATTGTCTCTTTATATGAAACAGTTTGTAGTTTCTTACGGAGGTCGGTGCACAAAGTAATGGTTAAACGCGCTAAAGCCTGCTCAGGAAAGGTGATGTTAGTTAAACCCCCCGCCGTCCATATGAGCGTGTATATATAGTGTGTACATCAGATCGTTGAAATGTTAATTGACTGATTATACTATATACATTATGCATTATGCTGGGTACCAGCGACAAGGAAATTTAGATAGAACGAGGTGTGCATACCTACATGTAGGAAGTTATCGACTCATTTCAACGCAATTAAACAACTTAACCAAACGAATATGGAACTTCAGATTGTGCTATTTTTATATGGATTATGCTATTCACTTGGTAATATGTTCATATTTGATATTTCATGTTGTAAGATAATGGACACATTTTGAAATATATATATATATATATAACTTATCAGAAATAAGACTGACATACAGGTATACATGTGTTGCTATTTAATAACAGGCATCGAATGAAACCTCTCTAAACCGGACATCTTCGGGACTGGATAAAAAGTCCGGTTTACAGAGGTTTCCGGATTTCAGAGGTTTTTTATTGATGTGTTTTCAAAACTGCATATAACCTTTATAAAGTACATATGCCTTTATAGTTTATACTGTATTATTGCAGAAAATCATAATTATCTTGTGTGACTGGATTATATTGTGCAGGTGATCAAACGGTTGCATCAAACAATAAATTACGAGATTCACAAAATCCTTTATTCGTTATCAAACAAGTTTTATAATTGCCTATAGGATAGTAATCTACCCGTGATTATAACATAATCCCCCAGTTAGCCGACAAATTAACTGTACATGAGTGCTAATTGCAGTAGTCATCAATCAGCCTGACATCTTATAATCTTGCGCGATTATCACATCACACGTTCATAGATCAAACGATATTGGAAAGTGTCAGCAGCGTGTCAATTTATGACGGAATACACAAACAAATTCAACACTTTTTAGTTTATTGATGAAGACCTATGTCGCCTAAAAGTTGTTCCGGTTTTGGGAGGTGAAATTACATCAAACTGTACCCAAATTATGCAAATTTTTCGTCCGGTTTCTGGAGTTGAGAGGTTCCGGTTTTCAGAGTGATTTTATGTAAGAAATAAAGAAGAAACAATTCGGGACTTTCAAAAACGTCCGGTTTTGGGAGTATTCCGATTTAGAGAGGGTCCGGTTTTGGGAGGTTCCACTGTATATATATATAACTTATCAGAAATAAGACTGACATACATGTATACATGTGTTGGTATTTAATAACGGGCATCGATCCATATGATTGAATACTTGATAATCTGACATAAACACGACTTCTATAGAAGAGCGAAGGTATACATGTGTTGGTATTTAATAACAGGCATCGATCCATATGATTGAATACTTGATAATCTGACATACACACGACTTATATAGAAGAGCGAAGGTATACATGTGTTGCTATTTAATAACAGGCATCGATCCATATGATTGAATACTTGATAATCTGACATAAACATGACTATAGAAGAGCGAAGGTATACATGTGTTGGTATTTAATAACGGGCATCGATCCATGTGATTGAATACTTGATAATCTGACATAAACACGACTTCTATAGAAGAGCGAAGGTATACATGTGTTGCTATTTAATAACAGGCATCGATCCATATGACATAAACCGTGACGACTTCTATAGAAAAGCGAAGATGCGGTATACTACCTACCAATCCATCACTCGTTGTTATTGCAACATGAACGATTGAGCCTCTGTGGCCGAGTGGTTACGGTCGTTGTAGTCAAATCACCTGCCCGTCAGCGCTGAAGGATCGAATACCACTGGGTGTCGAATTATTTCATGTGGTGATGTTATATATCCGGCTGGCTTGTGGAAATGTCAGTGATTCTTCTCGCATTCCCTTTTCTGAAATCCTGCCATAATGGGCGTCCGCGGTCTTCCACTCCCAAAGCATACTTATGGAGAGTCGTCAACCTAACCTGTATGTGCAACTTGCAGTTAATAACAAACAGACAATACATCAACATTCCCGGGTAGGGTTACTCCCGGAAGCGACGGTTGCACTGGCATTTTACTACTGTTTCTTTCGAACTATGTTTGCGAAGAGCTCCGCTTAAGCATACGTGAATGCATATGTCGGCCAGGTAAATTAATAATATATGCATTGACAATGTATGGCTTTACTAAGCGTTTATTTGTAAAACACCAAGATGTTAATTCGTGAAATAGCAACCATAGTCACATAAGATACAAATACATGACACAAAGTTGGACAACATAACCACCATATTTGAGAGGTAACATGCAACATTACACACATGATATGGATAGCCAGGAAGGGTGGCTAGAGAACATTACACACATGATATGGATAGCCAGGAAAGGTGGCTAGAGAACATTATACACATGATATGGATAGCCAGGAAGTGTGGCTAGAGAACATTACACACATGATATGGATAGCCAGGAAGGGTGGCTAGAGAACATTACACACATGATATGGATAGCCAGGAAGGGTGGCTAGAGAACATTACACACATGATATGGATAGCCAGGAAGGGTGGCTAGAGAACATTACACACATGATATGGATAGCCAGGAAGGGTGGCTAGAGAACATTACACACATGATATGGATAGCCAGGAAGGGTGGCTAGAGAACATTACACACATGATATGGATAGCCAGGAAGGGTGGCTAGAGAACATTACACACATGATATGGATAGCCAGGAAGGGTGGCTAGAGAACATTACACACATGATATGGATAGACAGGAAGGGTGGCTAGAGAACATTACACACATGATATGGATAGCCATAAAGGGTGGCTAGAGAACATTACACGCATGATATGGATAGACAGGAAGGGTGGCTAGAGAACATTACACACATGATATGGATAGCCAGGAAGGGTGGCTAGAGTACATTACACACATGATATGGATAGACAGGAAGGGTGGCTAGAGAACATTACACACATGATATGGATAGCCAGGAAGGGTGGCTAGAGTACATTACACACATGCATTACACACATGATATCGACAGCTAGGAAGGGTGGCTAGAGAACATTACACACATGTTATGGATAGCCAGGAAGGGTGGCTAGAGAACATTACACACATGATATCGATAGTCAGGAAGGGTGGCTAGAGAACATTACACACATGATATGGATAGCCAGGAAGGGTGGCTAGAGAACATTACACACATGATATGGATAGCCAGGAAGGGTGGCTAGAGAACATTACACACATGATATGGATAGCCAGGAAGGGTGGCTAGAGAACATTACACACATGATATGGATAGCCAGGAAGGGTGGCTAGAGAACATTACACACATGATATGGATAGCCAGGAAGGGTGGCTAGAGAACATTACACACATAATAAGGATAGCCAGGAAGAGTGGCTAGAGAACATTACACACATGATATGGATAGCCAGGAAGGGTGGCTAGAGAACATTTCACACATGATAAGGATAGCTAGGAAGGGTGGCTAGAGTACATTACACACATAATATGGATAGCCAGGAAGGGTGGCTAGAGAACATTACACACATGATATCGATAGCTAGGAAGGGTGGCTAGAGAACATTACACACATGTTATGGATAGCCAGGAAGGGTGGCTAGAGAACATTACACACATGATATCGATAGTCAGGAAGGGTGGCTAGAGAACATTACACACATGATATAGATTGCACAGGAAGGGTGGCTAGAGAACATTACACACATGATATGGATAGCTAGGAAGGGTGGCTAGAGAACATTACACACATGATATGGATAGCCAGGAAGAGTGGCTAGAGAACATTACACACATGATATGGATAGCCAGGAAGGGTGGCTAGAGAACATTACACACATGATATGGATAGCCAGGAAGGGTGGCTAGAGAACATTACACACATGATATGGATAGCCAGGAAGGGTGGCTAGAGAACATTACACACACGATATGGATAGCCAGGAAGGGTGGCTAGAGAACATTACACACATGATATGGATAGCCAAGATGAGTGGCTAGAGAACATTACACACATGTTATGGATAGCCAGGAAGGGTGGCTAGAGAATATTACACACATGATATCGATAGTCAGGAAGGGTGGCTAGAGAACATTACACACATGATATGGATAGCCAGGAAGGGTGGCTAGAGAACATTACACACATGATATGGATAGCCAGGAAGGGTGGCTAGAGAACATTACACACATGATATGGATAGCCAGGAAGGGTGGCTAGAGAACATTACATACATGATATGGATAGCCAGGAAGGGTGGCTAGAGAACATTACACACATGATATGGATAGCCACGAAGGGTGGCTAGAGAACATTACACACATGATATGGATAGCCAAGAAGGGTAGCTAGAGAACATTACACACATGATATGGATAGCCAGGAAGGGTGGCTAGAGAACATTACACACATGATATGGATAGCCAGGAAGGGTGGCTAGAGTACATTACACACATGATATGGATAGACAGGAAGGGTGGCTAGAGAACATTACACACATGATATGGATAGCCAGGAAGGGTGGCTAGAGAACATTACACACATGATATAGATTGCCAGGAAGGGTGGCTAGAGAACATTACACACATGATATGGATAGCTAGGAAGGGTGGCTAGAGAACATTACACACATGATATGGATAGCCAGGAAGAGTGGCTAGAAAACATTACACACATGATATGGATAGCCAGGAAGAGTGGCTAGAGAACATTACACACATGAAATGGATAGCCAGGAATGGTGGCTAGAAAACATTACGCACATGATATGGATTGCCAGGAAGGGTGGCTAGAGAACATTACACACATGATATCGATAGCTAGGAAGGGTGGCTAGAGAACATTACACACATGTTATGGATAGCCAGGAAGGGTGGCTAGAGAACATTACACACATGATATCGATAGTCAGGAAGGGTGGCTAGAGAACATTACACACATGATATAGATTGCACAGGAAGGGTGGCTAGAGAACATTACACACATGATATGGAAAGCTAGGAAGGGTGGCTAGAGAACATTACACAAATGCTATGGATAGCCAGGAAGAGTGGCTAGAGAACATTACACACATGATATGGATAGCCAGGAAGGGTGGCTAGAGAACATTACGCACATGATATGGATTGCCAGGAAGGGTGGCTAGAGAACATTACACACATGATATGGAGAGCCAGGAAGGGTGGCTAGAGAACATTACACACATGATATGGATAGCCAGGAAGGGTGGCTAGAGAACAGTACACACATGATATGGATAGCCATGAAGGGTGGCTAGAGAACATTACACACATGATATGTATAGACAGGAAGGGTGGCTAGAGAACCTTACACACATGATATCGATAGTCAGGAAGGGTGGCTAGAGAACATTACACACATGATATAGATTGCCAGGAAGGGTGGCTAGAGAACATTACACACATGATATGGATAGCTAGGAAGGGTGGCTAGAGAACATTACACACATGATATGGATAGCCAGGAAGGGTGGCTAGAGAACATTACACACATAATAAGGATAGCCAGGAAGAGTGCTAGAGAACATTACACACATGATATGGATAGCCAGGAAGGGTGGCTAGAGAACATTACACACATGATAAGGATAGCTAGGAAGGGTGGCTAGAGTACATTACACACATGATATGGATAGCCATGAAGGGTGGCTAGAGAACATTACACACATGATATGTATAGACAGGAAGGGTGGCTAGAGAACATTACACACATAATATCGATAGCTAGGAAGGGTGGCTAGAGAACATTACACACATGTTATGGATATCCAGGAAGGGTGGCTTGAGAACATTACACACATGTTATGGATATCCAGGAAGGGTGGCTAGAGAATATTACACACATGATATGGATAGCCAGGAAGGGTGGCTAGAGAATATTACTCACATGATATGGATAGCCAGGAAGGGTGGCTAGAGAACATTACGCACATGATATGGATAGCCATGAAGGGTGGCTAGAGAACATTACACACATGATATGTATAGACAGGAAGGGTGGCTAGAGAACATTACACACATAATATCGATAGCTAGGAAGGGTGGCTAGAGAACATTACACACATGTTATGGATATCCAGGAAGGGTGGCTTGAGAACATTACACACATGATATCGATAGTCAGGAAGGGTGGCTAGAGAACATTACACTCATGATATAGATTGCCAGGAAGGGTGGCTAGAGAACATTACACACATGATATGGATAGCTAGGAAGGGTGGCTAGAGAACATTACACACATGATATGGATAGCCAGGAAGGGTGGCTAGAGAACATTACACACATGATATGGATAGCCAGGAAGGGTGGCTAGAGAACATTACACACATGATATGGATAGCCAGGAAGGGTGGCTAGAGAACATTACACACATGATATGGATAGCCAGGAAGGGTGGCTAGAGAACATTACACACATGATATGGATAGCCAGGAAGGGTGGCTAGAGAACATTACATACATGATATGGATAGCCAGGAAGGGTGGCTAGAGAACATTACACACATGATATGGATAGCCAGGAAGGGTGGCTAGAGAACATTACACACATGATATGGATAGCCAAGAAGGGTAGCTAGAGAACATTACACACATGATATGGATAGCCAGGAAGGGTGGCTAGAGAACATTACACACATGATATGGATAGCCAGGAAGGGTGGCTAGAGAACATTACACACATGATATGGATAGACAGGAAGGGTGGCTAGAGAACATTACACACATGATATATATTGCCAGGAAGGGTGGCTAGAGAACATTACACACATGATATAGTTAGCTAGGAAGGGTGGCTAGAGAACATTACACACATGATATGGATAGCCAGGAAGAGTGGCTAGAAAACATTACACACATGATATGGATAGCCAGGAAGGGTGGCTAGAGAACATTACGCACATGATATGGATTGCCAGGAAGGGTGGCTAGAGAACATTACTCACATGATATGGAGAGCCAGGAAGGGTGGCTAGAGAACATTACACACATAATAAGGATAGCCAGGAAGAGTGGCTAGAGAACATTACACACATGATATGGATAGCCAGGATGGGTGGCTAGAGAACATTACACACATGATAAGGATAGCTAGGAAGGGTGGCTAGAGTACATTACACACATGATATGGATAGACAGGAAGGGTGGCTAGAGAACATTACACACATGATATGGATAGCCAGGAAGGGTGGCTAGAGAACATTACACACATGATATGGATAGCCAGGAAGGGTGGCTAGAGAACATTACACACATGATATGGATAGCCAGGAAGGGTGGCTAGAGAACATTACACACATGATATGGATAGCCAGGAAGGGTGGCTAGAGAACATTACACACATGATATGGATAGCCAGGAAGGGTGGCTAGAGAACATTACACACATGATATGGATAGCCAGGAAGGGTGGCTAGAGAACATTACACACATGATATGGATAGCCAGGAAGGGTGGCTAGAGATCATTACGCACATGATATGGATAGCCAGGAAGGGTGGCTAGAGAACATTACACACATGATATGTATAGACAGGAAGGGTGGCTAGAGAATATTACGCACATGATATGAATAGCAAGGAAGGGTGGCTAGAGAACATTACACACATGATATGGATTGCCAGGAAGGGTGGCTAGAGAACATTAAATCGTTGGAACCATGCAAATACAATTCCAAGCTCAGATATATCTGACAATATCTACTTTGTTGCAAATGCACTTTCACAATCTATACATATGCAGCAACATCTAGCTATATAAGTGAACAAAGGTATGCATATGTTAATGCGATGTCTGCTCTGGGAGGTTGTTTGGAATTGGTGATACTTCCAGCCTAGGATTAGCTGTTTGTACCTGCTAGGTTGACTGTCAGTTATCTACGAGGATATAGAAGATTAGTTTTCTTTAAAATATCAGGGATAGGGAGATGAAGAGTTGGAGAGATATATTGTTTTATCACATAACTTTACTATTCAGTGTAATACCGTCATCGCATAATTTCTTATATGTACACACGTTTAATAACACATGAAATGATTGTGAATGGTAACGAGAATAATCCCTATAAGCTGTAAATTAAACTTTAAAGTATGTATATTTGTATTTGAATTGGTACGTTAATGGTAGGACAAACTACGAGTTAAAAGAAGTATTGACGCAATTATAACGATGTTTCAAAGGCAAATATAACGCTGCATTGCGTAGTGACGTGATAACAATGTAAGGACGTAATAACAATGTGAGCTTACTCGTGATGCCAAATGGCACGTTGCAAAATTATTTACTAAAACGAGAGCGCATTGGTAATGTGATAAAACGAATCTCTCAATCGTGATGATTTATAGCCATATTTTATGAAACTCGTTTTGGAATTTCATAGGTATAGCACACATGTTTAAAATTCTTCTTCTCAGAAACCATAGTACACAGATCATGAATACTTGATATTCAGCATCATCTAGTGAACTTCTACTAAGATTGATGAAATTGTGATCATGGGGTCATATTTGATCCCAAAGTTGTGGTCACATATTTATTTTACAATGATTCCGAAGCAAATTGTAATATTCAACTTATATTAATCACTATCGTTTGCGCGGATGAAAGCGTAAATGTTGTGTTTCGTGTGGGAGGAAACCGGAGTACCCGGAGAAAACACACCTGTCCGATCTGGCGACCACCATATCATCTCACATATTTCCCGGTTCGACGATCGAACCCGGGTTGCATTGGTGAGAAACGAGCTCGCTAACCACTGCGCTAATCGGAAATAATTGCAATATGTCTTTATATCATTTGGTTTTAATAAAATGCAACACAATTAAGATTTGGTGAAACATCGACCACGGGTTATTGCAATACCAAAACCACGTACATTATTGAGTTGGTTTTACTGTTTAATTGTGTGGGCGTCTGAAGACTAATTTCGATATTTGTATTGCATCTAGGAGAATAATTAATACTATTTTGGACCCAGCCCTGTTGTATCAATCCCAACCACGTTGTGTTATTCCCAGCCATATTGTGTTATTCCCAGCCATATTGTGTTATTCCCAGCCATATTGTGTTATTCCCAGCAATATTGTGTTATTCCCAGCCATATTGTGTTATTCCCAGCCATATTGTGTTATTCCCAGCCATATTGTGTTATTCCCAGCCATATAGTGTTATTCCCAGCCATATCGTGTTATTCCCAGCCATATTGTGTTATTCCCAGCCATATTATTTTATTGAAGCTGGCTCTAGTTTAAAATTGTGCTATATTTCAGTGTATTGCTGGCCGTGTACTCAAGATGTTACACGTGTTTATGCAAGACCTGGCAGTAGGGCAGTGATATCATTTCAGACCTCCATACAATCAGCATCAGGAGCCAGTACATATGTCATAGCAGCTTCCAATGGATCTAACTTATATATATCAACATTTTACAAAGGAGAATTCAAAATTGAGAAGGAGTTTCTTGATTCAATGTTTATTGGAAATGCTACCACTGGAAACTTTACAATACAAACTAACAATGTACAGACAATGGATGCTGATGTTTACATGCTCGGGTATACAGTATCATCAGTCACTACTACTGAACAATGTTCTACTTTGTATATATTAGGTAAGTAAAATATACAATATTTTCATTGGTTGCTCAGACATACAGGGTGTGTGTTCGCATAATCTGTCAAAATAGGATTTGTATATTGCATAATGGGCTTACAATGTATAGTCAGGTTATAAAATAACTGCATATGAATTGATGGTTTCCGTTTATCTGTTCGGTTATTTATCTGTTGATAAAACTTTGTTAACGTCTTTCTAATTACTGTATTTCTGTATTAATTGCTCAGAACTCCTGAAACTTGAAGCAATTAATCAGGATACTATTTGCTGGGGATGTCGGCATATATATATTTAGGTACATGTAATTCTAATCTAACGAAACATATATAACTAAAGCTCAAACAACAACGCTGAAATATGTTTTACATTTAATAACATTTTAATAATGAAGCTTGCGCGATTAGTGCCCGCGTCGTGCTAGCTATTACAGTGTATAACAATACTAGAATGGTTAAATATCGAATACGTCATTGCACAAACACGTCATTGCCGAAAACCGCCAAAACATCTGCCACTACAGATCAATCAGAGAATCCGATACGCTTGCGGCAACCTGAATCAGGACTGTGTCAGACACCTTAATATAATTAAATAACAATCCTAAGTCCAATTACAAAGCAGTAAATAATCTCGCCAGTCACACTAACAATAAAATAAAATCAAGCATCATCACGGCCTAATGAAGGCATGACATAGCTTTCTGGATCATTGACATCTCTTTGGATAGACATTAATTCCGTTTTCAAAACTGCAGAGCGATCAAGAAATAGAATCTGTATATAACATAAAGGGGAATCAGATTAATTCATAAGAAATGAAACCTAGCTAATCATATTGAAACAAAAATATGAAACATAAATAATTAAACCTAATTTGAGGTACACGTTAAATACAAAACCAATCAATACGTGCATGTGTATAATAATAAATAATATACCACATTTATATAGCGCCCTTTTCATAATAAGGTATGCGCTCAAAGGCGCTTTACAGTTGAACATATGACATATCACAGATATGGTAAAACATGAATAAGTAAGCAAAACATGACAATACAATACATGTATAAAAAGTAATTAGAGATTGAAAAATATGGATCTTAAAACTAAAATTACTAAACTAAAGAAACTAAAATTAAATAAAACCTTCATAATTATTAATGAAACAAGTTATCGAAACATTAGAACATTAAAAATTATAAGAACTGAAAACTAATATAAGATGCCTAAGATAAGATATATAATTCCTAATATCTTTGATTTAAATAACCTTAAGAAATAAACAAAAATAAAAACATTTAAAAATTATTATTAAATCTTTCATTAAAACAACATAACTTCATTTATGAATAATATTAAAAAAGGAAAAACTATCAACATGTAATTTGGAAATCATTGATATTTAACATCCATACGCTTGTTTGAATAAATGTGTTTTCAAAGATCTTTTAAAGGAACACAACGATTTTGAGTCCCTGATTCCATTGGGAAGGGCGTTCCATAGTTTTATGCGGCTACGTCAAATCTTCTTTCACCATATGTCACTGACTTAATGTGTCTTGGGTCCTCCTCGACTAGTCTAAGGGAACCATTTTGCGATCTTAATGTTCTCTTAGGGTGGTACACTTTCAGCATGTTTTAATGTAAACTGGGCCTTTGTCATTTAGTGCTTTATATGTTAGTGTTAGGATTTTGTATTTAATTCTGTAGTTGACGGGTAGCCAGTGGAGATCTTCAAGAATAGGAGACACGTGGTCGAACCGGGACGTTTTTGATATCAGGCGGGCAGCTGTGTGTTGAACATTCTGTAATTTGGAAATCATTGATTTTGATACACCATGAAGCAGCCCATTACAATAGTCCATTCTCGATGTCACAAGCGAATTTACTAGGGTTTTTGTTGCATGGGTTGTAAGGAATTTTCTGATATGACCAATCTTTCTGATCTGCCCATAACTGGATCTGCACACTGAATTTACATGTTGTTCCATGTTTCGTTGGGAGTCTAGCATAGCCCCAAGGTTTCTGACGCACTTTGATGGTTTTATAGCAGAGTCTCCAACAGTTATTGTGATATTTTCGACTGATTGTTCTTTTTGTTTTGAGCAAAAAACAATAACTTCCGTCTTGTCTGCATTCAATTTGAGCATGTTTATGTGCATCCATTGAACAATTTCGTTAAAACAATCTTCAACACGGCGTATGGTTTCTAACTGTGATTGATCATCCGTTGGTTCAAAGGATAAATATAGCTGCGAGTCATCCGCGTAAAAGTGATGTTTAAGACCATGTTTTTTGCATATGGAACCAACGGGCTTTGTATACATGGTGTAGAATTTAGGGCCTAACACCGAACCTTGAGGAACACTGAAATGCATCTTGACTGGTTTGGACAACTTTCCATCAATACAAACTGTTTGGTATCTATCAGTGAGATATGATTTTATCCACTGGAGTGCTTTGTCGGCAATTCCAAAATGGTTTTCAAGACGATGCAGCAATGTGACATGGTCAATTGTGTCAAAGGCTGCTGACAAATCGAGCAGAACTAGAATAGAAGCATTGCTCTTATCTAGGGATTGAAGAATGTCGTTTTGCACTTTCACCAACGCGGTTTCTGTGGAGTGATATTTTCTGTATGCAGATTGGTGTTCCACATGCAGACTGTTTGATGTTAAATGTTCTTCAATACGTGTGCTGACAACTTTTTCGGCAATTTTAGACACATATGGTAAATTTGACACTGGTCTATAGTTTTTTAGTACATTTTCATCGAGGGTTGGTTTTCTTAGCAGTGGTCGTATTCTAGAACATTTGAAAGAGGCTGGTACAGTTGATGATTCCATTGAAAGGTTAACTATCCTTGTCAGCATTGGTAAAAGCTCAACAATACATGATTTCAAGAGCCAAGTTGGGAGTGGGTCTAGTTCACACGATTTGTTTGGTGAACCGTTTATAAGTTTTTTTATCTCATCTTCCGAAGCTGGACTGAAATTAACTAGCCGGCTGGTATTTTCATTTGAATTTGTTTCGATAACCTGACTAGCTTCACTTGTAGTCAACTCATTTTTTAAAGATATTTTGTGTCTAATATCCTCCACCTTCGTGATGAAAAAATCACTAAATTCTTGAGCCAGTACTTGGGAAGTTTTGTCTGATGGCAGAGGGACCTTGCTTGGACCATCGAGTAGATGTTTTGTGACCTTGAATAAACTCTTTTGATCGCGTTCACATGATGAGACTTTTTCAGAAAAGTATTCGACTCTGGCATCTCGGAGTATTTTGTTCATATCGGCGCAATGGTTTCGGTAAATTTCGTGATCTATACAGAGTCTGGTGGTGCGCCATTTTCGTTCAAGTTTACGCCTGGTGTGTTTGGCGTCGTGAAGTTCTTCCGTATACCATGGACAAGTTGGTCGTTGTGTTATAGTTTTTGTTGTAATAGGAGCATGTTTATCAATAAGTGCCAAAAGTTGTATTTGTATTAAGGACGATTTGTTTGCCATTGCGTATAGGTACATTCTGTCATGTCAGTGGACATTGACTAATTTTCTGTTCATTTTACCAGTTGTTCACAAAATGTCTTCAACGTAAATTGCATCATGTGGCAAAAGTCTAGATTCTACAAAGACCATCTGATGTTTCAGTGCCAGCTAGAAAGTATGTCCGCTATTCTAGTGTATCTAGATGACTGATGACCGGAGTAGCGTGAGCCCCGTAAGTCCGTGAGGATTGAAAGTTCGCTAGTTGCGACTTACGGGGCTCACGCTATAAGAATCGTAAGTTGTGAGAATTGAAAGTCAATAACAATATCTTTCCTCCACTTTAGTTTGAACATTTTATTTCTTAATTATTTACAGTAGATAATGGCTACTAATGAGACTCCAATTTCCAGTGTATGGGATTTAAAAACGCTCGTGTTTGTGTATAACTATGATTTACATAATACGCGGTCAATTGATGGAACAGCTTATTGGTATCGATCACGACACCTGTCAATCAAACTATAATGGATAATCCAATCAGCTATCGATATTTCACACATCCTCAAGCAAGCTTGTGTATCCCAATACTGCAGTTTTAAGTTGATTGTAAGATTATCGAGCTAATTTAAATGCAACTATGAACTAGATTATGGATTAATAATCTAGATTATATCCTACAATATGACCGCCGTTGTCATTACCGAAAATGTATTAGTAAATAATAAAAACTGTTAGGCTACAACTATTAAGTAGAAATATTTTGTTGTAATATTTGTATGAAAGTCTGGAGTCTTCCTCCATGCCAGCCGGACAATCGCCATATGACCTAAGCTGTTGATGCAACACCCCTACATGTTCTACTACAATGTGAATGTATTAATAATTCACAAAATTCTACCAACTGACATAAAATTATTGGGCAAAATCGTATCTGTATACTATTGTTTATGACCATTTTGACTGTCATAACGTTAGATAAAATAAGATAGATGTTTGTATGTAGCTTCTTCCACCAATCATGTCAATTTAGTTTATACAAATTTATCTTAACTTGCAGAACAGAACAAGTGTTTACTACACTATATTATTCGTCCTCGAGGCCTCATTCCTGGTAGAATCCATCTCCATGAGGTTAGAGAAGAGGCAAGTTAAGTCCCTTCCTAAGGGACACAATCATAACAGTTACAACTCGGGGCCTTTCGTACCTGCACTTCTACAATATCAATGCCACGAAATCAATATTTTAAATATAAAAGATAAACAAGGCCACTAGAAACTCGCTTTTACAGACGAATATGTAGTCTAGTGGTTCACACGCTGGACTGGTAATCCAGCGATCGCAAGTTCGATCCCCCGTCTGACACTAATAAAATTAACCGTCTTTCAGATGGCACTTTAAACCGGTCTCGTATCGGTGCTTAAACCGTGCACGTAAAAGAACCAGAAGAGACTCTGGAATGGTTCTCTGTCTGTATCATTGCACTATCCTCCAAATATATAAAATGACTAATCTCTTCAGGAGGAGTCGCTCATATGGGCAACCGGTAACGACGATATATAAGCGTACACCACCCCCACCCGACTCGCTTTAAGTTTGAATAATTATCTTATATAAAGATAAGATGGTGTGTGTGCCTGCCTGTGGGTGTGGTTGTGTGCATGACTGTGTGTACATAAATATATACTGACTAGGTACTCGACACACAGACGGTTTGTCCCACGATTGCACGGTATAGAGGCCAGACAGGAATATGAATACAATCCGAGCTCCTGCCCAAGCTACCATGCTAGAGAGTGTAGCGGGTCCAGTGTCTTTCGCTATGTTATATGTTTATAAATACTAACATGCATTACTTTTTGTAATCGTCGTTACTCAGGTTGCATAAGTGAGCGACACCTGAAGAGTCATTTTAGATGTTGGAGGATAGTGCAATGATACATACAGAGAGGCCCAATCAAGAGTCTTTGGGGGACTGATGCATTGGCAGAGTGATTCACTTTCAAAACAGTGTTGTTATTTCATCGCTTTCAATCCCCACTCAATCCCCATTTTGTTAGTTTTTTACTTGATATAAAACTATATTTTCATACACGTATTATATATTTTGGTATTACTACATACTACGTTTATCTCTTAGTCGCCGATAGTGCACACATTTATATATTTAATGGAGATAATCTCATTAAGCTATAAGCTTTCGATTTAATCCATTTTCATTTTGTATACAATATTTCACCGACTCGAGTTCACGGGATTTGAACTTGTGTACAGGTTAACTCTAAATGGGGAATTAGTGTGGTAGAGCAGAGTAGCGTACACAAAGTGGTGGCATATGAAGGGGTCAGTCCACGGTGTATGGTCAATTTGAATTAAACCAATGACGATTCCAGTTACTAATTGAATATAATTATCCAGCAATAACGATAATTAACACAGATTGAAGTTCAAGTTAATTATGTAGGTGGTTTTAATGTGTGTGTTTTATGTTTTTTATCGTCGCTACAGGTTGCCCATATGAGCGACGCCTCCTGAAGAAATTAGTCCTCTTAGACTTTTGGAGGATAGTGCAATGATACATACAGAGACACATTCCAGTCTCCTGTGGTTCTTTTTACCTGCACGGTGTACAGCACCGACACGAGACCTCCGCTTAAAGTCCCAACTGAAAGACTGTTAATTTTATTAGGGTCAGATGGGGGATAGAACCCTAGAATACCTGGATTACCAGTCCAGCATGGGTTTTAATGGTGTCCATATATAGTTCATAGTTACAAATTAACATACGTCCTGCAGCAGCTTTAATGTGGCTAGCATTATGCCACTAAATGATACATTGTATTAACAGTAGCTGCTTTATGCTACTAAAGGTATTTATATTAAAGAAACCATAAATTCTAAATAATGTCACCTAACTCTTCTAAGACATGTTATGGATAATAATATCAGATACCATCTGCTTAAGAAAATGCATTAGTGATGTCCTTTATATAAAATATAATGTAAAAGTCACCATTATACAAAGAAACTAAATGATTGAAATTATAGGAATGAAATAAAACAATGATTATGTAAGTAAAGAATTTGATTGAAATGCTGACCTTACATATATATGTACTGTACATTATGAATGAATAAATATGTTTAAAACAAGTCGTCGCTGGTTCTTTTAGTGTCCAGCTTAGGCACCGACACGAGACCTCGTCCGAAAGACTATTAATATTATTAGGGCCATATGTGGATCAAGCCTACACTATCTAACCAGGATCCTTTTGATTGATTATCTAACTGACCAGTTGGTCATGGTACCCAGTTTATCCTGTGTTATTCTATGAATGCATTGGACGCTTGCTTAAGATCGATGTCCTGTTGCATTTTCAGTCTAAGCAACATGGCGGACACCACATGGAGGACACCCATATGTAGCCACACTAAATAAACACACATTCCAATATATATACATTCCGATACATTCATATTATACATTATGATACACACATATATATATATTCCGATACATATTTTTCTGAAAATGTTAATCCTGTGATAATTGAAAGTTCCAATGTGAGACCTATCAAAGTTACCCACAGGCAACATATGAAGTTGTGAGATATCTACAGCCAAACCTGTGTTAGTGGTCATCTCCATCAGTGCTTGGGAAACAAATTGTTGAACATGTGAGAATTGAAAGTTCCGTAGAGGGACGTATATAAAGTGACCCACAGGCATCAAATGAAGTGGTGAGATATCTATCTCACCTGACCAGCATGTAAACATTTGTCAAGTCTAAATATACCAATATTAGCTCGGTAATATGCATTTTCGGATTGAACTTTCAATTCTCACAGCCTGGAGGAAATGTTGAAGCTGTGAGAATTGAAAGTTCCGGCCAGTGACATATCTAAAGTGATGCACAGGCATCATATGAAGTGGTGAGGTATCTGTCTCAATTGACCAGCATGTAAACATTATGTAAAGTCTAAATTTACCAATATTAGCTCAGTATTATGCATTTTCTGAGGTGACTTTCAATTCTCACGGCCTGGGGTAAAATGTTGAAGCTGTGAGAATTGAAAGTTCCGGTCAGGAACCTATCTAAAGTGATGCACATGCATCATATGAAGTGGTCAGATATCTGTCTCAATTGACCAGCATGAACACATTATGTCAAGTCTAAATTTACTAATATTAGCTTGGTATTATGCCTTTTCGGATTGAATTTTCAATTCTCACGGCCTGGGGTAAAATGTTGAAGCTGTGAGAATTGAAAGATCTGGTCAGTGTGACCCACATGCATCATATGAAGTGGTGAGATATCTATCTCAATTGACCAGCATTATGTTAAGTCTAAATTTACCAATATAAGCTTGGTATTATGCATTTTCTGGGAATTGGGGGAAGTCTAAACATTTGGAGCAAGACTAACAAATTAGGACAAAAATGTAACTTTTTCAGTTGTCAATATCATTTATTATAATTATATATCAAACGTTTGGTTGTCTCCTAGTTAAGTTCCATTTCACATCTGCCAGCAAATCCCATAATCCTGGAAAGGATGTTAATTAGACTACACCTCACTGGTTATTGACCTGGAATATACAAGACAGTAATTCTTGGAGCATTGGCAGGTCATCACAGCTTTACATGGTGGTATTGTTTATGACATAATTATGAGAATAAAGGTTTAGTGTGATAGTTGAAATATGACAACTAGTGGTGTTCTAATAATAACAGCCAACTGCTGGCACAAAGATTTTATGTCACTCATCATATTTTTGGAGAAATGAGAGGCGTATTTCACCCATTTCATTCTGGATACATTTAAAGTTTTTGCAAACAACATAGATCTATACCATATCTATATCAATACCCCCGCTAATAGAACCCTTCGGACAGATCCCACGCTTATGCCTCTGTCCACACAGCCACGTTAATATATTATGAAAATATATAACTACTTATCAGTTAATACAATAGTTTCAGTAATATAAGTAATTACTTATATGACCCCCCTATTTTTGTATTAATATCGCCTCTCCCCACTGTGACCAAATATGTAGGAGACAAACATTTGTTCATCTCTTCATAAAATCTGCCCTAAACTAATATATTTAATCATATATATGGGAATAATATTGTCTGAGTCAGACCAGGTGAAATCCAGAGCCCCTGGTCCAATCCACCCAGAGTAGTAGGTAAGATTGCACGCAGAACAATTGATAAGTACAGCCAGGCTAGGTACCAAACCAATGATCAATTGTATCGGGATGCCAGGGGCTGCGGTTTTCGACCTTCTCATTTGGGCTAGTCCGAGGCGAGGAATACTCTCTACCTATTGGGTGTTCTATGTACCTAATAGGATGGTACACTTAGTGTACCTGTCCCTGGTTATCCTGACCAGATCATGATAATAGAAATTTGAATATCCCTTATCAAAACTGACCAAACATAGAGATTTCTTCAAAAACAAATATTTAGCACAATTTTGAACCCAGTATTTTCTCAAATTATCTGATTTATCCAGATTATTTGTATATTTTTCAGAAGCATTAACATGTTATTGACCCAAACTTATCAATTAAGGTAGCCTGATTATAGTAGGATCATAATTGAGGCCCATATGCTATGACATATGTGTAATGTTCAGTTTTTGGTCAATTACACAAAAGATTGAAAGTATAAAGGGATAAAAAAAATCCCCATGTATACATAATAAAATATTATATACATAATTAAACAAACTAGAGTGAGGTTGGTAAAATTTCCAAGAAAATGCCCTTTGCGATTTTCTCCATATAAAGTGAGAAATCTGATTTATTATATCACATGTGTCAAGCATACATAACCTAGTTTTTATGATCATTTATCTAATATCCACAGAATGTTTATGCCTTTTTATAAATATCAATATGATATTGACTTCAAACAATTAAATACGGTTACATAACTGTATTATTACCACAGTTGAGGCCCTTATTCTGTGACATATGGGCAATGTTGTCCAATTCTAACCTTTTGGGATTATATGCATACATAACCTAGTTTTTATGATCATTTATCTAATATCACCAGCATGTTTATTCCTTTCTATAAACATCAATATGATATTGACTTCATACAATCAAATAAGTTTGCATAACTGTATTATTACCACAGTTGAGGCCCTTATGCTGTGACATATGGGCAATGTTGTCCAATTCTAACTTTTTGGGATTATATGCATACATAGCCTAGTTTTTATGATCATTTATCTAATATCCACAGAATGTTTATGCTTTTCTATCAATATGATATTGACTTCAAACAATTAAATAAGGTTACATAACTGTATTATTACCACAGTTGAGGCCCTTATGCTGTGACATATATATGAGCCATGTTGTCCAATTCTAACTTTTTGTTTTGGGATTATATGTGCTCAGTCAAACTATCCTGTGAGTGCTTCTTGGGATAAATATCCTAACATGTATAGAATATAACACAATACTTATTGCAAGCTGTTATAATCTTCCCCTTACCCCCTAGATCTGCACCTGAAATGGTCTGTATTTTGGTCCCCACGCTAACAAAGGTCAACTCGGTACACATTCCTGAGGCAGAGGAATGATAATATGAACATATGTCTCAAAATTCTTACTTTATCCCTGGAATTATACTACGGTGTTTGTGGACATTTCAATTATCGTTTCAGGTCACCCTTTTATGTAATTCTTCATTGTCCAAATCCATGCAAGAATCCAGTTTAGTTTAATTTAGTAAAAGAAGCATAGGTAGGAACATTATGACAGCAAACCACCTATCAATGGGAATAGTCTCGTCGCGAAAAATGCCTGCGTGCTGTCGGTCTAGCTCTCCGAAAAAGTAAGCATGAACAACGGAACCGGATTACTGCCATACAAGTTTTTTCATTCGACAAGGACCTACGGTTATTATTTGTTTGGCTATTCCCTGTGTGACTGTCTTTTTAATGTAAATACTTGAGTATATTTTAAACATTATTAGACCGTTGGATTTGCTACGGAAGTATTTTTTAACGTACTGATCATAAATGTTGTCACACAGGGGTATACTTGTTATTTTATAACAATTAATGATCCCAGTACACAGGGAAATATAAAACATGGGGGCGGGAATATGAGGGAGGGAACACAAAATCACATTCTCAGTAACCTACTATGTTTCAAGTGAAACTGAATTTTCACTTATTGCAGCTTACTGCAACGAAATATGGGTTTAGTTTCCCATGGGAGATTTGTTATTACCAGCTATATATATCAGTTATGAACTATCATAGTACAGATACATATTAAGACTTTATTGTCTTGTGACATGTAGATCATAGTATTATAGTATAACGCGATATTGCACATGTAACAAGGTATTCTCGTTGTATTAGAAATGGTAAACATATATATATATATATATATGCAATCTTAGACATCTTAGAAGTATATGTGCACCGGGTATTGTATTCACCCGGTCTACCCCTGACTGTCGCTGACACAAATTCCTGTGTGAGTGACAGTTGGCGATATGAAAACCAAACACACACTGAGATTACAGCAGCCCTCATAGTCCACTAAGCATCTAGTTATAATAATTGCGATAGGCAAAACCATCACTTAGATGATGGGCATTTTAATTATCTTAGAAAACTCGCCCAAATGCATGTATGCGGGTGACTTTAAATAAACTTATTAGTCAGACATATTAATTAAATTTATTAAAGAAATATACATCAATTTCTGCTGAATAAGCATCCAACTAGCATTTTAACTTGATGTGTGTGTGCGTTTTACGTTTATTTATTGTCGCTACAAGTTGCCCATATGAGCGACGTCACCTGAAGAGATTAGTCATTTTTGGATAGTGCAATGATACCGACAGAGACCCATTCCAGAATCTCCTCTGGTTCTTTTACATGCACAGTGTAAAGCACTGACACGAGACCTTGGTTTCAAGTCCCATCTGAAAGACTGTTAATTTTATTATGTCAGACGGGGGATCGAACCTGCGATCCCTGGATTACCAGTCCAATAGTTAACCGCTGGACTACAGTCCACCTGTCACCCTAAATCATAGGGTAGTCATTAATCCATGGCATCGAAAAGTGACCCTCTCTCTCATACATGTATAGTCTACACATAGAGGGGTCATTATTCTATGGCATCGAAAAGTGACCTGCCCTCACTTTTTCAGTGTATACATAGGGGGTGGGGGTCATCGTTATTATTTGTTGTATGCTTGTCTGTGTAAATATTATGCATATACATTATGTGAACCTCCTAGTTATACAACACCCACCATCATATCATCGTTAGAAATTGATAGAGACAAATTATCTGTGTACTTATATTTTCATATTCAATATATTTATGTTATTCTGTACATCATTGATTCAAAATAAATGTTGCTAGGCCTTAAACAGTGTTAATTAACATTTAATTATAATACATTTAATATTTTCCCACTATATATTGCCATTCGCAAAGGGAGTAATTGTTCCGCAAGGGGGTCAATATTCCATGACCGACTAATAACCCGAGAGACATTATTTTGAAGGGGGTCAATATTCTATACACCAGGTTCAATACTCGGTCAGGCCACATATGTAGTGTCATCGAGGTAGGCGTCTCACACACATTGCTTAGTATTGTTAACCGCTTAGGTCGGCTAAGACTGCCTAGTCAGGTCGGCTAAGCATGTCCAGGAAAACAAGCGTAGTTCCTCGCAAGGGGTTTGACATTATTGGCAGATATTAAGTCAATAAGGTGTATTTAGCTTAATAAATAGTTAAACACAAGCTGCCTCGTTCTTATATTGCTGTTATATACTTTTTTTTTCAAGTGTCTTTCGGTATTTCTATATGTTGGAGAACAGTCTATTTCTACAAAAAATGTAAGTGGCATACTTTCCATCCTCGTTGGATATTTCGGATAAATGTGAAAATATATATGATTTTTAACGTTTATATTCATTAGATTATTGCTCGATCGAGCTATTATAGCTTGTTATGGACTGTTCTCTAACCTGTTATAGGGACCGTGTCATTTCATCATCTTTGTAAACAAAATTAAAATAGTGTGCATTATTCAGTTATTTGTACAAAACAAAACTGAAAATGACATAATGTGTGTTAATTGTCACATTAATTTGGGAAAAAACTTTACCTGTACAAAGCTCATGTAGATTTGGGTTAAATTGGGTTGAAAAATGAGCCAGTGTGTGGTTTCGGAGATTCGAAACATTTACAGTCAAATTACAACTGATAACACAGTGACAACCGTTACAAATAAGTCACTAACATCATTATTGAATAATGGAATGTGATAACTGCTTCAATTAATAAAAAAAATAAAACCAAACAGTAGATTTCTAATATAATTATTTACCTCATTTAGCTAGATGTCAATAAAGTAGGCTGTTCCATCAATTGACCGCGTGTATTCGTATCCGGTAAGCAAGGATAAAGCATACACCGGAGTAATATATATAGAAATGGGAAAATCCCATTCACAGACACACTTTATAAATATCTATAGGTTCATACATGTCACATAATACTGATAATTAGCACAGATATTGAAAATAAAGCGAATGTCTTTCATTCCTCACGGCCTCTAAGACATACCATTATAAATCATTATGCGCATGCGCAACTTTCAGTTCTTACGGTGATGTCAATTCTGTTAAGACACCGGCAATTCTAGCTAGAAAACATTATATGACCAGTCCACCAGAACCAGCAAGTCTAGCTAGAAAACATTATATGACCAGTCCACCGGAACCAGCAAGTCTAGCTAGAAAACATTATATGACCAGTCCACCGGAACCAGCAAGTCTAGCTAGAAAACATTATATGACCAGTCCACCGGAACCAGCAAGTCTAGCTAGAAAACATTATATGACCAGTCCACCGGAACCAGCAAGTCTAGCTAGAAAACAGTATATGACCAGTCCACCGGAACCAGCAAGTCTAGCTAGAAAACATTATATGACCAGTCCACCGGAACCAGCAAGTCTAGCTAGAAAACATTATATGACCAGTCCACCGGAACCAGCAAGTCCAGCTAGAAAACATTATATGACCAGTCCACCGGAACCAGCAAGTCTAACTAGAAAACATTATATGACGGTTTTTATGACCAGTCCA
>CM026386.1:89590764-89621627 GCA_014843695.1 Archivesica marissinica
TCCCAGTACATATTCCCCATCACACACTAGGCGAGTTGCCCCTGAGCTCCCAGTAACTGTCTCCCCTTCACACACTAGGCGAGTTGCCCATGAGCCCACAGTACATGTCTCCCCATCACACACTAGGCGAGAGCCCCGTGAGCTCCCAGTACATATTCCGATTCACACACTAGGCCTGTTCCCCGTGAGCTCCCAGTACATATCTCCCCATCACACACTAGGCGAGTTGCCCGTGAGCTCCCAGTACATATCTACCCAGCACACACTAGGCGAGTTGCCAATGAGTTCCCATTACATATCTCCCAATCACACACTAGGCGAGTTGACTATGAGCTCCCAGTACATATCTCCCCATCAAACACTAGACAAGTTAACCATGAGCTCCCAGTACATATCTCCCCATCACACACTAGGCATGTTGCCCATGAGCTCCCAGTACATATCTCCCCCATCACACACTAGACGAGTTGCCCATGAGCTCCCAGTACAAATCTTCCCATCACACACTTTGTATAAATCTTATAGTAATAATAATAATAATAATAATATATTTATTGTTCCTCCAATATTGAAGATTTTAACATATATACATGCAAGACAATATTATTGAACATACGTATTTACATAAATGAAAATGTACAAGAATGTCATTTACAACATACATTTTAAGCACAGAATCGTATGCGACAACACTCGAGTGCAGTTGTGGTTCTGCTATATGTTTGTATACTGTATCCTAAGGACTGACGAAAATGAAACCTTATAGCGAGATATCAATTAACACTATCTAAAACTACTGTCAAAAATAAACTCAACAAAATGAAAGATTGCTTTGGACCTGAATGTATAAATGACAAGACCTTTTAGTATGTAAATTTATTAAGTAATATTAATGAAATTTAAATTGCACAAAGCAATTACACTTATGACTTGCTTGTATCAGAGATGAGGAGGAAATAATACCAATGTTAACCAAATCTAGGAAGCCAAAATTAATCTCGACTTAACGCGAAAACGAAAGTTAAATCTAAAGTATTGGCATAGATTTAATTATTACATATTCATTTAGTACCATGACTCTTACCGAAATCTTAACCCGAAACTAAATAGCAAGAATATATGCATAAATCTTATTGTAACTGACACATTCATCAATGCCATCCAATGATCACACTAGCTACTGATGTTGATGGAAGGTCGGGTATGTATACATCTTATAGTAACTGACACATTCCTCAATGACATCCAATGATCACATATGTTGATGGAAGGTCAGGTATGCATACATCTTATAGTAACTGACACATTCCTCAATGACATCCAATGATCACACTAGCTACTGATTTTGATGGAAGGTCAGGTATATATAAATCTTATAGTAACTGACACATTCCTCAATGACATCCTATGATCACACTAGCTACTGATATTGATGGAAGGTCGGGTATGTATAAATCTTATAGTAACTGACACATTCCTCAACGATATCCTACATTGAGTATTGCATTAAGACTATATCACATAATTACAGTAGACTTAATCAACGTATTTAAAACATAAAACAACGAAACAGTTTATCATTATCTTGCTAAATATAGATATAAAGATATAAACTGCATAGATTTCGATTGATATTTTAAAATATCAATTATCAACCTCGATCAGATCGAGAGTGAAGTGAACTAATTTGCAGCTATTTCTTATGACAACTAAACATACGAATACTCAACACACATAAACTATAACATACATTATTTACAATGATAAGAATAGTGTCGTTAACGTATTTTCTTAATATTAAAACAGGATTATGCATATTTCACATTAGAGGTAGGCTAATAAGCAGAACAATGAGTTGATCACATTTGCTCATATATTTAGAGAGTTCTAAGCTACACATAGCACATTGTAATAGTACATGACGTTCATACCCCAACAAACTACACATCGGACATTTACGATCGTCTAAACTTAGACGTTCATCCTTCCAGTTTATATACAATTGGAGGCAACTCCACACTTAAATTTACTATATGCAGACATAATGTCGTATATATGCAATTATTTTACAATATTCGGCTGTTAAATCAGTTTTAATGACTGTGTTGCGACCTTCTCCATATGTACCATTAATTTATGACCAAATTTCGAGTTTTCTACACGATCTACAAATGTGTGTCTAGATATAGACAGATCAACTGGGTTAAATTGTAGTTGTAATTGTTTATGGAACTTTATAAACATGAATGTGTCATGCACTAGACTGTAACACGATAGAAACAAGTATTATATATGCAGCATGAACTTATCAATACTACACTGTTTTCATCAGTATAAATTATAGTTAAGACAATGCAACAACCATGTGCAGAAGGTTCATTTACACGAATGTGTATATGCGTGACCAAAGTTGCATTGAAACTGAATAATTATAAAGAGAAACGTCGAATTTTGCATCCAAGTTTTTCTGACATCAATATTGACGTTATAACGTTCAAAATGTTACATATTTGAACGAGAACGGGTTTCAACTTTCTGAAATATGTTGGGAACAACTAATGTAGATAAATGATACTAGTTTTCATAAAAGATTAAACATTAAGAACACATTAAAATCTCCAGTTATGAATTTTCACATTTGGCCCCATTTTCACAATGACGATCAGTGCCTATCACACATAACATTATGCTGCAGATATATACATATAGTATTGTTGATTGCTGCAGTTTTATACATTGGTATACGTCTTTCTTCCCATTCAGTGAGGACTTAGGTAGACAACTGCTGAAGCTGCAGATTATTGTAAGCCACAGTGTCTTCATGCCTTTCTGTTGGTAGAAAATAGAAAGAATAAAAATAAGCCATGTTATTATTAAATACTATTGTTTTATCATTCACATATTATACTTAGTCTAGTAGCATTCGTTCAAACTTAATGACACAGTATTGAACGTACATAAAATATGTACTACATTAAGTCCTACCAATTGAATCCATTATGTATTATGCATTACGACATGTACGAGCAGTTTGTATCGCCACATTTGTAAATGTGATGGTAGTGCATGCATAGTTATGCATATATTAAACATATGCCTCATATCATATTTATGTTGTACATATTTTGACACTACGCCTCTCCTAGAAGCTTGCTCTAAAGATAACATACGACAGGGATTTCATGATTACATTTAAATCATATATAATGTGCTTTGCAACTATCTCACCAAATTGCATGTTTCAACACATATCTAGGCTGTCCCAAACAAGTGACAAACTCTTTTATGATGCCTAGAGAAAAACTTAATTTGACCTACTTACGAGAGTAACTGTAATTTTATTTCATATGAATTTTGCAGCCAGAGCTATCGAATCATATATGCCATAACCGGATGCATAATACACTACTGGACTTGACGTCGTGGTGATATAATCGTTTGAGAAATCGACCATGCCAAAGTGAGTGGTAATGATTCGAAAAACCTCAAAAATGATACGCACCTAATGTCGGTGTAAGGGATGAATATGTCGACACTGCTTCATTCTTTGCATCCAGAGCTTCATATGTCGCACTAAAACAAATTGGCAGTATGCATTGTATTACATGTATAGTATTTACAAGTTTGCTATTATATCATAGACTTGATGATAGTTATAAATGTTCAATAACCGTTTTCATTGTGCACGTACCATGCATTCTAACTAGTATCCATGTCACAGTTTACTCGCATTCATTGGTATTACCACAATTACACGGGACTTAGTCAGTTGTGTGTATCAATGCGTTTATTCCTGGTCGCTCAATATAACAATATGTGCCTTTATAGGAAACACTTTCTTATATAGCAAATGCTGGTTTTGATAGAAGTAGTTTATATTCGTTGAATCGTTCTATCTTTCTTCCTTATATGACATATTCATGGAAACTATTGCATGCATTATTAGATAATCTGATTATGGTTTTACTTGAATCTGTGTATATCTGCTAACGCTGGCATTAATCCAGTTTGAAAACCTTTTTTTTTCAATGATATAATTATTATGAAGACAAACTATATTAGTCACCATACCTTGAATTATAATACTTTCTTCTCTTAAATCACACAAGCAGAATAAAACATACATGCATATTGATATTATTTTGTTATGTCAACAAACCGCGTATACGGCGTTTTGGTTATTAGTTGAACTACTTAGTTGTTTAGGCAAATATTTGGAGAAAAAATAATCCATTTAACAGGAAAATACATTCTGCAGTTGCGTTTTCATTGATGTAATGTCGCCTTAAGCAATTATGGGGCCTATTATTCCCTCTCATATTTCTAGTAAACTGAAATAGGTGCTTTACAGCGACAAATAATATGTAAAATGTCGTGCTATATTTATATTGTTTTTTTTAATTCATATGAGGGCATATCGGACGATTACAATTAATCTGTTATTATTATTATTATTATTATTATATACCAGTAGGTTACAGTTGTACAGTTTGTACTTACACATCTTGAAGATCGTTTTCTGCAAAATACAAAGAAACACATTCATTTTAAACTGTAATATTGGTCAGTTATTGTTGTGGATAGAAGATAATACGTATTCGTTCAATCAATGAATTATGCGTATATAGGTTTGATATATTTGGATGCTGTCTTACAATTTAGATGGGAATAGCATGCCGATATCGTTAGCGTAGCATTATACTGTAGCATTACCTCTACGTATATATACTGTTAGAAATTATAGAACATTACCTTGAACAGATCCACTATTGACTGACTGCTGTGTATTAATGTATCCCAAGCTGCAATTCGATAAAAGTCTTAATAACATAGCAACATAAACAAGATTGTAGGGCGTATGAAACGTCCGACTCCTTCAAAGTATTAAGACATTTTACAAACATCAGAACATCTATTTAGATAACAACTAATACATTCGTCATTGGCCTTTGTTAATTGTCTGTCTTTATAATGTGATTGTATATAAAGCAATTACACATGTTTAGGATAAAAGTTCAATCATGAAAACAACATGATCACTGCAGTTCCAGTGTGTATGACATGTGTATGTCTATAAATAGTACCGTCTAGGGACGAAAGAGACATAACTTGTGGTGTTTAGGATTAGTAGTATTTCCACTTGATACGGCACTGCTCTGAGGTATGATATAAACAGTTGGCAACATCCTTTCTTATGAAGCGTGTATATAAATATGGTTTTGATGTTTGTTTTTCAAATAATTATTCGGCATGTCGTTCTTTGTCTTTGTTTGTCATATTGTCGAATGCATATCGACTATTTGGTAATGCTTTAAGCCTGGTGTTAACTTTTGTTTTTAACAAATTATTTTTAATATTAGACATGTGTTCATGAATTATAGTATGTAGTTCATCACATGTTACTTGTGTCGGTATTTCGAAAATATACCTGGACAATTGTCATTTGACTTAAGTATTTACTGGTAAAATTTAGAAGGATTCTGGTAAGCTATATATATGTCTAAATTCGTATACGATATTAAATTTCAATATCAAATAGCGTAAAATATGCGAAACTGTTGCCATATAAACAATGTTTCAAACCATATCACTTTATTGGAAAACTATCATGGCATGGCATTTTCTCAATAGTTCCTTTAAGCATTCTTTCAAACAACCTGTCTAAGTGTATCATCAATTGGTGGAATATTTAATTGAAATGTTCAGGATTTGCTTTTGAGACATTGTGGTGTAGACATGTCATACCAACTTAATGTGTGTTGATTATGTCCGAATGCCCCTTTCATGTGTCCCCATCACAAGGTGACACGGGGCTCGTGAACTCGCAGATAGTTGCGGACTCGATAACCTGGTAGTATTTCGCATTACATAAATCCTTTTATTTTACAATATCAATATACATCCATTTTTATAAATATCCAGAATATGCATAATGGGTATCTAGTGAGTATATGTCCCTTCTATTCACATGACAGTACCGTCACCGATCTAGTCATCGATCTATACCCAATTACGCATGCGGTCCGCCATTAGTTCGATAACGTAAATCAGCATGAGCGAATACATTATAAATAATAATGAATCCCCAATAGTATGTACACCGTTGCACCTAACTGTTTCGGGTAGTCCGACCCCCTTCGAATACAATACACAGGCGACCTCTCGCGAATGTATATTAACAATTTATAACATATATGTGACTTGAGCAAGTTTCCGAACTAATATGTCCCATGTCTGACAACTCCATTGTACAGGCTCCAATACACGTACTAATAATAACTTTTATTTCCTCCAATTATAGGAGAGCACAACAGTAACTATTTAGATATACGAATATACAAATTACACAGGAGCGCACACATTTACAGAATATACAATATATATGTGTGTGTATGTATTCATGTATATATATATGTATATATGCATACACATACACACACATATATATATATATATATATAGCAATACACACACATACACACACATATACACATACATAGACACATACATAAACGTATACATACAAGGAACATAGTCATACATGATGTTGAGGACTGAATCTATATCACGAGTCTGAAGACTGATCCAGTTAGACAACATTTAATTATTATGACATTAAAATGTATTCGCACAGTACCACGGATACCGTGTTTAAGGAGTTACATTTACATCAATTTGGTATAAAAAGAGATCCAAGTACGGTGTGGATAGTGGGCTTATGCACGCATCATGGTATATGTGCCGCGAGATAACTTGATCATCATCAGAGATGCCCCTTGCCGAAACGAAATACAAGGAACATAAATAATGTCGATCGTTGAGGCCATACGATACCCTACCATGAGTCTGTATACGGTCTGTCTATCTTTACAGATTGTGCAACTTTGTATCATTCTATGTAGCACTGATATCTTATAGAGTATATCAATAGCAATACATAACATGATACCATCATCCTCCTCAGTTTTATAATGACACAACCCTGATAGAAGATGTAACACTTGATTGCATGGACTGCTTTTTATAAACTGACAGTAGATGTGTATACCACACACATCCATACTCTTTGTCCATAGCATATGCCTCCATTTAATATTCTGTCTACAATAGTGAATGTATGTTTATATCATGTACACACTGATTATAGTATTTGCACACCGCAAATTTGCGGTAGGAATAGCAATTGGCTAGTATTTGAATGGCTTTATAGCATTTCCTTAACATGTTTGGACTGCTTTTAGAAACTGACCATAGTTTACATGGACCGTCTAAGCAAAATATCCCATTATAAGGGAAATTAGTAACAAGCTGCATTCTCTCGTTTTCACACACGATGTCAGTCTTTCGTTTATCCAAAGTTTTCCAAGAACATTTATTTGGAAAATGACCGTTGGAGATAAAAGCCCACACAACTTCCATTAAATCATATTTTGCCAAAAGTCTATAAATGTCTGGTATAAACCCTTGTACCTGTCTATCGTTATTGATGTACCTAATTAGTCGGTTTATGAATAATTGCTTAGACAAATATTTACACGGCAAACGACAAAGTTGGCCAAAAAATTGAAGTTTCCTTTTATCAATTTCCACTTCAATTGGGTATACACCTAATGACCATTGGGACATGAGAGTTGATATAGATATCGGTAAGTGTTGCATATATTTAATACACAGTATGTGGGCTCTTTCAATGATAATTAGCTGTGATACTAAAATCGAATTCCACAATTCGCACCCGTATAATGCTTTGGGTAAAATAATTGACCGGTAAATATTAACAAAGGTCATAGGATTCAAGCCATTTGGGTGTAGCCGGCTGTTTAAGAGGCTAAAAAATGTACCTCTTAATTTCAGAGCAGATGCCCGAATAGCATCATTCATATTATACTGTCATCACATACCACAACGAGATGTTTATACTTGGAGTCCGTATTAATGACTTCCTCACCTAGTGTCCATGAAAATGAATGTTCTGGAACATGTCTTGCGTTATTAAAAGTCATCACGCAACATTTGACAGCATATTTAGTCCGGCAAAATTAAAGGTGGCGATATGCAGTGAGGTTCAAACAAATTGATGGGAAAGGTTTTTCAATGGATATGACTTCAATGATACCTCTATAGTGTGTAATAAAAGGTTCCATGAAATCCAGCTATGGAAAATACCTTAAAAGTGACGAAATCCAAGATGGCCGCCATCCGGATGACGGAAATAAGAAAGCGGTCATAATTATGTATCTAATCATGATACAATCAACTGTAATATGTCTATTCGTACTAGTTTCTCATGAGGCATGAGATGGACACTGTGTTGGCTTCGTAAAACCAACATGACAAAGCCAAAACAAAATGGCCGCCATATATTACTAAAAAATACTCGTTTTTCGATGTATTTGCAGTTAAACGATTCTGATTCATGAAACATGGCCACCCTATCGGACATGTTTACCTGTGCATTGTGCATGGAGACAGTCGACATGGATAATCCTCAAGAATATTCACAATTGTGAGAAAAAGGCTGCAGGACAATCAACGAATCTACGAAAGTTCGAAACATTAATATTCCCGAAATAAAGTACAATCCGAATGATCGACTCCATGTACACAAAGAGTGCAGATGCTTGCATACGCATCCAACTAGTATCAGGGCATCTCAGCAACAGGGTCCTTCAACTGGTTCCCGCCATCTACGATCGCATGCCACAGCTTTCAATTTTGAACAAAATGTGTGTTCTCGAACGTTTGCGACGGTCGCATGAGTCTAGTGATGCCCTAGCTTCGGATGTCATTTCACAACTACAGTTAGCGTTATAGAACTGGTGTGCGATGATGAAACCATATCACACAGCCAACCTCTGGATCATGTATTTGAATCTGTTTAGCATCCTCCGATCTCTGCTCCAATCTTCACGTGGCGGGAACTGGAAGCTAAATCTTCAGTCCCTTCACGATATGCTCCCATTCCTAGCTGCTTCAGGTCATAATAACTACACCAAGCCACTCGTTCTATACTTGGAGAAGATGGAAAAGCTCGAGAAGACACATCCAGCTGTTTATAGCAAGTTCCTAGAGGGACTGTTCGTCATCCGCCACAGTGACAGTTATTGGTCCGGAATATTCAGCGATCTGTGCATCGAGTGGGTACTAGTGGGAAGCATTAAATCAGTTGATGGGCTTACCCGAGGACGAGGATTTCAGGAGTCAACCAGTTTGCTATGGCTGTTATCAATGCCAGCATGTGGGGAAGTTCACAAGGCCCTACAGAAAGTGACTGTTCTCTCACGGACTGATGGTGATGCGGTGCACAAAGATCTTTCCCAATCAAGATTGAAGCGGGATGCAAAAGACCTCCAGACAGTCCTTGACTATCTACAAGAAAGAAAACCATTCACACAAAACAGTAAGGAACTCCACAGTCTCTCATCTGGGATCGTTGGAGAAGGGTCAGTTAACGTTGACAGCGCTAAGACCATAGGGGATGCTATTCTGACCTCTATGGCAGGAAAGTCTGTCTCGCAACACAAATTTGTGAAGAAAGATCAGGTCCGTACTCTGGCTTCCTCAGTGTATGTTTCCTCTGAAGGCGAGAATATTGAGATTAATCCACAGCAGCCTAATCGTTGCAGGTATCGGCAATATCGAACTCACGGAATTGTTCCAGTACGAGTTGTGTTCGTATCCCTCATCGCTGTTCGACCCCAAATTGCTTATGCGGCTTCCAGACAAAGCTGATCTCCAGAATGGCCTTGTTAAGAAGATCCCAGCGTATGTTGTCTCTGACCAACCACTTGACATGCTTGAAGTGATGTATGTTGTAGATGTAGGTGCAATGCTGTAGCGTATACCCTGGTCAAAGTCCACCTCATATTTCAATCTCTGCAAACTCTACATCCAGTTCATTCAGAGACATTACCAGCGCGTGCTAGTCGTGTTTGATGGCTATGGAAGTGACCCGTCTACCAAGGATGAGACTCACGAACGGCTGTCTGGAAGCGAGATGGGAGTGGATGTCGATTTCACGGACGACATGATTCTCAAAATGAAGAAAAAACCTTTTCTCGCTAACTCCAAGAACAAGCAAAAGTTCATCAATAGCCTCTCGTCACAGATGGAGAAAGAAAGCATCCATGTGAAGCAGTCCTCTGGAGATGCTGATAATGACATCGCAATGTCTGCATGTGCCCTCGCCCGAACGAAACCTGTGGTAGTTGTTGGTGATGACACTGACTTGCTGATAATTCTACAGCACCATTTCAACCCTGATGATGATGATTGAGCTTATTTACCCTCGCCTCCGGCGAACCATATGGGCGAGCGATTTCAACCCTGCTGAACACCGGAGTATTTATCTTCAGACCAGCTCTAAACTCATCAACATAGGTAGCCTCCACAGTTCACTGGATCCAGGCCTCAGTGAATCATTGCTCTTCATCCACGCCTTATCTGGTTGCGATACAACCTCAAGACCTTATGGAATAGGACCAGTATCTGCAATGGGGAAGTATAAAGATTTGCAAGGACCATCATCAGTGTTCATAACGCCCGAGAAAAGCCAGGAAGCAGTTGAAGCAGCGGGAAACATAGCACTGGCAGTGCTATATGCTTGTAAGCAGGGCACATACCTCAATCTCGAACGAGCATCCATGTTCTCTGAGAAGGTAGCTTCAAGCTCAAGCTATGTACCTCCTGAACGTCTTCTACCAACTACTGATGCTGCTAGATTTCACAGTAGAAGGGTCTACCACCAAGTACAGACCTGGTTGGGGAACAGCATGGAGGTCACTGAATGGGGATGGGTCCTACGCATGACAAGGCTATGGACTGTACTGAAACCAAATAGTTTGGAGCAGGTTGCATGCCTGCCTCCCTCCTAAAGATGATCCGGTGTAAATGCACTGGAAATTGTGGAAAGAACACGTGTTCATGCAGGAACAATGGACAGTGCAAGGGCATCAATGGGCCAATTCCTGATGACTCGGACACTGACTCTGAAACTTAACGTGTTGTACTAGTATTAACAAGTTGTATACAGTATTGAACATGATAAACATATTGAACATGTTTGATAAATGTGTCTGTTATTTTTTCATCAGCAATATTGTACCAAGGTTTAAAACTTACCATTTAGGTCATATATGGCCGCCATTTTGTTTTTGTTTGGCTCTACGAAGCCAACACAGTGTCTATCGCATGTTCATGAGATGCTAGTACGAATAGACATATTACACTTGATTGTATCATGATTAGGTACATAATTATGACCATTTTCCTATTTCCGTCATCCGGATGGCGGCCATCTTGGATTTCGTCAATTGTATGGTATTTTCAATAGCTGGATTTCGTGGGACTTTTTATTACACACTATAGAGGTATCATTGAAGTCATATCCATTGAAAACCCTTTCCCATCAATTTGTTTGAACCTCTCTACTTTAATTACCGGACTATATTGATAGCGCCACTTCAGAGAATAGTTGTGCCATATGTCCAACATGTTTTGGAGGCCCCTCTTGGAATATGAAAGAAGGATCATATCATCTGCAACTGTAGGTGAGCGTGCTTTGAGGTTGTATATGTACACACCAAGGCCACTATGTTCTAGTGTGTCTATCAGTTCATATATAGGAGGTATAGCAATGGAGACAATTTTCCTCCTTGTCTGGTTCCTTGCAGCTGTTGATTACCCCACAATCAAAGATCTTTAGGAGCACTCTATTATTCCAAATTATGTCAAACGCTTGTCTAGCGTCCAAGAAGCAGACGAAAATACATCACTGGAATACTCCTTGCTGTATAATACACACTCTTTCAGAAAGAAAGAAGTCATTAGACAGCCAAGATATAGTATGTACACAACATACATCCACTATATACCCAGCTGTCAACCACACTGATGCCATTATGCCAACTGTTCCAGTGGATGTTAAGCCCATTCAACCTAGAAATCATATCTCGCACGTTTTAATACCGCAACTCGCCATCAAACTTCCAAAACATGCAATGAATACAATATCATGTTATCATGGCATAATACAATCCCGTTATTTAAGAAATAATATCTGCCTTCGTGATATATTTCTACGCATAAGAACTTCAAACTCGGGTCATTCTGCGATATACCACGGTTGATACTTATTATTGCGTTTATATCATGACTTACTTCTAATAATTTTAGACGAGAATCAAAGGAGTATTTTCTTTAAACGCCGTGGTACTCCGCCCCATTTGGCTTTCGAAATTTCCTCCCGCGTAAGGGGTGATGATGTTATTTTTTATGGAAAATATCACTCTAGTGCATAAATGAACAAAAGTTGCAACTGATCAATAATTGTATTTATTTTGTCAAATAAAACTGTACAGAATAGTAACTGAAACATTACTTAATAGAACAAAAAGACGGACAAGAGACTATCTGATTCTAAAACTAGCTCACTTCCGCGAATTCCCACGGTAGTATTTACAAACATCACGTGACTTTCATTCATACAACTTTACACGCATTGTATAAATGGAATAGCCAAAACACGGTGCGCGTGCAGCATAGTTCAAGGTAGGTATATCGCAGAATAACCCGAGGTAGCTTTTATTATGCAAGTATGTATGTTATTAGCTGGGTCGTGTTAGAATATTAGATAATTGGAATTTCCTATAGCATGTATACAGCGCCTGGTCCATTATAGGTAAACTATAATATCTGCGAATCTCTCTATAGACAAAAACCCCTTAATGCATAGCGCCGTATTTGTTAAAATATCGATATTTGCCAATATTCGGGGTGTTGGTGTGTGCAGTACAATTTAGTAAATTGCATTTTGTGATGATGATAATGTGGGAGTATAAAATACCTTGTCCATACTCTCAATACGTTACCAATCACTATACAGAACGAATACTCACTTCGCAACATTATAATATGACGTTTCTTCTACTGTTGTGTTGTGACTCTTCCTGGAAAGATACATTTAGTAGTGTGTTTTAAACTGAAAGTTAAGTCAAATGTTTATATTTCTCGCCATGTTAGGTTGTCAGATTTATGCCGATAAACGAGCACTTCAAATGTATGTTTAGTCTCCTAATATCGCATAACCAGATTGGTTGTTATTAACGACAGAGTTAGGTCACGTCATCATGCGAGAAGTGTTGATTACAGGTAGAACATGTTCAGTGTCCAACAGTTAAAGGAATAGTATGATATGGTCGGGTTCGGTATTTATAATGTGTACTTATCACGGTTTGACGGGGCAAACAACAATATCTTAATATGTATATGAAAAAGTAACTATTCCGATTCAAATGCTGATTAGAACTGCTCATTATATTTAATGAATAGCATTGATTAAGTTGTACGTATTAGAAAGGCGGCTTTGGTGTCGAAATAATAAAACATACCCACTGTTAGCTATACCTCAATGTACATTACTAAGCGGCGCTTCATTCCTTATTAGGTTTGACATGATTAGTTTATGTTCTGAGAGCAATGTCCAATACCTTTTTGTACCTTTCCGTTATGCCAAAAGTACAGTACAACATACATAGAGCGGTACATACCTGTTAGCTGATCTTCGTTCTGAAAACAAGAGGTAATTCAATAATTACACGTCAGGTGCTTAATGATTTGAACATTATATATTTGCTCCTACCGTACAGTATTTGATTATGTAGAACATCGGTATTGTCTAATCTATTTAATGTCAGAATATGGTCATATGATAACTACAGGTTCTTCTTGTCATTATGCAAGATTGCAAATAGTATGCTTGAAATATCAGCAGGCCACGGGCCTACACATAGCAAAACAAGTGTTTCTATTAAATATTGCTTGGCATATGCTTTGGCAATATTATATCTAATTATCAAAGGTAGACTAAGACTTGGTGCACATTCAAAGGTCCTTCGTACATACTAATTGCATAGACATGTCGAATATAGTGTATTGATTAACATGTACATGTACCGAGAGGAAGACATGCACAGCTATTCAACAGTAACAATAGTTTCCATCAATAGTATGTGTACTATACACAATCGTCTATCATATAAACTGACAATATGCACTAACATGAGTGCAACCAGTAAGAAAGGAATACGACACTGACAGCGACGTAGATACTTTCGATGCCACAATGTATATTGCACGACAAAAAGTATGTGATTGGAAGCCTTGCTTTGCGGGGTATGTACGGTTGTTGTATTAACTAACAACCATAGTCCTCATTAGAAACACAACCATCGCCATTACTAAACATTAATCCCAACAACTTTTACTTTTCCTATAATAAACCGACTTACAGTGAATCTAACAACACTTCTAACCACCACAAGCATATCAGATGAATACATGAATCGTTAAATTGTCCAGACAAGGTAAAATCCATTAATTTGGACGCTTCTCCACAACATTGTGTTCATGTATCCATTCCATCTATGTCCATAACATGCTAATAACTCTATGTCACCTACACAATGAGGGCGCAGCTTACATTATATAAATAGTAGTGACTGACCCGACATTGATAACGTAGGGCAAAGACACCAACCACTCGGATAAAGCTGGCAATCCCACTCATTCCAACACGCAGATTTGCATAGCTCATACCTATATCTAACGATGACCTCGACCTACAACTTTCCATGAGCCACACTCATTAACAATCTCCTGTTAGGCGACGAGCACTTGTCCTCATCAATGTCCAAGCATTCATCGCAGCCAACAGGCGGTTCGATGCTCAGTTAATCCACCCTAACGCCTCTTATTCCTAATACAAAATATCAGTAAGTATAACCGTCACATTGGTATACACTACACTTAATTTACCTTAATGTTCAGTTCAGTAAACACACCGGTGGATGCGCAGCTACCCGTTCACCATTACCTACCGATGCCAAGTGTGACTCCCAATTATTTCCCACATTGATGTTTTGTATGTTTGGGGGGGGGGGTCACTCATTGCAAGCATAACCTATCTTGATTCGAAAACGATATATCTTACAATTAAACGATTTAACGAGCAATTTAAGCCGTGAACAGACAAAGAACAACAATTCACATTACTTATACAGGATTATACCAACTTGCTAAATGCTCCATGTAGGAGAGGAATTTATATCAGATTGTATTTAGCTTGTTTTCAAATCCTTTGTTATCTTTCTGCAACATGTGTGTTTGTGTGATATATATCACGTGATCAGAAATGTAGTGGACACACGAAATTACCTCTCTGTGAAAATGTATCATTATTCCGATAATAATCTTTGTTTTTTGGAAATGTTTGGACTAATATGAATGGAATACAAAAGTTTATAATTATAATATGTCTACCAAATATTCTGAAGGAAATCCGTCGAGAAAAGGACGATAAAAAAACGAAAGCAAAATTGCTAGTAGACAGTGGTCAGTGTAGCGAAACCGGTTTATCAGGATATAAAACAGGTGGGGTGAGTGACAATACACACTTATATGTAAACAAACGGGCCAATATAAGTGAGAGGGATTTGATGGCTTCAACTTTAAATACTATGCACATGAATCCAAATATGACCTCACCCATCACAGGAGATGCACCGTACACTTATGGACAACCACAGGGACCTCCGTTCTACCAGAGGACCCCAAACTCACCACCCCCTGGGCTACCGAATTGTTGGAGGACATAAACGCTCTGAAACTATCCATCCCCAAAATATATAGCATTGAAAAAACTGTTACATGTATAAACCAGAATATTACAGATTTATCAGATACTATCGATATGAGAAATCCTGACGATATGCTGACCAATTTTACTGAATACATACAGGTAAACGTGTTTGAAATATTCGGTCGAACACGGAAATGTGAACATAATTATAGTATAATAAATTTAAAAAACAGACGAAAAAATCATATCTAGAAAAAGAACGGTACCACATCTCAAATTTAGCAAAATCACAACCAAAACAACTTTTAAAACTCAAAACCCGGTATAAACATATAAACCATGTTCAGATAAACTCACTGCATCGGAGCTACATACACACGTTACAGATTTATTCGGAGGAAATGCTACACCACAAACTCCAAATATTAACATCCCATTGATCCATGATGAGGAATTGGATATATTGATAACAGAATTAGAACTTAAGCAACCTGTTTATGCACAAAATAACTCCAAATGCGCAGGAAACGATGAGTTAATAGCAGAAGTATTTATACACACTATTGATATTTTAACCCCATTTTGTACTAAAACTATACAACAAACTGTTTATAAATAGTGAATATCCCAGGGCCTGGGGTGATGGCATTATAGTCCCAATCTTTAAAGGGGGAAATACTAAATGAACAGTTATCCGTTGTTGACAGATATACATACCTCGGTGTTGTTCTTCAGGAACACCTAGATTTTAATGTTACAGTTAAGATGGTTGCTCAGAGTGCAAGTCGTGCGTTAGGATTATTGATAGCTAAATGTAAAATTTCGGGAGGGGTACCGTATAATGTATTCACCAAGCTATACGACACTGTTGTTTGGCCTGTAATTGCTTATGGTGCCTCAATATGGGGGTATACATCCTTTCCTTGTATAAATGCTGTCCAAAACCGTGCTATGTGGTTTATCTTGGTGTCGGCAAGTATACACCCAATGCAGCCATTTCCGGTAAAATGGGTTGGCAACCTCCCATTGTCCGTCAATGGAAAACAGTTTCTACGTTTTGGGTACGAATTTCCAATACAAATAACTCGAGATTGAACAAACGAATTGCACTTTGAGCAAACGAGAAATCTGCTTCCTGTAAAAACTGGTTCTATTTTGTTAAGAAACATTTTACGGCTATTGATTTTGCAGAATTTTGTAACTTATCTGCTCCAATTTCTAAGCCTCATTGTGTCGAATGTGTGGGAAAATTTGGTATGAACAAATATATAACAGATTGGTATGCCTCTATAAATAGCATTCATGGTACTACTGGACGAGGTCGTAACAAATTAAGAACGTATTGTAAGTTTAAGCATGTATTTGAACCTGAGGAATATTGTAAAATGATTTTACCTACACGACACAGGTCGGCATTTAGTAAATTTAGATGTGGTGTTGCACCAATCCGTATAGAAACCGGAAGGTATGAGAATTTAAGATTAGACGATCGTAAATGTCCATTTTGTAATGTGATAGAAGATGAACATCACGTTTTATTGGAATGTGCCATATATAATGATCTAAGAACTTTACTATTGCAGAAGGCAATATTAGCTGGCCATAATTTCTGTAATATGACAAAACGTGATCAATTTATATTTATATTCAGTAATCAATCAGTGATAAGACTGTGTGCCAAAACCTGTTTTAATATACTACAGCGTCGTTACTTTTACCTTTGTAAATAATGCCCTGTTTTGTGTTAATTACTATATATCTATGATTTTTACAGACTACAAGAAGCAGCTGCTAATTAGGTCATTCTCGATCTGATCCTGGGTGATAACTGATTTTGTAAAATATTTTTTAATAGCGCACTAGTGCTTGTTTTTCGATTTAGTGTTTTATACCATTTTGTTTTATTTCGTATTTAAATATAAATTAGCAACTGTTTCTTGGCTTTAGAATGTAAATAAGCATTAACTAATAGCAGTGTAGGATTTTATAATGTGATATGTTTTGTTGCAATATGTCTCTTATAATTCTATTCAGAATGGCTATGTACTTTTAATCTGGTTATTTACATTTGTGTTTGCATTACATGTATGTACATAGATGATACTTTAATAAAGATTAAAACCTACTAATGACGCAAACAACTGTAGGGGATAACTCTAATAAATATACTTAGTAAGATTTATTCACAAATTCTACTAAGTCGCCTAACTAAATAGTCGGAGAAACATAATAAAATCTCACCTAACCAATTTGGGTTCAAGAAAGGACAATCCACAACGGATTGTATCTTTAATTTATACGCCATCATTGCAAAATTATTATTAAATAGTAGAATAAAGTGTACTGTGCCTTTCTATACCTAGAAAAGGCATACGATAACTTAGACAGAACTTTACTATGGCAACAACTTATAAACGAACATGTTAGTTTAAGAATAATAAATGCCATATAAGCCATGTATAGTACGGTTAGAGCATGTGTTAGGTATAATTCCACTTCAGAAATGTTCGATTCACATATCGGGGTCAAACAAGGTGATCCGAGCTCCAGCTTGATGTTTTTATTTTTCATCAATGATATTATACAATATATGAATTCCGATATAGATGGAATTTTGACAATATATGAAATTAGAATATTCATGTTGCATTTTGCTGACGTTTCTGTCTTACTTGCATATAAACTGGAAGCACTACAGTCCATGCTAAACGATGTTGTAACTTGTGGGGCCTTAAAATAAATATTAAAACAACTAAGATCATGATCTTCGAAAAAGGGACACACACAAATTATGATTTTTATCTCAATAATACAATATTGGAAACAGTCGAATCATTTTAATATTTGGGAGTTCACGTTTTAAAAAATTAATAACTGGTATAGAACCCAAAGAGAGTAGCACAACATGCTTCGTTTTCTACGCACAATCTATTTACTGTATTCAATCAAATAGAGTTGAAAAGTTCGGGACAATGTAAGCTGTTTGATACATTAGTGGGATCCATACTTAATCATAGTGCATCAGTGTGGGGAAACAACGAAGGATATTGCACTGATCCACACTAAATTTGCAGAAAAGTATTAGGAGTCAAGAAATCCACGAATCTCGATGGTCTATATGGAGAACTCGGACGTTATCCTATGCGAATCGCGCGACAAATTATTATGATTAAATACTGGATTAAACTTTTATATTCGAATGAAAACACGATAACTTTCCAGATCTATAAAATGTTAGAACGTGATTGTGAAAAATGGAAATACTGGGCGTCGCAAATTAAAACGATGCTACATCATATTGGCATGTCAAACATTTGGAATTATCGCTACAACATGTTGGTACATATATCTCCAATAAAACAAAGAATAATAGATATATACAAACAGACGTGGTATTCAAATATTAATAACTCAACTAGGCTGAGCTCGTATATCATATATAAAATTTAATATAGTTTCAATTTCGAAAAATACTTATATTATATCACGGAAAACAAATTTCGAATAGCACTGACACGCTTTAGAATATTATCGCACGATCTTACAATTGAAACCGGCAGATATAATAAAATCACACGAGAAGATAGACACTGTCCGAATTGTAACATGAATGTCTTAGAAAACGAATACCACTTCCTGTTAGTATGCCCAAAATATAGGGAAGTACGTACCAATTATATTAAACCGTATTATAACCATTGGCCCAACATTAGTAACCTTGAACATAAATTATCATGTCGGAACAGTCAAAACGTTTTATTCTTACTACTTCTAAGTTCATATAGTATGCATTAATCTGTATGAGTGGACATTAATATATTTTAATATTTAAATAATCATATTAATACATACAACCCACCGTAAGCATAGCTATGCAGAACAGATCCTTTTAATTCGAACTGTCATCTTTTCACAATATTTTATTAAAGAGACCTCTCGGTAATTATTTGTGTGTATCCACTACAATGTGTAACTATTGTATTTGCTTTAAGCATCTTATAAATGTTTTACGCAATAAAATAGTGTTGTTGTTGTCTACAATCTCCATGCATATATGCTCTTTGTACAAAAGAAGAACACTACATAAAGATTAAACTAACTATAACCTCAAGAACTGAAATATGCATGCGATATGCTAGGATTGCCAAACAATGGTGTGTGTTCAACATAATTACGTTGCGTTATAATTTTCACAGCACGATTCGGAACTTAGCATTAGCAATAATAGTTGTATTATGGTATTTCATTAACATTTTACTGATTGATTCAATTGGAAGATGCACTGCATATCGGTGCGTTTGATTAACGAAGATCAATTAACATGTTAAGCCTTCTACGAAAGCTTCCATTATAATAATTATTTTATATATAACAGGATCCATTATAAAAACGGATTTTCCACCCAAGTCCGTTTATCAGGATACATATCGGCCTATTTATGCCACATAATACAGAGAACATTTGCAGGCTGCCTAACAAAGACTCTACAAAGTGAGGGTAGTATTTAAGACACGCCAAATAATTGAGCTAAAGTAACTCATTTATTTTGCAATTATGCTAAAGTGTGAAAATAAATGCACTATTGTCCACACTAAACATTACATACAAACAGCTATCTATAGAAAGGGTGGAACATTCCTACCTTGGCCAACCAGTGTAAGAAATTGCACTTTGAACAAATACGAAATTGTCATATATCAGTATTTCCTAAAGGGAGGAATGTTCCTCCATTGGCAAAACAGTGCAAACTATTCATTTCTATGAAAAGTTAACATAAACTGGAATCGTGTATTTCTAGTTGTGAAATGGTGGAACGTTCCTCTCTTGGCCAAGCAGTGCAAGAAGTTGCATTTTCAACAAATAAGCAATTGGCATATCTCTGTATTTCTTAATGTGTGGAACGTTCCTTCCTTGGCTAACCAGTGTACTAATTTGCATTTTCAATAATTCATGTGCAATAACCACACTGTCTATATTGTACATTTACTTTGAAATACATTATGGTTTAACTTCGTAAGTGTACATGTTGAAAAACGAACGCCTTCTAGCATATAAAGACCATTCTCGATAGTCAATATAATCATTTCTTTGACGTAGTTGTATGCCTTTCATCTTACATGTATGATTCAATATCGTAACATGCCGACTCAATATGGGGATCGTCTGGGTAAGCTACCTCAACGCATGTCGATCGGTTTCAAACAAGTTTAGTGGACATACAATACTATGCATTATTCTGAGATTTCATGGCTTAGAGTGGCCTCAATGATAATACAGGTATGGATCTGCTTTTGATAACAATACGTCGATTAGATACATTAAATATGGATGTGAAGTTATTTTAAGAACGACACACACTACTCGAAAATAGTCGTTTCTTGACATTTAACATATCATACTGGAATGTAGGAATTCTGCTTACCAATTTAAGTATAAACTGTGACAAAGTGAAATACAAATTGCATGATTATTGTAAGGTAGACGTCACCTTTGTTTATCTGATTGTTATGCATGTATTACCTTTATGGTTGTACCTAATCTTGTAAAATACAACTACTCCAGTAGTTATTATCAAAACGACGATAACTGTTGAAACACAACATGCAACTACTGCTACTGGAAATGTTGGTATTTCTGGATCTGAATTTACAAAATACAATTAAGGATACGTTTACGGAAATAACCGAAGTAGATATTATGAATTTAATAAAAATTGTGGTCAAGAACTGCTGGGATTTTGTAATTGGACATGATGTCATAGCCTTGATCTAGTACAAATGTTGATTGTCGAGGCTTTTATCACAATACATTGAAACAATGTCATCATATCCTCGGTGGCAGACTTGTTTCGACAAATACCTTGCATTTTATAGTTGACGATACAGTTTGAAGAGACTTTATACGATATCGTTATGAAATGTATCATGCACATTGAGATTATTTGATACTATGCATATAATGTGTTACTATCAATATAATTATTATGTGTGATGAATAATGTTGGTGCTTTTTAACTAGTATGAATGATTCGTTTTCTTTAAGACTATGTCGATATATCTTCCACATTTTGAAGACCATCTATAAATGGTATTCCACTTTTCCTTCACAGCACACACTGCTATATACTATGGTTCAATGTGCAATTATAGAAGGACATAGCGAAAAGCGTTCTGATATTTTGTGGATTATTTGTTCAGTTTCAGGCCCCAGTAGAGGTCGGATAATTATCCCCTAGTAGTTTTACACTTTTTTCAATTTATAAATAATATGCAATATTTAATATAATATATACATAGACTCAATGCATGCTCAATTTATAGATAATGAGTGTGCAACATATTCCACTAATGATTTGATATTACTCTTATTTATACAAAAGTAACACATGGAAACAATCATTAACAAATGAGCATTCAATAATATAATAATATTCATCTGTTAACGTTTTACACATATTGCATTTCCTTCATGTGTGCTGTGTTGCCTTTTCCATCTGCCTATATAAGTTCTAATCTATACGACGATATTCATAACTTAGACAATTTATTTCAATGCAAAGGATTTAGTACAACTGCAATACTCTTGGTTCGGTTCTCTATAATAACAATAAATAATCAAGCATAGTATATGTTGCTGTGTTAATGGTGGATTACCACTGCATCATGACAGTTTACTTCACTGTGTGGTATGCTTAGAGAGGATATATATATATACGTAATAAGAAATTGTAGGGATATCCAGTCTACATAATTTGGCAGAATCACGTCTGAATAAATTAATTTGGCAATCCTGCATTAAGTATAATGTATTGGTCATATGCTGCAGTAATTGATAACACGTCGACAGTTTTGTGAAGCAGAATAAAACCAAAACGTTTTACATGTAGGAGTTGTAAATATTAAGGTCATAATCCTGTCAACAATAATTGGAATGTCACTGTATACTACTGTCCCATTTTAAGTCAGCAATATTAAGACAACATTTCTCTGTGACAACAACCTCTACATCAGAAGCCAAATTGCAGGGTGTGTGCTTAGAATGGCTAACTTATAACTATGCAGTTCGAGGTGCAACCAACGACTAACGGTGATTCCCTTTCTGCAATTTATACCCACTAGCCGGCAATATGTGCAATTTGTGGATACATTCAAGCAATGGTAATTCATGATTGAAAACAAGTAGCAAACTATTCACTGCCATGCCAACTTTTCACAGCCATGCCAACTTATGCTAGACTTACCTGATTCTATGCTAACACTTGAGAATGTATCATTTAATTCTACATATGCTGATGTGCCTTTAACAGTCCACGCAAATATTCGAGTAACGTATGTCCCCGGTGGTAGAGCGTTTATGCTCGCCTGGCAAGAAGTGACACCCGGCAATATCTCAGTAATTGTCGTTCTGTTAATCCAGTCTTCTGTATCAACAATAGATGTCTGAATCACGAACGTCTGCGCATACCCTCCGTTAAATCCTCCAAGCCATGAAAACGCATGGGTATTGTCCTTGTACAGGTATGTGAAGTGTGTTGGTTCATCTGGCCGACCTGTTGTACGGGAATAATATAAATGAAAGTATTGAAAGTTCTGATGGACTAGTGTGCAAAAACAGCTATTTTGCACACGATACTAAGTATTGTGATTGTCTAATGTATATATTATAAATAGAAATGACCGTACTAATTTTATGCAATATTCGCGCCTAAAATCAACAAGCTATTTTGGCGCGCAAAAAGATGATTACATGAGAACTTAATTTGTGTATCGTTAATTTAGCTTACCGTGAGGCTGATGTACGTAAATATTATCTCACAGCGAGAGATTATGTAATAGTTGTCGGTTTCTTTTGATGAGGCGCCAATATGTCTGGCTGTTTCATTAAAGTTACGATTTTGATTGCGTAAGGTAACAGGTGGTCAGCGCCACGCTGTCTGACTGAAATGTATATAATTCCGAGTAAAATTAAAGAGAAATTAGAGCACAAAAGGCTGTCCTTATGCAAGGATTGATTGTGTATCTCAGATAGAAAACAATTACTGTTTCTATGACACTAAAGACGAGATGTCTTCTGTATATTAATTTAATATACTTATAAAACGAACTATAAACTGAACTTAAGTGTTACGGACACATTGGTTGGCGATAGATTAAGTAGTACCGTATTACTTGAATAGAATACGTGATAGCTAATATAACAGACGAGATGTCTTCAGTATATTAATTTAATATACTTATAAAACGAACTATAAACTGAACTTAAGTGTTACGGACATATTGGGTAGCGATGGATTAAGTAGCACCGTATGGCTTGAATAGAATACGTGATAGCTAATATAATAAGATAAGAGATACAAATTATCTCTAATATATAGCGGTAATAAATTGATACCAGAACGGTACTGTGAGATATTGAAGTTATTGAGAGACGCGAGCGGCTGATCAACGTAGACAGTCTAATTGAGATATCCTTGATTGTATATTGAAGATTAAAGATGTAATCCAATTATCGACAGGGCGGTGAACTAATAAAGACACTAGAAATTAATGAGGCTTGAAGTGACTATTATATAGATAAGAGATCAGATATTCACGAGATGTGAATAAACGAAATAGTATAATATAAAAAGAGACGATAGAGTAAAATAGATATAAAAGAACTTTGTGTGTTACGTTATTATTGAATTGATAGAGAAATGAAAAATACCCCTAGACAACCGACCAGAGAGTTTATATAGCTTAAACCTTGGAAAGAGCCGTAAATAGACCAGACGTAGAGTAAGAGCCGACGAGGGGGGACGCCACAAATGGGACGCTCGTCCGGGATAATCAGAAAACAAATACAGAAGAAGAAAAACTTGTGAAGGACACTTACATTAAATAAAAGCAGAATACAACGAACTATTAATCACGTGAATAAGAAGATACAACGAACTATTGAAATAACGAGAATACAACAACGAAAATTTAAATTGTGAACTATTAAAGTGTAATCTAGTGAAATATATAACTGAAATTATTGTGTGACACATTTTAAATTGTGATAACATATATTATTGGATTATTGGATTAACAGAAGATACGGATTTCGTTGAGTACCAATTTATTGTCATAGAGGCATTTTATATTATATGGTTATACAGATTATAGTATTGATTCTCGTCCATGTATTGAACTCACGACTAGCGTACATTGGGATATATATGATTGGGATAAAATTTAAATAGTTTAGGAACTAAAAGAAATAAAATGACTACTACTAGGTGTGCTGCTAAGGACAATGATGGGCAGGCAAACCCCGACTTGCAGACCACAGGATATGGGATAAATTAATGAGACTCCCCTACTTTAATCAGGCCGGCCTGGAGCGCCAGGGCGAGATTTATGAGAAAGAGAGAGGGAAAATAGTAGAAATAGAATTAGAAAAACAAAGAGAAGATAAAGATAGAGAGAGGGAAAGAGAAGATAGAGAGAGAGAGAGATTATTAGTAACACAAAGAGAAGAAAGAGATAAAGATGAAAGATTACAGATTGAGAAAATGCAGATGGAAATTCGTCTGAGAGAGATTCAGAGAGACCAGGAGTCGCAACGGAATATAACTCCCCCTCCGGAGATTAGACCCCATACACATAAAGTATCTGTACCTATGTGGACCCAAAATATGAGGCCCGATAAATTCTTCTCTACATGTGAGAGATCGTTTGAAGCAAGTCAGATTGCCAGACACGCTTGGGTAGGTTACATTATAGATACATTGTCGGATAAGGCCCGAAATATATATGCTACTCTCCCTGGCCGAGACGCCAATAACTATGACTCACTTAAAGCGGCGATATTAGATGAATATAGACTGTCACCCACGGTGTATAGGAGAAATTTCTTTTCTTGGATAAAGAGACCTAGTCAGACATATTCTGAGTACATCAAGGAATTAAGGGAACAAATCGCCCTGTGGACAGATAACTCTGATCCCAGCGAAATTAACTGGATTGACCTGCTCCTTCGATTACAGGTTCGATTCCCAGTTAAGTGATGAGCTTAATTTATTCATTCTGGATAAGAAGGCATCCAATCTCCAGTAATGTATTTCCCTGGCTGATGAGTATCACCTACAGCGCAAGTTGATACCTAGAACACGGATTAGTGCCAATCCGAGTATGAGACCTAGGCATAACACAGAGTTCCTACTACGAGGCCGTACAACCCTCCATCTGTAAACCGATCTCATATTAGGACCGATAACTCGATACCTGCCATAAGAAATCCTAGGGTGGACCAATATAGCAATTATTGTCGGCGAAATGGTCATATACGATTATAATGTTGGGCAGACTCAAATTCACCTAGGTGTAGAGGAAACAGGAACGGATCATATGGAAACCACATGGCGAACAATAACCATAGTTCAGCCCTGATTATTAATGAGCCGATGAACTCATTCGATCGTAACGAGATAGTAAATCCGTAACTGGCAAAATACACTGGTCGAGCGAGCGTAAATGAAATCCCCAGACCAGTAATTTGAGAGATACCGGAGCGACCATAAGTTTATTGACCGTGACTGATCAAAGCGACGGTTTTCCGTTAGAATATACTGGCGAACGAGTGACAATCAGAGGTGTTAATTACATACCTGGTAATTATCCAGTAGCGAGAATAAGGGTATATTGTCCGATATATAAAGGAATGTTAGCCGTGGCCGTAATGAAGCATCGATGTACTGCGGGGGTGGATCTGGTAATAGGGAATGATTGTGAGACTACCCCAGAAACTGATATTATTACCTATGGGGTCGTGACGCGCTCCAAAAAGAACTTTATACCGTTCGATGACACTGTCATTTCTGTGCCAGACGCAGAAAATATGCCAGACACTGAGCAAGATAGATTGCCATTTGAGAATACGGTAGAGATCAATTCTCCCCCTGAGAAAGAGAATACGGAGAAACCACGAGATCTCCCCTCGATTGATGAGTTAAGTCCTGAGACATTATTACAGGAACAACATAAGGATCCAACTTTGGCACCTATATGGGAAATCGCCCAAGAAGGAAACCCCATCCGGCACGGATACTATACCCATCCCGAAACCGATCTACTTATGAGGAGAGAGCAACCCAGAGAATCGTCCAAGGTTCGATCCTGGAAAGTATTTGATCAAGTGATAGTTCCGAGAGAATTTAGAGAGCAAATAACGAGACTCACACATGACAACGTAAGTATGGGACATCTAGGACCTAAAAAGACATTGAAACGTATTACACGCCGTTTCTTTTGGCCGGGAATTCGGGCCGATATTAAGCGATTCTGTAATAGCTGTGGACCTTGCCAGAGAGCTGGTAAGGGGCCGAAATCGACGATAGCGCCTTTAAAACCCCTGCCTATTATTTCACAGCCATTCAGCTTTATTTCTGCAGATTTCATTGGGCCGATGAAAAAGACTATTAATGGAAACTAGTATGTACTGAACTTTATTGATCATGCAACCAAATATACTGAGTCATTCCCATACCCAGCAGCGACTGCTGATAATGCACAAAAAGGCTCTTACCGAGATAATATCTCGACATGGGAAACCTCAGACTCTACTAACTGATCGAGGCAGTGCTAACTGATCATAGCAGAGACATTCACACGATTCCTCGTCGAGCACGAAATTAGACATATAGTTAGCAGTCGTTACAGACCTCAGACTAACGGAGCAATCGAAAGGTATAATGGCACCTTAAAGAATATGCTCAGAATCCTAGGAGAAACTACGATAGACCCTTGGGATGAGATGTTACCCTGGTTGTTATTTGCGTATAGAAGCGCTGAACATTCTAGTACAGGATACTCCCCCTTTTATCTTCTCTATGGGCGTGAACCGATGGATAATTTAGATTCCACTTATGACCTAACGAGAGAAACGGAGAAGTACCCATAGAAAACTAGGTACGAGAGTATGTCAGAGATTATCCGAAACGTTGCGAGAAAATGCCACACAGGCCGCCGCAAGCCGTAAATCAAAATACGATCGAAGTAAGAGAGCGAAAATGCGTATATTTCAGTATGGCGAATTAGTCCTTGTGCGTTTACCGATGAATGGTAATAAACTGAGGAATGCCCTCCAGGGACCGTATCCGATTCATGAAATGGTGGCGTCTCACACCTATATTATTAACATGCCAGATAAGAGAGTGAAGTATCATGTTATGCACGTGAATCAATTGAAACCCTGGACTGGTAGATAGGAAGAGGCAGCTATTGCTGAAAGTAGTCAGATGTAGTCAGAGTCTCTAGACCATACCCTGTTAGATGGGCAAGCCCCGACTGATATTGAGAAGGAGTTTGACCCTTGCAGTCCTATTGAATCTGTGCCTAAGAAAGCATGGCCAGATATCAGTCACTTAGACCCAGACCAAAGGGATGATATTAATGAATTATTGGACCATTACCCCCGTCTATTCTCTGGAAAACTAGGATGTTTCCAAGGTGTTACCCATGACATTGATGTGCAAGGTGCTACCCCAGTTGTCCAACCTTACTATCGCATGTCCCCGTATAAAATTTCGGCCGTATTAACCAAGACCGTTGAGCAGATAGCGCACCCCGTGGCATTTTATTCTAGAAAACTTCTCCCACGGGAAAGAAACTATTCCACCATTGTGGCGGGTATTCAACAGTTTCGGATATATGTTAGCACGTCCAAAACGATAATCAATTCCGACCATAATCCCCTAGTATGGTTAAGTAAATCGAAAACAACCAATCAACGTATATTACGATGGGCACTGTGTCTATCGGAATTTGATCTGACAATCAAACTCATAAAAGGGACACAAAATGTTTTGGCTGATTTTCTTAGTCGAGTTCAATAATTGTGACAAGTAGCAAACTATTCACTGCCATGCCAACATTTCACAGCCATGCCAACTTATGCTAGACTTACCTGATTCTATGCTAACACTTGAGCATGTATCATTTAATTCTACATATGCTGATGTGCCTTTAACAGTCCACGCAAATATTCGAGTAACGTATGTCCCCGGTGGTAGAGCGTTTATGCTCGCCTGGTAAGAAGTGACACCCGGCAAAATCTCAGTAATTGTCGTTCTGTTAATCCAGTCTTCTGTATCAACAATAGATGTCTGAATCACGAACGTCTGCGCATACCCTCCGTTAAATCCTCCAAGCCATGAAAACGTGTGGGTATTGTCCTTGTACAGGTATGTGAAGTGTGTTGGTTCATCTGGCCGACCTGTTGTACGGGGATAATATAAATGAAAGTATTGAAAGTTCTGATGGACTAGTGTGCAAAAACAGCTATTTTGCACACGATACTAAGTATTGTGATTGTCTAATGTATATATTATAAATACAAATGACCGTACTAATTGTATGCAATATTCGCGCCTAAAATCAACAAGCTAGTTTGGCGCGCAAAAAAGATGATTACATGAGAACTTAAATTGTGTATCGTTAATTTAGCTTACCGCGAGGCTGATGTACGTAAATATTATCTCACAGCGAGAGATTATGTAATAGTTGTCGGTTTCTTTTGATGAGGCGCCAATATGTTTGGCTGTTTCATTAAAATTACGATTTTGATTGCGTAAGGTAACAGGTGGTCAGCGCCACGCTGTCTGACTGAAATGTATATAATTCCGAGTAAAATTAAAGAGAAATCAGAGCACAAAAGGCTGTCCTTATGCAAGGATTGATTGTTTATCTCAAATAGAAAACAATTACTGTTTCTATGACACTAAAGACGAGATGTATTCTGTATATTAATTTAATATACTTATAAAACGAACTATAAACTGAACTTAAGTGTTACGGACACATTGGGTGGCGATATATTAAGTAGTACCGTATTACTTGAATATAATACGTGATAGCTAATATAACAGACGAGATGTCTTCAGTATATTAATTTAATATACTTATAAAACGAACTATAAACTGAACTTAAGTGTTACGGACATATTGGGTAGCGATGGATACAAATTATCTCTAATATATAGCGGTAATAAATTGATACCAGAACGGTACTGTGAGATATTGAAGTTATTGAGAGACGCGAGCGGCTGATCAACGTAGACAGTCTAATTGAGATATCCTTGATTGTATATTGAAGATTAAAGATGTAATCCAATTATCGACAGGGCGGTGAACTAATAAAGACACTAGAAATTAATGAGGCTTGAAGTGACTATTATATAGATAAGAGATCAGATATTCACGAGATGTGAATAAACGAAATAGTATAATATAAAAAGAGACGATAGAGTAAAATAGATATAAAAGAACTTTGTGTGTTACGTTATTATTGAATTGATAGAGAAATGAAAAATACCCCTAGACAACCGACCAGAGAGTTTATATAGCTTAAACCTTGGAAAGAGCCGTAAATAGACCAGACGTAGAGTAAGAGCCGACGAGGGGGGACGCCACACTAGTGTCTTTGGTAATTTGTAGACATCATGGTTTGTTTTAATATTTATATATATTATTTAATTTAGTGTAATCTAGGTATAATGTATCATTTACAAAACATATTAACATAGTAATCTCCACAGCAATTCATTATAAAGATTTAATAGAGAATAATATGACTACATGCACAGTTAATCAACCTATCACATGTTACTGATATGTTAATGTATTTACTTAGTAAAATCGAGGAACAACGGTTCATTGCAAATTAAATACTACTTAAAATCGAACGGTTTAAAATATTCAAATGGATTACAGCAATAATGCGCAATATAGACATGTTTTAATCATTAGTTATCAAATTCGATCAGATCGAGGATGGTCTAATCTTGGAATGTATAAGAGTCACACAATTTATAAAATTAATGCATACATTATTTGCACAAATAAACCGAACGTCTTTGAAGTATATGAAAACAAGTGCTGGCAACCATGCCTGTCAGAGTTACAGTAGTGATACCAATTATAACCTGGTCCGATTCAGATTTGTCGGAAGTCATTCTCATATAATAAATCTTTCTCAAATGGAACAGCTCTCAAAATAATCATCATACAATGCACTAATAATACATGACTTTCTTCTTCTAATAAATGACATAATGAGTTCTACTAGTGGTAAATTCTCAAACCGTCCGGTTTATATGCGTACTGGAGCACCGCCACATTTAAATTTACATAATTCTGTCCTGTGACGTATGGGTAAATTTACAATATGCTTCAGTTTGAAATTGATGCTTCAATGTTGTAAA
>CM026386.1:89622627-89669900 GCA_014843695.1 Archivesica marissinica
TGACATATACTGCCATTCCTCTACCATATAGATGACATATACTGCCATTCCTCTACAACATAGTTGACATATACTGCCATTCCTCTACCATATAGATGACATATACTGCCATTGCTCTACCATATAGATGACATACACTGCCATTCCCCTACCATATAGTTGACATATACTGCCATTCCTCTACCATATAGTTGACATGGACTGCCATTCCCCTACCATATAGATGACATGTACTGCCATTCCTCTACCATATAGTTGATATGTACTGCCATTCCTCTACCATATAGATGAAATATACTGCCATTCCTCTACCAAATAGTTGAAATGTACTGCCATTCCTCTACCATATAGATGAAATGTACTGCCATTCCTCTACCATATAGATGAAATGTACTGCCATTCCTCTACCATATATATGACATATACTGCCATTCCTCTACCATATAGATGACATATACTGCCATTCCTCTACCATATAAATGACATATACTGCCATTCCTCTACCATATATATGACATATACTGCCATTCCTCTACCACATAGATGACATATACTGCCATTCCTCTACCATATAGTTGAAATGTACTGCAATTCATCTACCATATAGTTGAAATGTACTGCCATTCCTCTACCATATAGATGACATATACTGCCATTCCTCTACCATATAGATGACATATACTGCCATTCCTCTACCATATAAATGACATGTACTGCCATTCCTCTACCATATAGATGACATATACTGCCATTCCTCTACCATATAGATGAAATGTACTGCCATTCCTCTACCATATAGATGACATATACTGCCATTCCTCTACCATATAGATGAAATGTACTGCCATTCCTCTACCATATAGTTGACATATACTGCCATTCCTCTACCATATAGATGACATATACTGCCATTCCTCTACCATATAGATGACATATACTGCCATTCCTCTACCATATAGATGACATATACTGCCATTCCTCTACCATATAGATGACATATACTGCCATTCCTCTACCATATAGATGACATATACTGCCATTCCTCTACCAATATATGACTATACTGCCATTCCTCTACATATAGATGACATATACTGCCATTCCTCTACCATATATATGACATATACTGCCATTCCTCTACCATATAGATGACATACTGCCATTCCCTACCATATATGACATATACGCCATTCCTCTACCATATATATGACATATACTGCCATTCCTCTACCATATAGATGACATATACTGCCATTCCTCTACCATATAGATGACATATACTGCCATTCCTCTACCATATATATGACATATACTGCCATTCCTCTACCATATAGATGACATATACTGCCATTCCTCTACCACATAGATGACATATACTGCCATTCCTCTACCATATAGATGACATATACTGCCATTCCTCTACCATATAGATGACATATACTGCCATTCCCCTACCATATAGTTGACATATACTGCCATTCCTCTACCATATAGTTGACATGTACTGCCATTCCTCTACCATATAGATGACATATACTGCCATTCCTCTACCATATAGTTGACATGTACTGCCATTCCTCTACCATATAGATGACATATACTGCCATTCCTCTACCATATAGATGAAATGTACTGCCATTCCTCTACCATATAGATGAAATATACTGCCATTCCTCTACCATATAGATGACATGTACTGCCATTCCTCTACCATATATATGACATATACTGCCATTCCTCTACCATATAAATGACATATACTGCCATTCCTCTACCATATATATGACATATACTGCCATTCCTCTACCATATAGATGACATGTACTGCCATTCCTCTACCATATATATGACATGTACTGCCATTCCTCTACCATATAGTTGAAATGTACTGCCATTCCTCTACCACATAGATGAAATATACTGCCATTCCTCTACCATATAGATGACATATACTGCCATTCCTCTACCACATAGATGACATATACTGCCATTCCTCTACCATATAGATGACATATACTGCCATTCCTCTACCATATATATGACATATACTGCCATTCCTCTACCATATAGTTGAAATGTACTGCCATTCCTCTACCATATAGTTGAAATGTACTGCCATTCCTCTACCATATAGATGACATATACTGCCATTCCTCTACCATATAGATGACATATACTGCCATTCCTCTACCATATAGATGACATATACTGCCATTCCTCTACCATATAGATGACATATACTGCCATTCCTCTACCATATAGTTGACATGTACTGCCATTCCTCTACCATATAGATGACATATACTGCCATTCCTCTACCATATAGATGACATATACTGCCATTCCTCTACCATATAGTTGACATATACTGCCATTCCTCTACCATATAGATGACATATACTGCCATTCCTCTACCATATATGACATATACTGCCATTCCTCTACCATATAGATGACATATACTGCCATTCCTCTACCATATATATGACATATACTGCCATTCCTCTACCATATAGATGACATATACTGCCATTCCTCTACCATATATATGACATATACTGCCATTCCTCTACCATATAGATGACATATACTGCCATTCCTCTACCATATATATGACATATACTGCCATTCCTCTACCATATAGATGACATATACTGCCATTCCTCTACCATATAGATGACATATACTGCCATTCCTCTACCATATATATGACATATACTGCCATTCCTCTACCATATAGATGACATATACTGCCATTCCTCTACCATATAGATGACATATACTGCCATTCCTCTACCATATAGTTGAAATGTACTGCCATTCCTCTACCATATAGATGACATATACTGCCATTCCTCTACCATATAGTTGAAATGTACTGCCATTCCTCTACCATATAGTTGAAATGTACTGCCATTCCTCTACCATATAGATGACATATACTGCCATTCCTCTACCATATAGATGACATATACTGCCATTCCTCTACCATATATATGACATATACTGCCATTCCTCTACCATATAGATGACATATACTGCCATTCCTCTACCATATAGATGACATATACTGCCATTCCTCTACCATATAGATGACATATACTGCCATTCCTCTACCATATAGATGACATATACTGCCATTCCTCTACCATATAGATGACATATACTGCCATTCCTCTACCATATATTGACATATACTGCCATTCCTCTACCATATAGATGACATATACTGCCATTCCTCTACCATATAGTTGACATATACTGCCATTCCTCTACCATATAGATGACATATACTGCCATTCCTCTACCATATATATGACATATACTGCCATTCCTCTACCATATAGATGACATATACTGCCATTCCTCTACCATATATATGACATATACTGCCATTCCTCTACCATATAGATGACATATACTGCCATTCCTCTACCATATAGTTGACATGTACTGCCATTCCTCTACCATATAGATAATATACTGCCATTCTCTACCAATATGACATGTACTGCCATTCCTCTACCATATAGATGACATGTACTGCCATTCCTCTACCATATAGATGACATATACTGCCATTCCTCTACCATATAGATGACATATACTGCCATTCCTCTACCATATAGATGACATATACTGCCATTCCTCTACCATATAGATGACATATACTGCCATTCCTCTACCATATATATGACATATACTGCCATTCCTCTACCATATAGTTGACATTACTGCCATTCCTCTACCATATAGTTACATGTACTGCCATTCCTCTACCATATAGTTGACATGTACTGCCATTCCTCTACCATATAGATGACATATACTGCCATTCCTCTACCATATAGATGACATATACTGCCATTCCTCTACCATATAGATGACATATACTGCCATTCCTCTACCATATAGATGACATATACTGCCATTCCTCTACCATATAGATGACATATACTGCCATTCCTCTACCATATAGATGAATACTGCCATTCCTCTACCATATAGTTGAATATACTGCCATTCCTCTACCATATAGATGACATATACTGCCATTCCTCTACCATATAGATGAATATACTGCCATTCCTCTACCATATAATGACATATACTGCCATTCCTCTACCATATAGATGACATATACTGCCATTCCTCTACCATATAGATGACATATACTGCCATTCCTCTACCATATAGATGACATATACTGCCATTCCTCTACCATATAGATGACATATACTGCCATTCCTCTACCATATAGATGACATATACTGCCATTCCTCTACCATATAGATGACATATACTGCCATTCCTCTACCATATATATGACATATACTGCCATTCCTCTACCATATAGATGACATATACTGCCATTCCTCTACCATATATATGACATATACTGCCATTCCTCTACCATATAGATGACATATACTGCCATTCCTCTACCATATAGATGACATATACTGCCATTCCTCTACCATATAGATGACATATACTGCCATTCCTCTACCATATATATGACATATACTGCCATTCCTCTACCATATAGATGACATATACTGCCATTCCTCTACCATATAGATGACATATACTGCCATTCCTCTACCATATATATGACATATACTGCCATTCCTCTACCATATAGATGACATATACTGCCATTCCTCTACCATATAGATGACATATACTGCCATTCCTCTACCATATAGATGACATATACTGCCATTCCTCTACCATATAGATGACATGTACTGCCATTCCTCTACCATATAGATGACATATACTGCCATTCCTCTACCATATAGATGACATATACTGCCATTCCTCTACCATATAGATGACATATACTGCCATTCCTCTACCATATATATGACATATACTGCCATTCCTCTACCATATAGATGACATATACTGCCATTCCTCTACCATATAGATGACATATACTGCCATTCCTCTACCATATAGATGACATATACTGCCATTCCTCTACCATATAGATGACATATACTGCCATTCCCCTACCATATAGTTGACATATACTGCCATTCCTCTACCATATAGTTGACATGGACTGCCATTCCCCTACCATATAGATGAAATGTACTGCCATTCCTCTACCATATAGTTGACATGTACTGCCATTCCTCTACCATATAGATGACATATACTGCCATTCCTCTACCATATAGTTGACATGTACTGCCATTCCTCTACCATATAGATGAAATGTACTGCCATTCCTCTACCATATAGATGAAATGTACTGCCATTCCTCTACCATATATATGACATATACTGCCATTCCTCTACCATATAGATGACATGTACTGCCATTCCTCTACCATATAGATGACATATACTGCCATTCCTCTACCATATAGATGACATATACTGCCATTCCTCTACCATATATATGACATGCACTGCCATTCCTCTACCATATAGTTGAAATGTACTGCCATTCCTCTACCATATAGTTGAAATATACTGCCATTCCTCTACCATATAGATGACATATACTGCCATTCCTCTACCATATAGATGAAATATACTGCCATTCCTCTACCATATAGATGACATATACTGCCATTCCTCTACCATATATATGATATATACTGCCATTCCTCTACCACATATATGACATATACTGCCATTCCTCTACCATATAGTTGAAATGTACTGCAATTCATCTACCATATAGTTGAAATGTACTGCCATTCCTCTACCATATAGATGACATATACTGCCATTCCTCTACCATATAGATGACATTTACTGCCATTCCTCTACCATATAAATGACATGTACTGCCATTCCTCTACCATATAGATGACATGTACTGCCATTCCTCTACCATATAGTTGACATGTACTGCCATTCCTCTACCATATAGATGACATATACTGCCATTCCTCTACCATATAGATGAAATGTACTGCCATTCCTCTACCATATAGATGACATATACTGCCATTCCTCTACCATATAGATGACATATACTGCCATTCCTCTACCATATAGATGACATATACTGCCATTCCTCTACCATATAGATGACATATACTGCCATTCCTCTACCATATAGATGACATATACTGCCATTCCTCTACCATATAGATGACATATACTGCCATTCCTCTACCATATATATGACATATACTGCCATTCCTCTACCATATAGATGACATATACTGCCATTCCTCTACCATATATATGACATATACTGCCATTCCTCTACCATATAGATGACATATACTGCCATTCCTCTACCATATATATGACATATACTGCCATTCCTCTACCATATATATGACATATACTGCCATTCCTCTACCATATAGATGACATATACTGCCATTCCTCTACCATATAGATGACATATACTGCCTCTACCATATAGATGACATATACTGCCATTCCTCTACCATATATATGACATATACTGCCATTCCTCTACCATATATATGACATATACTGCCATTCCTCTACCATATAGATGACATATACTGCCATTCCTCTACCATATAGATGATATATACTGCCATTCCTCTACCATATATATGACATATACTGCCATTCCTCTACCATATAGATGACATATACTGCATTTCCTCTACCATATAGATGATATATACTGCCATTCCTCTACCATATAGATGATATATACTGCCATTCCTCTACCACAAAGATGACATATACTGCCATTCCTCTACCATATAGATGACATATACTGCCATTCCTCTACCATATAGTTGACATATACTGCCATTCCTCTACCATATAAATGACATATACTGCCATTCCTCTACCATATAGATGACATAAACTGCCATTCTTCTACCACATATATGACATATACTGCCATTCCTCTACCACATATATGACATATACTGCCTTTCCTCTACCATATAGATGATATATACTGCCATTCCTCTACCATATATATGACATATACTGCCATTCCTCTACCATATAGATGACATATACTGCCATTCCTCTACCATATATATGACATATACTGCCATTCCTCTACCATATATATGACATATACTGCCATTCCTCTACCATATAGATGACATATACTGCCATTCCTCTACCATATAGATGACATATACTGCCATTCCTCTACCATATATATGACATATACTGCTATTCCTCTACCATATATATGACATATACTGCCATTCCTCTACCATATAGATGACATATACTGCTATTCCTCTACCATATATATGACATATACTGCCATTCCTCTACCATATAGATGACATATACTGCCATTCCTCTACCATATAGATGACATATACCGCAATTCCTCTACCATATAGATGACATATACTGCCATTCCTCTACCATATAGATGATATATACTGCCATTCCTCTACCATATATATGACATATACTGCCATTCCTCTACCATATAGATGACATATACTGCCATTCCTCTACCATATAGATGATATATACTGCCATTCCTCTACCATATAGATGACATATACTGCCATTCCTCTACCATATATATGACATATACTGCCATTCCTCTACCATATAGATGACATATTCTCTCATTCCTCTACCATATAGATGACATGTACTGCCATTCCTCTACCATATAGATTATATATAATGCCATTCCTCTACCATATAGATGACATATTCTGCCATTCCTCTACCATATCTATGAAATATACTGCCATTCCTCTACCATATAGATGACATATACTGCCATTCCTCTACCATATAGTTGACATATACTGTCAATCCTGTACCAAATATATGATATATACTATCATTCCTCTACTACATAGATGACCTATACTGCCATTCCTCTACCATATAGATGAAATGTACTGTCATTCCTCTACCATATAGATGAAATGTACTGTCATTCCTCTACCATATAGGTGACCTATACTGTCATTCCTCTACCATATAGATGAAATGTACTGCCATTCCTCTACCACATAGATGACATGTACTGCCATTTCTCTACCATACAGATGACATGTACTGCCATTCCTCTACCATATATATGACATATACTGCCATTCCTCTACCATATAGAGGACATATACTGCCATTCCTCTACCATATATAGAACATACACTGCCATTCCTCTACCACATATATGACATATACTGCCATTCCTCTACCTTATAGATGACATATACTGCCATTCATCTACTATATATATGACATATACTGCCATTCATCTACCATATAGATGACATATACTGCCATTCCTCTACCATATGAATGACATATACTGCCATTCCTCTACCATATAGTTGACATATACTGCCATTCCTCTACCACATAGATGACATATACTGCCATTCCCCTACCATATAGATGACATATACTGCCATTCCTCTACCACATAGATGATATATACTGCCATTCCACTACCACATAGATGATATATACTGCCATTCCTCTACCACATATATGACATATACTGCCATTCCTCTACCACATAGATGATATATACTGCCATTCCTCTACCACATAGATGATATATACTGTCATTCCTCTACCACATAGATGACATATACTGCCATTCCTCTAACACATAGATGATATATACTGCCATACATATCCCATATAGCTGAAATTTACAGCCAATTTAAAGATTTAAAAACAAACGCAAGTAAGAATGTGCTAGACACGAAATATCGTTGAACCCTTTTCAAACATAAATCTGTTTTTGTATTAGGTTAATGTTTCTCATACAGACTGAATTGCGTCTTCAGATATAGCCCCGACAACGATGACATCCTCCTGTATACACAATTAGCAGTATAACATCGCAAGTTACAATACACACGACACGGAATATCGTTGAGCCGTTTTAAAACATAAATCTCTTTTTGTATTAGGTTAATGTTTCTCATACAGACTGAATTGCGTCTTCAGATATAGCACTGACAATGATGACATCATCATGTATACACAATTAGCAGTATAATGTGTTCTTGTTTTACACAATGATCTGATCCGTCTACGTTGTTACGGTAGCTGACTTGTAAAACATTGTAGCCATCACTGAAGATCACTGGTTCAAGCTGCGACCAGGCCGTGTCTCTTTCGTGGAATACGTTGGCAGTTCATTACGGAGGTTGGATAACCAAGTACTGGTTAACCACTGGAGTCTGTCCAAAAAAGGTGTACATCCCGAACACACAAACACACTTCTTGATTACATTTTGTAATGATAGTTATCTTACCAACAGATCCACCTGATGTTAACGTGGTACTTTCAACTACTGATATATCTGAAGGAAAGGAACTTATATTGACATGTGATGCGAAAGGCGTTCCATCTTTGTACAAATACAACTCTTTATCCCAGACGTGGGGTCGTTCTATTATACATAGTACACACTCTGCTGTAAGTGGTACTCCAATATACAGTTCGCTACGTATACCATCTCTACAGCTGCAGGACTCGGGAACATATACATGTCGTGTTAACAATGGGATCACAAATACACGGGGAGTTTTGGAGGACTCTGTTGATTCAGTCTTCATTAAAGTTAAAGGTAATTACTTGCAACCAATTATTGTATATATATAGTGTATATCGATACCTATCAAATTAATACAACTTGTGAACTGTTAAACCTATATTACTTATCGAAAATAAATATAAGATAGAGTACACATGTATGTCACATATATTCTGTGATCATTGATAAGTGTTTAAGGAGTTTAATTTCTTTGAGCTAAGAATGGCCGGACTTGTGGTTATTAATATATTGCTCTTAGAAGTTTATGTGTGTGGATATATTGCATCTAATATTTTCATACGAATAACAATTCTGTATAACTTTTCTTTCAGGTATAATTGGTATTGGGTAAAAATGTATTTACCTAGCAATTAGGGATGTAATTAAGTATAACAATGTTGTATATATGTCAAACATGTTCTATTTATGTCATTTCTTGTCATATTATTAACTTAGTAAGTCGTTCCTCTAGTATTAATATGTTATTAAAATGATATCACTTTATTTATGTATTATATCAGTGTCTGTAAATGCAGATAAAAACCCATCTCCCCCATCAATTAATAGAATCGACCGACCTCACAAGCGAAATCAAAATAGTTCCATATACTTTTCTTATATTTGTATATTTATAATAGTCCATTAAGTTTAGGAACATCAATCGATGAGGTGAAATGTTAGTGAGTTGTTATTGGGAAAATATGTTTGGTGTTGTGTGTTGTTGGCAAAAAAATCACTACGCAGTAATTGCATACCTGTACAATTAAAAAATAGCACCATTTTACGGCGAACAGAATAGACAGATCTTTTGCAGCCTGTGATATAATGTTAGCAACGTCTAATAATAATAACAAGTAAGTAATATCGTTTTGATTTAGGAAATATTTCTTTATTGTACTGGTAGATAGATGTAGACTAGTTGGCGTAATTATTAGAAGTGTTGACCTACTTTCCAAAAAGCATAGCATTCACTTGATTCAGTTACATTGAACTGCTTTGTACGTAAAATCTTGTTCTCGACCAGTCATTCAGATCCCGATACATATTTGTCATTTATCAGAGATAAATCCATTTATCTTGAAGGTCGCAACATATAAATATTGCAACAAGTGCGACCTTAGTTTCCACCAGGTACGATATCGTCGTGTTACATAACGGCATTAATGCGTATTATTTATCAAAGACTTGAAGCCTGTGGTGGGTGGGGTATTTTGTTAAAACATATGTGTTCCCGTGATACATCATTGCATTCCGTTATCAGTATGTTAATATACTATTATTATGTTGTGTTTGTGTATTTATGTTTATGTGTGTTTGCATTGTTTAATGCATTTAATGAGTTTGGGTATGTTGGGATCTTTTAAAAACTTTACAATTATGTACACCTGTGTCTGTGACCTGGATTTCCCATTGAATTGTTGAAGAAATATGGGTGGGGTCCTTGTAGTAATATTTAGACTTGAAAAATGTGACCTTTTACTATCCAGACACAGGCAGTAGACACACTTGTTGTTGCCCTATGATCATATAGTAAGTAACATTACTTAATATATGACCATAGGCCAAACAATCTGTGTTGTGTCTTGTGCCTGTGTATCCATAATCCAGGCATTTTTCAAATTCTAAATGCTAAACCTCAATTACGCGTAGCATATTTTATATTCTAAAAATGTTGTTTTTATAAATTGTTAACAAGATGAACACACATACCGTAGGCGTTGTATTAAATTATGCACAGTCTATTACATCTCTTGACACTATACAAGAAATCAACGCTTAAATTTCATGGCAGAGAAATAATTAGACGAAAATGTTTACCGTGCTATTACGGTGAACCAAATAAGATTTTGTTTAATATATATTTGTTCATACGCATGAAATGTACTAAAACTATTTCATTTGGATTTCTTTTGTGAAGACTGCCCAGAATAAATGTTAGACAATATATGTTAAGCGTTCTTAATATCTGTTTAGGATTATTCTTAACACAAAATATTGGTCAATAATCCGGCCATCGGATCAGGGCGGAAATTGCTATGCAAATATGTGCTTTAACGATAAGACCTCAAACTAACAGAAGAAAAATATTTTATGTAGAGGTCTTATATATATATTGTATAATTATATATATCAGTTACATATATAGGACTAGTGTCCTTGGTCCATTGGTAGAGCGTCGGATTTGGTATGGAACTGTCCCGGGTTGCATCATCGGTCAGGTCACATATGTAGTGTCATTGTTGCAAGGCACCTAACACACATTGCTTAGTATTTGTCGACTAACCCTGCACATGAAAACATGGCTAGGTCCGTGCAAGGGGTTTGATATTAATGGAATATACATACATACAAAAAGTAAAATGGTGCAGGGATTGAACCCACGACCACCCGCTTGCAAGTTGGCTCTCCTAAGTGGGCATGTGCAGTCTGATGTATAGACTGTGCCGAATCGCTACACTTCTCCCTCCTGTTCTTTGTAAATGTACTGACAAGTATGAGGTGCTGAGAATTACTCGCAAAATAAAGTTACTCATTGTCCTTTACACGATCAACACCACTAAAGATAAACGATGCTGCTACATTGTAAATACCCCTGGCAAGGCAAACGTTTCTTTCCTATGGTTTTAAGCAGAACATGTCAGTCACACGCTATATCTGCAATGACTTCTAATTATACAACAACACCAATATTTATTTAGCAAATCCACATAATATATGACTAACAACAAGGAGTGTAGCAAACATGTTTAACTCCCTGAAAACCTGTGTCCTGGGGGCTTGAACACATTGCTGCCGTCTTGCAAGCCATCCACACTTCCAACTGGATTAACCAATGAACTGGGCAGTCTGAAGAACCGACACCAACTAAAGTAATTGCAATGTCATAATAATCACTGATAAGATTATAGACAGTTTAGCATTTCATAACTGTCGGTTTATATGCAAAACACACCTTTTATTCTACTAGGTTGACATCACAATGTCCAGGAAGTGGAAACACAGCGTGGTAGACTCGGTTCCAGACAACATGCTACATTGACTCTGTCGCTAACACAATTATGATACAAAAATGATGATGCAGCGCATTTATCAATTTGTAATGGATGGGTTCCACCTTGGTTGTGTTGACTTAGACGAGGGAGCGGCTGGGAACCTTCAAGCCGGAACTGTCCACCAGACTGTATTGATGTGATGACTGAAAACCCATCATTATCAAAAAAGGGTAACTTACTGTGCAGACTAGTAATAATTATATCTACATTTAACTCTGCACGCTGGCTAAGTAAAGACTACATGTATAAGTAGCTCAATGATTTTAGCAGTGAACAATTTATTAATGTGTTTTTCTTGTTTGTAGTTTTAGGGGGTATTCAGGAAATAGTCAAGTGATTTTCATTATTAATCTACACTACTGAAGTACCTCCTCGAAAATTATATTGTTTGATGAACAAACCCGCGTCTTTTGAGTGAAATCTGGCTGGATGCGGCAAACGTTTTGTGAAATTATTATATAACATACATATATACATGCATATTTTTTTTCAATTGTGTTTTATTTGAAGAACACTTATTATATATATATATATAAAGACTCTGGATAGGCGCTATAATTGGAACATATTTCTTTACAATTGTTGCATATAGGGCCACTTTATTGATCAGTGCGAAATCTGACGTCCTACTGAATAGAATCGCTGAACTACCATTTATATACTAGTACCTCCAAGCACTTCATATCCCAGTGTTACTATCCCTGAATACTCCCAAAAAGTATATACATCTTAAGTTGTTTCCTCTGTTTTATCTGTGTTTTCATTGCTCAACATGCTATCAGTTTCCAAATGGAAAATTCAATTTCTCAGCAAGACAAACTAATATTAATTTGTTTTTCAATGAGTATATATTCAAAAAGGGTGACAGCACTTTCAATTGGGCGTGGTTTTCGTGGACATATGTATTACCCTGCTCCTATTAAAACATCTCACTGGTGTACATGTACATGTTTTATTATATTTAGGACATTCCAACCTAGGATGTTAAGTTACAGATTCAAGCTCAATGGCATTCCTTGGATTTCATCATGGTGTAAGTATTTGCCAAAACAATCCACTTTTAGTTTATACTAATTTAGTTTAACTTGATTGCGAATTATATTAACCCTTTCCCCCATAGAAGCCCTCTTGATACCATTACCATTACGACATACATTGACAATGTAGTTGCCAAACCAATGTTTATAATGCAGGCCAGAATCTCATGTTTTCCCAGTAATATCTATGGAGTTGGGATATATATGGTGACTACTTATCCACTGCACTAGCAGATAAGACAATAATTATGTAAAATTTAAGTGCATTGCCTTGCAATTGTAACTGCGAATTCCACTTCTCTCTGTAATTTTATTTTCATTATGTAATACCCTTTGTTAGTAGCATTTCTGTATATTTAACACGCATAGCGGAATGGTCTCCGTCTGCCCGTCACAAATGTGTGTCCTCTCAAATCTCTTGAACCGCTGGAGGAATCCTATAATCACTTGACATGTATGTTGCTCGAGATGATGTGCAGAGCATATGTTTCAGGCATGCCGGATAATGTTGATACATGTATGTGTGAGAAATAGGGCTGCCACGTGTACAGATTTTTGTAAACGTGTACACGATCCTTTGTACACGGCATGACATCATTTACACTTTGTATATTCTCCATAATTATTTCCCGTCCCCGGTATTTCCCGGCCAACCCTGACATGTATTAGGTATTACAAAATTCAGTGAAACGGTCGATGCTATGATTAAGCTAAGCTTCATTATACGTTGTCATCAATTAAGATAGTGTACACGGTTACTCAATTAGTACACTTGTATTGCTATTACACGACACGGCTCCGTTTACACGTGTAACCTTGGAAACCCTAGTGAGAAATACTCCTCATGTCAGACACATCAGATTTTGTATGCATTTTAATCATTTGTCTGACCAGTGTCAAACTATTAATATCACAATATCATGGCCTTTAATTGGTGCCTATGGTTTCTAGGGTGCCAAAACAGTTTGTAGTGAAACTCAGATTACATATGTTGATAATAATATGAAGAAATTGTCATTAATATGCAACGGATCGACATAACATTTAGTTTCAGTCCTTGTATATACAACAAGCCTGCCATAATTGAATTGTGCAAATGTCTGAGATTTTTGAAATCACAAAAGTTAGTATGCGAGGAAGATAATTCGAATTCACAAATGGAGCAACAAACAATAAACCTTTAGTTCCTGCCGTTGTCACCACTTTCGAATAAGCAATGCTGCATAAAATTATGTACATTCAAACATAAAAATAGTACGTCCAGATTTATAAAACTATTTTCAAATGCTGTACCATAGTGGTAGGTTGATACCCAGAATCAGCCAATCAAAAATGCTTGATATTCATCTTGAGAGTTGAGAATGTTTTATATGTTTGGAACATGTCGTAGCCTTTACAATTGTATATGATGGGGAGGAGAGCTGGGGGGTTACAATTGACTGATCAGTGATATGTTATGGTTCACAAGGTAATGATCATCCTGAAAGGTAACGGCCCCACACTATGCCATGATGTGGGATAGGTCATGTTGATTGTAGCAATTAAGAAATGGTCGTCTCCATGTTTGGCTGAAGTTTGTCACAACTTTGTGATGGATGTATTGACAACTTGTTCTCACAATTGATACCATGTTCTTTGCCTGTCTTGTCTGCCGTTTTTTCTTAATCACTTCTCAAAACTTATACTTGATTCCACGAAACTGCCAATTGCCATTCAATATGTCTACCATTTTAAATTCATTTACTATTTCTATTATAATTCCCATAATATTTGATGATTTTAAGATTTCCAATATGGTGGATTATTTGTGCAAGTACCAGGAACATGTAGATAGGATCCTGGAAATACACATGAAGTCTAGCATTCAACAAACTCGGAGATTGGTCCACATTATAGATTTGTCCGATCAGATCATGTTTCCAAGAACCCACGTTATAGTAGTGCACACATGTACTCGCAGTAAAGCCACTAAAATTATAATACCAAAACTTATATTTTTGTTCCTGCATTTATTTTTGAATTTTGACACTAATGGCCAGCAAGCCAATGTCAATTACAGCAATCTACATCTATTGGGCCTGTATATACAATAACAAGAATGTATATATTGTCTTTTACAGGAATACATATTTGCTGCAGATGGTCACAGGTGTTCGGTTGTACTGTATCGTTCCGTATGTGAACAGTCAAATGTGTCATAGTGGTTGTCTGTGATGAGACATAGCAAAATAATAAGATCATCATTGTACCATTTATTATGATTTATGGAAAACACTCAATACAGTGTCTTGAATGTGTTGGAATATTAGTGAAATACATGTCACGATAGAGAGCAATAACATATTTATTTACTGTAGGCTATGCAGATCAATTTGGTTTAACATTTAAACATATATTCTTGAACACAGTAGTTGAAGTTATACTTCTCTGTAATTTTTCAAATTTCTAACTGAATAGTGAGAAGAAGTTAGGAATAAGTGACTTCTTCCCAAGATTTCAGCCAAGCTTAATCACTGACTGCCTGACCCAAATAACCATCCATTAATTACATATTTAAATCATGGAGAAATATTCCCCAACCACTTGACCTGCTTACTCCTACAGATTGGCGGTAGTTTCTATGGAAAACAAGTGGAAATTAGGCACAATGTTCAAAATAGCCGTTATCCATTTTCGATCATTAGTTTATGTAGTTTATAGATGCGTAAATCCTGAAAAACTTTAGCAATTGTTGAAGAAACTACATATATGGTTACCGCCCGTCCGACGTCGTCACAATGAACATGTTCAAGCGTCTTCTCCTCAGCAACAATAGGGTCTATAGTCACCATTTATGATTTAGTATTTACTAGTCATCATGGTACAAATTCTTGTATCTAAAAATATTACAAATTCTTCGGAAAATCTATCACCGACATTTAGTAAGATTGATCAATGTACAATATAATGATATTCATAGTTGTTGCATGACACCCTTGTGTGAAAAATGGAGTCAGGTGAGCGATATAGGGCCATCGTGGTCCACTTTATTGTTAATAAACTAAAACATCATACATATTTGCTCAAGTTGTTAGAAATGTATAATTGCTTATGAAATTGCATGTATATATGTATTTAGACTATATAAATTATGTTCATCAATGTTTTATGATTTGTATCTTTTTGAATATATGTGTAGAAACATTTCTGTCATGTACTATGATGATATTTGTAGTATCTTACTTGCATTAAACATGTTTATTTCTTAATCTTGTTATTAAGTGATTCCCTGATGCAAATCCCCAACCCAGGTCACAGATGATAACACAACTGTTGACTATAGAAATTCCTTGTTTTTTCCCCACCAGACCATAGGCCTACATGTATTTATAAACAAGGACAAAATGACTTGGTAGTCAATATATATGTTTTTATGTCTTAATGTATTTTACCTAACCACTGCTTCCTAATTTTTAATTTCCATTAACTGCTACTTTCTTGTCTAACCTTTTCACCCCTATTTACAGGTCGAATATACAAATGTAAGTTTCCCCTACCACCCTTCACCACTTATGCAAGTGACCTAGCATATTGAATATACATTAAGATTTAAAGGCATTCTTTAGCATAATTGGTTTATATACATGTAGTCACTGCAACAACCCTTTTCTAAAACACTGTCGACATGTTTGCTATATTGTCGTTTCTTGTGCTTAACAATAATCCATGCATAGTTATTCTTAGTATAAATAGTGTGTGTTTTACGTTTATTTATCGTCGCTACCGGTTGCCCATATGAGCGACACCTGAAGAGATTAGTCATTTTAGATTTTGGAGGATAGTGCAATGATACAGACAGAGACCCATTCCAGAGTCTCATCTGGTTCTTTTGTGTGCACAGTGTAAAGCACCGACACGAGACCTCGGTTTAACGTCCCATCTGAAAGACTGTTCATTTTATTAGGGTCAGACGGGGGATCGAACCTGGATTACCAGTCCAGCGTGTTACCACTCGACTACAGATCCATCTAAATGGTGTCCACACGTTGGTTATTTTATATGCCTGTTGTATAGCAACGAGGCGAGTCTCTCGTTTATAGTCCCATCTGAAAGATTTGATATTGAGAGGGTCAGGCTCATCACTTTTAGATGATGTTTTAGAAAACTTAATCGCCCAAATGCGATGGAGATTTTTAAATATGGGGGGTTGAGATGTCTTGCTAATATATACATCCATTCTCTAACCCCTACATTGTTATTTATAGCAGATGAATATTGCTATGGCAACACTTTTTGTCATAGCTTTTCTTGTTATACATGTGATCATGAAACTTTGCTGTGTCACAATGCACTGCAATACAGAATGTAGTGTTACGGTACAATATGTTCGAATTATTGCTTTAAATATCCTTAGTTAACAGTGTTTACAGCTAAATCAATATGTTTTTGTTTGAAGCACTATGGAAATTAGCCAACTTTCTATTATAAATAATATGTATTTATTAGTTTGCACATGTAAATCAGCCGCTTCAAATTAGCTGTATGCAATTCCTCAGGCTATTATGTGCTGCTAAGTTACTGATTATTGCAATAATATGTGTCGACATATGCGTCCAATAAACGCGGGTCTTGCTGTGTCTCTGTTTGCATCTCAGAAACACGTAATACTAATAAAAGCTGTAACATACTGCTTTTGAATCTGTTCTTACGTACATTGCAGTGTCTCCAAAGATAATTACACAGGGTTTAACATTTACCGGTGTAACGGGTGGAACAGCCAATATTCGAGTAGAATTCTACAGTTATCCGGACATATTGAATGTTACATTTAAACGATATGATGGGTCGGTTATAACAAATGGCGGCAAGTACAATGTATCCCACCATGGAACTGAAGTAACAGATAAGTTCCATGGCACATATGTCACTTTGGATGGAAGTCAGGCTAACTTGGTTATATCAGATTTGAAGGCAGAGCATTTTGGAGTGTACGCACTGACACTTTCTAATCAACTTAGTACAACAGTCACAAAAGTGATACTAGTTGCTGAAAGTAAGTAAAGTATTTCTGTAGAAAAGGCTGTAATGGTGAAATATGTTACTGACTGCCCACTTATATTAATATAATGACAGATGTGTATGGGTGTGGGTGCACTAAGCTTAGAAGTTACAACATAGAAGCATCAATTTCAAACAGAAGCATATTGTAAAATTACCCATACGTCACAGGACAGAATTATGTAAATTTAAATGTGGCGGTGCTCCAGTACGCATATAAATCGGACGGTTTGAGAATTTACCACTAGTAGAACTCATTGTCATTTATTAGAAGAAGAAAGTCATGTATTATTAGAAAGTGCATTGTATGATGATTATTTTGAGAGCTGTTCCATTTGAGAAAGATTTATTATATGAGAATGACTATCGACAAATCTGAATAGGACCAGGTTATAATTCGTATCACTACTGTAACTCTGACAGGCATGGTTGCCAGCACTTGTTTTCATATACTTCAAAGACGTTCGGTTTATTTGTGCAAATAATGTATGCATTAATTGTATAAATAGTGTGACTCTTATACATTCCAAGATTAAACGATCCTCGATCTGATCGAATTTGATAACTAATGGTTAATAAAACATTTCTATATCGCGCATTATTGCTGTAACTCCATTTCTGTATTTAAACATGTTGATTTTAAGTATTTAATTTTCAATGGACCGCTGTTCCTCGGTTGTACTATGTAAATACATAAACATATCAGTAACATGTGATAGGTTGATTAACTGTGCATGTAGTCATATTAATCTCTATTAAATCTTTATAATGAATTGCTGTGGACATTACTATGTTAATATGTTTTGTATATGATACATTATACCTAGATTACACTAAATTAAATAATATATATAAATATTAAAACAAACCAAGATGTCTACAAATTACCATAGACACTAGTCCATCAGAACTCTCAATACTTTGGTTTATATTATTTCCGTACAACAGGTCGGCCAGATGAACCAACACACTTCACATACCTGTACAAGGACAATACCCACACGTTTTCATGGCTTGGAGGATTTAACGGAGGGTATTCGCAGACGTTCGTGATTCAGACATCTATTGTTGGTACAGAAGACTGGATTAACAGAGCGACAATTACTGAGATATTGCCGGGTGTCACTTCTTACCAGGCGAGCACAAACGCTCTACCACCGGGGACATACGTTGCGAGAATATTTGCGTGGACTGTTAAAGGCACATCAGCATATGTAGGATTAAATTATACATTCTCAAGTGTTAATATAGAATCAGGTAAGTCTAGCATACGTTGACATGTCTGTGAAAAGTTGGCATGGCAGTGAATAGTTTGCTACTTATTTTCAATCATGAATTACCATTGCTTGCATGTATCCACAAATTGCACATATTGCCGGCTAGCGGATATAAATTGCAGAAAGGGAATCACCATTAGTCGTTGGTTGCACCTCGAACTGCATAGTTATAAGTTAGCAATTCTAAGCACACACCGTGCAATTTGGCTTCTGATGTAGAGGTTGTTATCACAGTGAAATGTTGTCTTAATATTGCTGACTTAAATAGGGACAGTAGCATACAGTGATATTCCAATTATTGTTGACATGATTATGACCTTATTGTTTTCAAATCACTTTGGTTTTATTCTGCTTTACAAAACTGTCGACATGTTATCAAATACTGCAGCATACGACTAATAAATTATACCTAATGCAGGGTTGCCAAATTGATTTTTTCAGACGTGATTCTGCAAAATTATGTAGACTGGATATCCGTACAATTTCTTATTACGTATATATATATCGTCTCTAAGCATACCACACAGTGAGGTAAACTGTCATGATGTAGTGGTGATCCACCATTAACACAGCAACATATAATATGCTTGCTTATTTATTGTTATTATAGAGAACCGAACCAAGAGTATTGCAGTTGTACTAAATCCTTTGCATTGAAATCTGAAAGTCATGAATACCATCGTATAGATTAGAACTTATATAGGCAGATGAAGGAAATGCAACACAGCACAGATGAATATTATTATATTATTGAATGCTCATTATCTATAAATTGTATATAGCATGCATTGAGTGTATGTATATATTATATTAAATATTGCATATTATTTATAAATTGAAAAAAAGTGTAAAACTACTAGGGGATGATTATCCGACCCCTACTGGGGCCTGAAACTGAACAAATAATCCACAAAATATCCGAACGCTTTTCGCTATGTCCTTATATGATTGCACATTGAACCATAGTATATAGCAGTGTGTGCTGTGAAGGAAAAAAGGAATACTATTTATAGATGCTCTTCAAAATGTGGAAGATATATCGACATAGTCTTCAAGAAAACGAATCATGCATACTAGTTAAAAAGCACCAACATTATTCATCACACATAATAATGATATTGATAGTAACACGTCGGTCATCTAGGATTGGACAAATGGTACCACCATGATAAATTCATAGCGATAAGCAATTAACGAAACATTAAACACATTATATGTATAGTATCAGATAATCTCAATGTGCATGATACATTTCATAATGATATCGTATAAAGTCTCTTCAAACTGTATCGTCAACTATAAAATGCAAGCTATTTGTCGAAACAAGTCTACCACCGAGGATATGATGACATTGTTTCAATATATTGTGATAAATGCCTCGACAATCAACATCTTCCTCAAACAACCAGATCAAGGGTATGCCATCATGTCCAATTACACAATCCTAGCAGTTCTTGACCAAAATTTGTACTACTTCGGTGATTTCCATAAACGTATCCTTAATTGTATTTTGTCAATTCAGATCCAGAAATACCAACATTTCCAGTAGCAATAGTTACATGTTGTGTTTCAACAGTTATCGTCGTTTTGATAATAACTACTGGAGTAGTTGTATTTTACAAGATGAGCTACAACCAAAAAGGTAATGCATGCATAACAATCAGATAAACAAAGGTGACGTCTACCTTACAATAATCATGCAATTTGTATTTCACTTTGTAACAGTTTATACGTAAATTGGTAAGCAGAATTCCTACATTCCAGTATGATATGTTTAATGTCAAGAAACGTATATTTTCGAGTAGTGTGTGTGTCGTTCTTAAAATAACTTCACATCCACATTTAATGTATCTAAACGACGTATTGTTAGAAAATCCAGATCCATACCTGTATTATCATTGAGGCCACTCTAAGCCATGAAAGCTCAGAATAATGCGCAGTAGTCTATGTCCACTAAACCTGTTTGAAACCGATCGACATGCGTTGAGGTAGCTTACCCAGACGATCCCCATATTGAGTCGGCATGTTACGATATTGAATCATATATGTAAGGTAAAAGGCATACAACTACGTTAAAGAAATGATCATATTGACTATCGAGAATGGTCTTTATATGCTAGAAGGCGTTCGTTTATCAACATGTACACATACGAAGTTAAACCACAAAGTATTTCAAAGTATTATTTTTTTCAGCTACGAGGAGTAGCCCGTTTATTTTGTTTATGTTGTAATTAACAATTACATATGTAAACATATAATATCAATTAAAGTTGTTTTACAATAATCTATCGATACTATATATTATTATAGTATATGTACAAATGCATTTATTAATTTTTATAAAGAGAGAAGGCATCATGTTTGATAGTAAGATAGCAGGAGAAGAGTTGAAAGAATTCCGATCCAGAATACAAAACATCTTTTCAATATCAGTTGCTAATACGATTGCTGTATTTCAAAGTATATGTACAATATAGACAGTGTGGTTATTACACATGAATTGTTGAAAATGCAAATTAGTCCATTGGTTAGCCACGGGAGGAACGTTCCACCCATTAAGAAATACAGAGATATGCCAATTGCTTATTTGTTGAAAATGCAACTTCTTGCCCTGCTTGGCCAAGGGAGGAACGTTCCACCCTTTAAGAAATACTGATATATGACAATTTCGTATTTGTTCAAAGTGCAATTTCTTGCACTGGTTGGCCAAGGTAGGAATGTTCCACCCTTTCTATTGATAGTTGTTTTTATGTGTCTTAAATACTACCCCTCGCTTTGTAGAGTCGTTGTTAGGCAGCCTGCAAATGTTCTCTGTATTATGTGGCATAAATAGGCCGATATGTATCCTGATAAACGGACTTGGGTGGAAAATCCGTTTTTATAATGGATCCTGTTATATATAAAATAATTATTATAATGGAAGCTTTCGTAGAAGGCTTAACACGTTCATTCATCTTCGTTAATCAAACGCACCGATATGCTGTGCATCCACCAATTGAATCAATCAGTAAAATGTTAATGAAATACCATAATACAATTATTATTCCTAATGCTAAATTCCGAATCGTGCTGTGACAAGTATAGCGCAACGTAATTATGTTGAACACACACCATTTTTTGGCAATTATCCTAGCAAATCGCATGCATATTTTCAGTTCTTGAGGATATAGTTAGTTTAATCTTTATGTAGTGTTCTTCTTTTGTACAAAGAGCATATATGCATGGAGATTGTAAACAACAACAACAATAGTTTATTGCGTAAAACATCTATAAGATGCTTAAAGCAAATACAATTGTTACACATTGTAGTGGATACACAAAAATAATTACCGAGAGGTCTCTTTAATAAAATATTGTGAAAAGATAACAGTTCGAATTACAAGGATCTGTTCTGCATAAATATGCTTACGGTGGGTTGTATGTATTAATATGATTATTTAAATATTAAAATGTATTAATGTCCACTCCTACCCGATTAATGCATAATATATGAACTTAGAAGTATTAATAATAAAAGTTTTGACTGTTCCGACATGATATGTTCAAGTTTATTAATGTTGGGTCAATGGTTATAAAACGGTTTAAGATACTTGGTACGTAATTCCCTATACTTTGGGCATACTAACAGGAAGTGGTATTCGTTTTCTAAGACATTCATGTTACAATTCGGACAGTGTCTATCTTCTCGTCTAATTTTATTATATCTGTCGGTTTCATTGTAAGATCGTGCGACGATATTCTAAAGCGTGTCAGTGATATTCGAAATTTGTTTTCCGTGATATAATATAAGTATTTTTCGAAATTGAAAATATATTTATATATGATATACGAGCTCAGCCTAGTTGAGTTATTAATATTTGAATACCATGTCTGTTTGTATATATCTATAATTCTTTGTTTTATTGGAGAAATATGTACTAACATGTTGTAGCGATAGTTTTAATTTGCGACGCCCAGTTCGATCCGTTATATGTATTTCCATTTTCACAATCACATTCTAACATTTTATAGATCTGGAATGTTATCCTGTTTTCATTCGAATATAAAAGTTTACTCCAGTATTTAATCATAATAATTTGTAGCGATTCGCATAGGATAAGGTCCGAGTTCTCCATATAGACCATCGAGATTCATGGATTTCTTGACTCCTAATACTTTTCTGCAAACTTTAGTGTGGATCAGTTCAATATATTTACCTTCGTTATTTCCCCACACTGATGCACTATAATTAAGTATGGATCCCACTAATGTATCAAACAGCTTACATTTTCCCGAACTTTTCAACTCTATTTGATTGAATACAGTAAATAGATTGTGCATAGAAAACGAAGCATGTTGTGCTAATTTATTTTGGGTTCTATGCCAGTTATTATTTTTTTTAAAAAGTGAACTCCCAAATATTTAAATGATTCGACTGTTTCCAATATTGTATTATTGAGATAAAAATCATAATTTGTGTGTGTCCCTTTTTCGAAGATCATGATCCTAGTTGTTCTAATATTTATTTTAAGGCCCCACAAGTTACAATATTGTTGTACATCGTTTAGCGTGGACAGTAGTGCTTCTGGTTTATATGCAAGTAAGACAGTATCGTCAGCAAAAAGCAACATGAATATTCTAATTTCATATATTGTCAAAATTCCATCTATATCGGAATTAATATATTGTATAATATCATTGATGAAAAATAAAAACATCAAGCTGGAGCTCGGATCACCTTGTTTGACCCCGAAAAGTGAATCGAACATTTCTGAAGTGGAATTATACCTAACACATTCTCTAACCGTACTATACATGGCTAATATGGCATTTATTATTCTCAAACTAACATTTTCGTGTATAAGTTGTTGCCATAGTAAAGTTCTGTCTAAGTTATCGTATGCCTTTTCTAGGTATAGAAAGGCACAATACACTTTATTCTTACTATTTATTACTAATTTTGCAATGATGGCGTATAAATTAAATTCTGGAACCCAAATTGGTTAGGTGATGTTTTGTTATGTTTCTCCGACCATTTAGTTAGGCGACTGAGTAAAATATGTGAATAAATCTTACTAAGTGTATTTATTAGAGTTATGCCCCTACAGTTGTTTGCGTCATTACTATTTCCCCCTTTAAAGGTTGGGACTATAATGCCATCACCCCAGGCCCTGGGATATTCACTATTTGAAGAGTAAAAACGTAAAACGATCAGTGTCACATTGTATTAGATTCGAGAAATTGTGTTTTTAAAGTTTGATGTCTAATAAGTACCTAATATATAATGATGTTTTAATCATGTTTTTGCTGTTTGCTAGTTATCTTACTATGCAAAATCAGTCATTTCTTAACTAATATCCCTTTATATGGTATATTAATGATACAATAGCTACCAATGGATTCTGATCATTCTTCAATTTTATTCTATTCCATTGTTGTGATGGTGTTTCAAGTACTCGCTTTAATTGAACCTAATCCAAAGCACAGTTCTACTCAAATTATTCACCAGTGTCGCTATCATTGTTAGGACCAGTAGTTGCAGGTTTGTCATGTAGTAAGTTGTCATAATAGACCCTCGCATCAGGCTTACAGAATTTCTTTAGGACCTGCAAATCGTCGTATTTAGCCTTCTTGATAGGCAGCGGCGCTTGGTATGAACGCTTCAGTTTAGCGGTTGCAATCGGAAGTTTTTCGATAAGTAACTCGCGTATCGGTCTGGTCGGTATGGGACATTTCGGTTTGAAGTGTGACTTAAGAAAAAGTCCAAACTCATAGAACATTCGTTGTTCGCATTCAACAACGTTATACGGCAATGGCGAGGTACGGGCCGACCTAAAGATTTCCCACCATTCACCGGGCAGGTCGATGTTTGATTTTTGGTTGATGGCTGCCATGTCTTTGTCGCATTCGAGGTATGAGTGGCCACGAACTGGAAATGTGATCTTTACCGTTTCAAATCTTGCAATGCCATGAACTAGCCAAAACAGGAAACGTATAACAGTGTAGTTTTTATTTTGGCCGCAACATCCATCGCAAAATATTTCGAGGTGGTTCACTGACCTACTCAGACGGTTCATCGTGTAATCATACAGTAGCGACGCAACATCGTTTGCACCTTTTTTCGCAGTGGTTTCATCATAACAATAAAAGTACACATCATTTGAAGCCAACTCGTGTATATTAAACGATATACATGTCAGCTGACGTCTGTAGTAAACATCATTGGTGGATTTGTTCGGAGCATTTATGTTCTTTTGGTAGTCCATTGCGATCACTGTGAATAATGGATCGGAAGCTGCGCGTTTTTTGGCATTTCATTTACGGTCATAATATACACTGGCTTTACGTTTGTGTAATGAATTATCCAAAGTTAGCTTATGTTTTTCTGCCAATAGCGTTTCAATCTTACTTTTGTTTTTCTCTGTTGTCAAATTTTCGTCAACATGTTTGATGTTTGCAATAAACTCGTCACAGGTCGAACATGTGTCAGATCTCGGGTATCCGAATGCTATGTTGAAATCAGAATTAAACACGGTACGGTAAAACTGGTAGCTCACTTTAGCGTTTGGGTGCATTGTGTTGTACATGTCATATAATTTGCTTATATTAAGATCCTCTGACAAATACAATCGGTTGCTTTTGTTGAGACTATAATGAGATCGGCGAGTTTTGAATGACGAGATATGTTCACGTATGAGATCCCTCTCCTCCATCTTGTTGGGATGGTTGCCATGTCATCCACGCTTGTCTTCTGCTGGCTTTCCTGAAAAAAGGACAAACACAAAAATTAATGCTCACTAACAGACTATGAAATATAAAAAATCTGATTATTAACATGACAGTAGTAATTGTACCACAAACTCCTGAAATTAGTTTTAGTCTGGAGCCCATCGTCGGTTTAAGTAGTGCTGGGCGCATAGGAGCAACCGCTCCCCCTGGATGGGAATCTAGTCCATCGCAGGTTACCTCTGAAGTTAGGAAGCTAGCTTCTACCCATTTTTGAAACGGGTTTACGCCAGCAACTGGGAATAAATGACTTGCTAAAGGTCATTACAAAAACACCTGCGCATAGTCTATACACCATTTTAATTAAGGACACAAAATCAAGGATTTGAACCCACAACCTTGGTTTTAGCAGCCCAACAGTTTGCCGACTAAATGTCTCGGCCTAATCTAGAATAATTAGAAATATTACCTGTAGTGAGTAGAGACTTTTTGAGGGTTTATTTGTGATTCCAAACATCGCGAGAAAAGCTGGATAACAGACTGACACTGGAGATATAACAACCTCTCTGAGCACTGGTACATGGTAGGAGTAGGAGCTTTGGTTAAATTGGGCATCGTTTTCATCTTTCCGAGGACGCCTCCGCTCAATAGATTCCAGGTGGATACACGTAGACAAGAGAGCATCCTGTTCATCTTTGGTTTTGCGAGAGTTTATCATCTCTATTAGTGTTTCTCTTTCACTTAGTGTAACATTCTGAAAGCACTTATGCCTACTACATTTACAGTCTGGGCCTGTTTTGTGGCTAGAGAGTTTTTGCCGTTTACAACTCTCTCTTGATGAAACGTTCTTTTTCCTCTTTCTAGGTTTATCTGTTACAGCTGGATGCTCTGTGTCACTGTTATTCATGATTTCACACTCTAAAACTACTAAAGTATACACCACAGTAGTTCTAAAACCTATCAAAGTGTCAACATTCTACAGAATAAATTCTACTATGGATGCAGCCATATTGCTTCTTTTTTGCAACATTTTCATTGGATATCTCGGTCACATGGTACCATCTAGTGGACCCTGATCATTTTATCATGTCATAGCATTTGATCAATGTTAAAGCAAAGAGAGACTATGATCATTTCAGCAATTTATTGTCTACAAATAAGTAGATTATTTCCCCTGGCATGCTAATACAGTACAAACTCCACTTTTTCAAAACTGTGACCCTGATCGTTTTACGTTTTTACTCTTCATTTATAAATAGTTTGTTGTATAGTTTTAGTAAAAAATGGGATTAAAATATCAATAGTGCGCTTAAATACTTCTGCTATTAACTCATTGTTTCCTGGGCATTTGGAATTATTTTGTGCATAAACAGCTTGCTTAAGTTCTGATTCTGTTATCAATATATCCAATTCCTCATCATGGATCAATGGGATGTTAATATTTGGAGTTTGTGGTGTAGCATTTCCTCCGAATACATCTTTAAAGTGTGTATGTAGCTCCGATGCAGTGAGTTTATCTGAAGATGGTTTATATGTTTATACCGGGTTTTGATAGTTTTCCAAAATTGTTTTAGTTGTGATTTTGCTAAATTTGAGACGTGGTACCGTTCTTTTTCTAGATATGATTTGTTCGTCTGTTTTTTAAATTTATTATATAGTTTCTTTTGTTCTAAGAATAAAAGTTTACTTGATTCAGATTTATTTCTAATAAACTGATTTCTTGCTTGTCGTTTTACATAGCATTGCCGATTAAACCATTTATATTTCTTAAACTTGTTATTTCTGTTATTTTTATTATTACTATAATTATGTTCACATTTCCGTGTTCGACCGAATATTTCAAACGCGTTTACCAGTATGTATTCAGTAAAACTGGTCAGCATATCGTCAGTATTTCTCATATCGATAGTATCTGATAGGTGTAGAAAGTCATGGATAAGTTATTCATCCCATTATAGACGAGTTTTGTGAGTATTGTCCTCGTCACATGGTCGTTCGGGTGGGCGTGTTAGGTCTATATGAATACTAATAGCGGAGTGATCTGAAAATTCGGTTGGGTCATTAATCCTGAAATGTGTAATATACTCGAAATCTTCCAAGTTAAGTAACAGGTAATCGACGCAGCTCGAACCGTTTACATTATGAAACGTGAACTCACCGATGTCTGAGTCATGTAATTATCGACCGTTTTAAATTAATATATTTGAAGATTTACATAGTGAAAGTAAACGTTTACCGTAAGAATCGACAACGCAATGTTTATGTGGAAGGTGGAGGTGGAAGTCGTGATAGCGCAGTGGATGCGCGTTCGCTTCAGGTGCGAAAGGTCCGGAGTTCGAGCCCCACTGGAGCCGATACGATTGTGCCCTTAGGCAAGGCATTTAAATTCCACGTTGCCTCTTCTCTCTCCCTCGTGGCGATGGATTTCATCAGGAATGAGGTCTCGAGAGTGATTTATATAAGTTGAAATAATTTGTGTCGCAATCGAGCTAAAATAAATTTGTATAAACTAACGCAATGTTTATTCACCCGGATCGGAATGTCAACAATATTAGATAGTTGGTCTGTATCATAAAGATATATGTCATAATTGAGCGTATCGAATAAATCTGCTGTACGACTATTGAAATCACTGTTTATTAGTATTTTACTAATAACTGGTATTTTTCAATCCCGTTTTCTATTTGTTCAAACAATTTTTATATCGGATTGTTCTAGGACTCTAGAATTTCTAGGGGGAATATACACAGTACATATAAACATATCTTGCTGAAAATGAAACAAATCATGGTCAAATTTTACACATTAAACTCAGCACTGTAACTGTTCTACAATAGTTATTTTATCTCTGAGTGTATGTTTGTAATAATCTGCATCTACCTCTTTTTACATTTGGAGTCTTATTGCCATATAGATGATCACATGTATAAGATTGTATACATATATTAAAGTTAATGTTTTGGCTTAACCATGTTTCTGTTAAGAAGATAACATCATAGTCATATATAATTGTAAGAAAGTCTGGGTCAGCTAACTTGCGCGTTAATCCGTTCACATTCCATGTAAGAATCCTTAGAGCTCTTCCTCTTGACTTCCTCAGCAAGAATATGTCGTCGGCGTGTTTTCTTGTTTGTATAGAACATCGTTGATATACAGTCTATCTCCTATCAATGTCACCTTTTTCCTGTCTTCTCGCGTTTCATAACCGAATACAGTTATTAACGAGCATCCCGTATATCCTTTGGTCGTTGTATACCGACGCCGACGGCGGCGGCTTTCATGGCATCTGTTATCATGTATGATTTTTGTATTACAAGTTCATGCTGTTTTGGATAATGGAATTTGGCGTCTATCGGTCGGGATTTGTTCGCTGTATTTGGTCCGATACGGTGGACTCGATCGAGTACTATTTCGTCGGTTTCTATGTTTAAATGTGTCTTTATATATGTTTTGACTAGTTATTCACAGTTCTTGGTCCCTTTCTCCTGTATCCCGTAAAACATGAGATTATCTCTCATGGATCTCGCATCCATCTCAGTTAGTTTCGTTTTCAATAAACTGTTTTCTGCTTCGTATTGTTGTACATTGTCGTTTAGTGATTTGCATGAATTATGTAGTTTTTTATTTCAACTTTAGCTTGGCCGAGTTCACTTTTGCACGTTCCCGTCTCGCTATTAATAAATGTGCAGGAAGATTCCACTTCTATAACTATGTTTTTTTGTTTTCTGTTTTTTTTTCTCAATTTTATTGTTCCAAATATACATTATCATACATATTATTATACATATAATATCATGTCAATGTACAAAGTACACATAGCTAATATGTCTTTAAACAATGTATATATGGATTTTATAATATAGGTTGCGGTTTGAGAAAGAAGAGGATAAATGCAAAAGAGACAAAGTAAAAAAAAAAAAAAGAGAAAAGTTTACTACGAGTTATTTGGATGGATATAAATTTGTAATGAAGGTTATTAACAATAAACTGCTCACAATTACACATTACCTGCATTCTGTCTAAGGAAGGTGTCCCATTTGTCGTTAAACATATTAAGTTTTCCTTTAAGCGATGCAATTGTTTTTTCAACCTGAATGCGCACATATAAATATGACACAAACTTGTCTAGTGAAGGTGTTATTTTGTTGCACTTGTTTCTGAAAATGAAATATTTAGATAGTAAAATTATAAAGTTAGCAATTTGTCCGATGTTATTATGTTCGCATATATTACAGAAAGAAACATTTTCAAATGTAATTGTATCTAAATTGGGTATAAAATTGTTTAGATATAATTTTAGGTATACCCAGAATATTTGAACACAATGGCATTCCCAGAACATATGGTATATTGAGTCACTTTTCATGGAACAAAAGTCACATAAAGTTGAATTTACAATTTTGCATTTGAATAAGAATGAATTATCTGGGATTATATCCATCAAATACTTGTACTGGAATTCACGTAATTTTGTGTCTATTGATATGTGAAGTGGTTTTATGAATATTTTTTCCCAGTTAAAATCATCGTTCTTAAAAATTGTCTGCCACTTGTTAATTGATTTTAATTCGCATGGTTTTTGTTTTAATATAAGGTCTTTATATACAAGTTTACATACTTGTGTGTGTTTATTTACTTTATCCATTAAGTATGCTGGTGTAGTGTACGACATATTTTCAATTTTTCCACTCGGTGGGAATGCTTCGTAAAATTGTATAATATTTTAAAAAATCAGTTACACATATAATTCTTGTATCTCTTCGAAACTGTAAAATTCTCGCTTCCGAAAATCATATATATGTTCTATAAATTGGATTCCCTTTTCAAACCATTTTTTGTAATAAAATAGATTCTTTTGTGGCGACCTGATGTTTGAATTGTTCCATAGAAGTTGTTTAGAAGTTGTTTGTATGTTATTTTTATAGTTAAATTTTGACCATGACATTAAAATTTCCCTCAAAAATGTTGATTTAATATTTAAATAATTTATATCTTGGGTATTAATATTCCCTTTAAATATATATGTATTTTCATATTTATTTAATTGATTCTTGTATATGTTTACCCATTTTGAATTTGGTTGAAAAAGCAGTCGTTTAACCCAACTGGCTTTCAAGGCTGATAGAAAACAATCTAAATCGAGCATTTTAAGACCACCATTCATATAATCCTGTATAATTACATTTCTAGCAATTTTATCTGGTTTTTTGTTCCATAAAAAGTCGAACAGTTTGCTTTTTAAGTCTTTTAATTTTTCTGTAGATGGATTATTTAATACAGTTAAAGGATAAACTAGTTTCGGGAATGCAAATGTTTCAAGAACTTTTACTTTTCCGATAAGTGATAGATTCCATTTCGACCATTTATTTAAACATTTCGTAAAGAAATCTATTTTAGGAATAAAGTTAATTTCTTCCATTTCAACCATGCTGTTACTAAAGGTAATCCCTAATGTTGTTAGGCTTGAAGATGTCCATGTACATTTTTTGTTTCTATAGTATTCAATGTTTGTTAATTGTAATGAGCCAATCCTTAAAATCGTGCATTTTTGGATGTTGAGTGTTAATCCTGAGATGTTGCCAAAATCGTCAAGGGTTGTTACAAGGCTGTCTAGAGACTTTATTGACCCGTCTAGTGTGAAACATGCATCATCTGCAAATAGCGTTTGTTTGGACTCTGTGCCATATATTTTAATTCCTTTAATGTCTTTGTATTTGTTTATTTCAACTGAAAGTAGTTCTATACAAATAATAAATAAATACGGTGATAATGGGCAACCTTGTCGAACACCCTTTTTGATATCGAAAATGCTAGAGAAATGACCATTATTGGATATACAAGCTGTTGCATCATTATAAAAGAGCTTGACCCAGTTGATTGTTGATTCACTAAAATTAAATATCCTCAATGTTTGAAGTCATGATCTAAGCTATCAAAAGTTTTATTAAAATCGGAAAAGGAAATTAGGCCTGGTTCGTCGTTAATATTAACCGTGTCTATTATCTCCGCCAGGAGTCTAACGTTTCCCCCAATATATCTTCCCTTTATAAATCCCGTTTGATCGGTACTAATTATATCTTCGAGAACTGGTTTAATGCGGTTGGCTATAGTTTTAGTGGCTATTTTATAATCAACATTTAATAATGAGATTGGTCTCCAGTTATTTATTGATAGTAGATCTTTGTCCTTTTTGGGTAGAAGCGTTATGATACTCTGTTTTTGTAGTTCCGTAAGGTTTGCATTATCGAATGAAAAATTGAGTGAATTAATTAGATATTTCTTTATGTCATTCCAAACTATTTTAAAGTTCTCCACGGATAGGCCGTCCGAGCCTGGACTTTTATTGTTGTTCATTTCTTTTAACGCTGTTGCACATTCGTATTCGGTCAGATGTTTATCGTGGCAGTTTTTTTGTTCGTTTGTTAAAATAACATGATCATTTTCTAAGAAACGCCTGTTTTCACCTCTATTATCTAAGTCAACATTTTGTTTATATAGCTTTACATAAAAGTCTTTAACATGGTTTAATACCCGACTTTGGTCTTTTTATGACATTGCTGGTTATCGTTTATTTGATGAATTGTTTTATGTTCCGCTCTTTTAACTTCTAGATTAGCGAAATATTTAGTGTTTTTTTCTGAACATTCAATCCATTCTGCTTTAGATCTGAGTAAAATTCCTCGTAATCTCTGTTCTTCAAATTCATTAAATCTATTCATTTCATGTTTTAGTCTATTTATTAGTTGCTCATCGTTTGAGTTTCTGTTAATATTTGCTTGGTTTCTTTTATATTGGTTTGTATCTCGATTTCAAGTTTCTGTTGTTCCTTTTTTAATTTGCTTGAATATTTAATCGTTTCGTCTCGAATTCTTCCTTTAATTACCTCCCATAGGATATTTGGGTCAGAATCTTTATTAATTTCATACATTTCTCGAATTGAGTTTCTAATGATTGTCTGGTACTCATCATGTAAAATAATTGTATTATTTACCTTTTCCCCTTTCAAGAGTATTAAATTCGATATTAAGTGTAACAGTTGAGTGGTCTTATTTAAATCCGGGCTTAGCCTCGCAGGCTTTAACATGATTAAGTATGTTTGACGAACACAGAAAGTAGTCTAGGCGACAAAATATTGGTGGGGTTGTATTTGAGTGCCAAGTGAACATGTTCTTATATTTATATTTGTACCTATATACGTCACATAAGTCCTAATTTGATATTAATTCGTTAATTTTTTCTGAACATTTTTTATTTGTATCATTTCTTCCATTTAGTTTGTCAATATTGAAATTGATAACGGTGTTAAAATCTCCACCCATTATAATAGTTTGATCGCCGTATTCTATCAGTAAAATTTCATTTTTATTAAAAAATGTTATTTCATCTGTGTTTGGACCATATACATTAATTAGGATTAGCATCCTTCCATCTATGTTCAATTTAAGAATTTGTAATCTGCCTTTGATAATTTCTTTATATTCAATTACTTTATAGTTTTGCCCGTCATTAATAAATATTCCGACTCCCATACTGTTTGTACTATCCCCACATAAAAATGTATCGCCTTGCCACTCCTTTTTCCATGTTGTAATGTTTTCAGATAAACAATGTATTTCTTGTAAAAGACATATATGATACTTATTTTGTTTCAACCATTGGAATACTTGTGATCGTTTTGTTTTGTTTGCTAAACCCTTGACATTAAAACTACATATTTCGAAATTCACTGTTGTCATTGAATGTTGTGAAAAGTATGCACGATATGGAGATTTAATTTACACTGATTATATAAAACTGAGATATTCCTTAGACAGTTCCTAGGTATCAGCATATGAAGCAATAATTTCAATTTCGAAAACATTCCATCCGTTAGAGAAAAAACAAGTAGTATACTAAGTAGATGTCTTAACATATTAACGAGTGTATGGTACGTGGTGTATACCATAATAATTTAAATTGTCTTCGGGTGTTGTATGTTTCTATATATAACCGGGTTGATTAATGTTGTCAATATGAACCCTGTGCTTGTATACAGTTAATTAGTGATAAAAAATGCTAAATAATTCGTTATCTTAAGGTTTGAATACTCTGTTATTACAATGCATAACTGTAGTATAATAATGTACTTAATTTTGATCAGGTCAGACAGTCTAAAGCTGTAATGGCATATGAATAGTTCACAATGTCTGATTGACAGACGCACATATGATTATGAGATAATCATAAAAAAGCATGTATGCCAAGTGGCATATAGTGATGTCAGATATTCAAACGGATGTACGAGTATGTTCTGCTATGATATTACAGTGGTTCATAACAATAGTACACAATCTGAGACTCCCATATTTTGCATGGTAAATGGTGTATGATGAAAACGAATAATGATGAACATTACATTGATTTTTCTACCTGTAGCGCAATTATTGTGTAAGAACTAAAACATTTTACACATATATTCATATATGCATATATACACATAGATACGTACATTCGTACATGCGTACATGCGTACATACCTACATTTATCTACATGCATGCATACATACACATACATACACACACGTGCATACATACACATATATGCATACATATACCTGCATACATACATATACATGCATACATACACATACATGCATACATACATGCATACATACACACACATGCATACATACCTATATACATCTACATGCATACATACATGCATACATACCTACATACATCTACATACATACATACATGCATACATACATATACATGCATACATACACCTACATGCATACATACATGTACATGCATACATACACACACATGCATGCATACACATACATGCATACATACACATACATGCATACATACACACACATGCCCACATACACATACATGCATACATACATATACCCACATACAAATACATGCATGACTACATATGTACATACACATACATGCATACATACACATACATGCATACATACACACACATGCATACATACACATACATACATACATGCATACAAATACATACATGCATACATACATATAACCACATACAAATATATGCATGATTACTTACGTACATACACATACATGCATACATACACATACATGCATACATACACACACATGCATAAATACATGCATACATACATGCATACACATACATGCATACATACACATACATACATGCATACATACACATACATGCATACATACACATACATGCATACATACACACACATGCATACATACATACATGCATACACATACACGCATACATACACATACATGCATACACACACATACATGCATACATACACATACATGCATACACACACATACATGCATACATACACATACATACATACATACACATACATGCATACATACACATACATGCATACATACACATACATGCATACATACACATACATGCATACACACACATACATGCATACATACACATACATGCATACACACACATACATGCATACATACACATACATACATACATACACATACATGCATACATACACATACATGCATACATACACATACATGCATACATACACATACATGCATACACACACATACATGCATACATACACATACATGCATACACACACATACATGCATACATACACATACATACATACATACACATACATGCATACATACACATACATGCATACATACACATACATGCATACATACACATACATGCATACACACACATACATGCATACATACACATACATGCATACACACACATACATGCATACATACACATACATACATACATACACATACATGCATACATACACATACATGCATACACACATGCATACATATACGCATACATACACATACATGCATACATACACATACATGCATACACACATGCATACATATATGCATACATACACATACATGCATACACACACATACATGCATACATACACATACATACATACATACATACACATACATGCATACATACACATACATGCATACACACATGCATACATATATGCATACATACACATACATGCATACATACACATACATGCATACACACATGCATACATATATGCATACACATACATGCATACACACACATACATGCATACATACACACACATGCATACATACACATACATGCATACATACACATACATACATACATACACATACATGCATACATACACATACATGCATACATACACATACATGCATACACACATGCATACATATATGCATACACATACATGCATACACACATACATGCATACATACACACACATGCATACATACACATACATGCATACATACACATACATGCATACATACACATACATATGCACATACTCACACATACATACAAATACATGCATACATACACATACATGCATACACACACATACATGCATACACACACATACATGCATACACATGTACATACACCTAATACACATCCATGCATACATACACACACATGCATACATACACATACATGCATACATACACATACATGCATACATACACATACATGCATACATACACATCTCTATATATATCCACCTGTATAGAAGTGATCCATGACTCCAGAAAGAGAGACGTTTATGCCTCTAGTATTGTCACGCTTCACTCATAATGCCGGTCATATTCATCGTTCATTTTTAATTCAATACTAAATCATAATTTTATGCTGCAAATGCATACAGTAGTTTTTTCACCGTATTATTGTTCCATTCCGCATATTGTCCAATCTTGATTTTAATTGAATGTATTTTAAGCTATTTAATGTCAGGATAAAGTGACTATCAATAGTGTTCAAGAAGGGACAGACGAGTAAGAACATGCATGTACCATGCTAGTAATCGTTGTTATGTAGTGCTTCCTCAAATAGTACGAACACGAAATATGAGGATAACTTACACTTATATTATTTTAAAGGGTAGCTGCTGATTTGGAATGCATTCCTGGCATTTGATTCAGGTAGAAATGTTTTTACTCTGCCGGTTGTCAAGGGTTTAATTAGTTGATGAGTTGATGAAGTATCTTGAAATTAAATAAAATCTGTAATTGACAAGTGGGTAATAATCCATTATTACCAGCTTGTCAAATACACATCCTATCAGACATTTACGGACCACGCAAACTGCGATCCCGAACATACGAACACGGCAATAATGCTAAGAATATATGTATCAAGGGGCCATAGCCCTCCAAATGCGCCAGACTCGACCCAAACAAGCATGGCACACTAGTTACCTAGTGACAACCGGTGAGCACGGTATCATGGTATGGACTGTATCACTATCTAAACAATAGTAGCAGAGACATGTACGAATTATTATCATCAACATGTCTGTGTACTAAGTCGTAGTATATCACTATCTACATACTAATATTGTGTCTTCATCATCAAACAAAATTCTGTCAGTTGTTATTACAAGAAATACATTGTTATGGTATACAATCAGTTAATTGTGTGGTAGGTTTTAAACCGGAGCATTGTCAGTGTACAAAATTGAATAGATAATCCTCGCATAGTTGTATCACATTGGTAATATTTGTGATATAGATTACACTGCGCGACGTATATATAACGTGGCACTAACATTGTGTATATTCGATTACTTTGGCCATGGTAAATCGAGCCAGCTATCGAATGCTTCATATTTTATTGTATGGATGTTCCCCGTATGGTCCTTGTATTTTATCACTCCATTCCTTGTCCATACTTGGTCTACTTCGTCTGGTGACTTTTTCTTCACGGACATCAGCACATGTTGGTTTAACTTAGTCAAGTCTTCATTGATAAACACACCTGTTCCTTTCAGCTTCTTTCGTTGTCGCAATATTTCATCCTTTGTGTGCCTACTGACGAAACGTACAATGATGTCTCGATTTGTGTTGGTTCTATTTGGTAACCTGTGCGCGATATCGATTTCCCACATTGTTAGATTGTATATTTGCTTATTTTTAAGTAGGGTTGTCACTTTGACACTTGTTTGTTCTGCAATTTCTTTCGGATTTTCATCAGTGATGCCTGAAATTCTGATATTGTTTATTCGGCTGTATTGTTCGTGATCATTGTTCATTTGCCACCATCGGTCCTTCTGGTTGTCAAGCTGTCTCCTTAAGGTATCATTTTCACCTGCCCGTTGTGTGCCTTCCTTTGCAAGATCATTAACTTGTGTTTGTATCCGTTCAATTTCAGTCTCTTTGTCAACGATCTTTACTTCTATCGATTCAATGTTCTTCACAACTGTTTTGAACATGTCATCTTTCATCTCCCTTAATAAATCCATCATTGTGGACCTTAGTGAGCCATCTCCTTTCACCATCACATTGCCCATTTGAGTGTTTATACCTTTTATCGACCCTTCGACCTTTTCCAGTTTTTAATTTAGCTGTCTCATCTGTTTGAGAATATCTTTCATTTCACGCCTTATATCATTTTGGTCATTGTCTTCTATTTCGTCGGCTGTGTCATTATCTACCTTTTCATATTCTTTATTGTTTATTATTTTAGCCTTTTTCTTATTCTTCTTTCCTTTCCTGGAGTCTTTTTTATCTGACTCAGTTGTTATGGATGACTCCATTTCACTGACACTACTCAGTGAGTCGGCAGGTCATTTCTTTCTCCCTTTACCCGTATTGCTGCTATTTGAGGCATTATCCTTGGACAAAACATCCCCATCTCTACCATTTGTGTTCGAGTTCATATCGCGGTCACTCGCTTTTGTATTTGATGCCATACTTTTTTCTTGAAGTATAGATCGAAAAATATTCAGCGTAGCTAGTGTACACTTTTGCAAGATTTCAATATATTGTCGGTATAGTCTATTTAAATAAAATCAATATGGCTGCGCCCATTCAAAATACAATTCAACCTGTCGATCAAGTATATATCAGAAACACTCACTGTCCATCATTTAAATTATTCCACCACGCTCCTGTGCTATTTGTTCACATTTTTAGAAAACTGTTTTTTACTTTTTTAGAGTCCATTGAGTATATAAACTATCCAGGAGATGAAAAATCACAAAGTTTATAACTGTGAGAAAATTTGTACAACATGTTGTTTAGGCTACAAACCACAAAAAAAAATAACTATGTTGTCTAGTTGTCCGACTTTGGATTCCAAATCTGTAATTTTCTGGTTTATACATGTAACAGTTTTTTAAATGTTTTCTATTTTGGGGATGTATAGTTTCAGAGCTTTTATGTCCTCCAACAATTCGGTAGACCAGGGGTCCCTTTGGTTGTCCATAAGTGTACGGTACATCTCCCGTGATGGGTGAGGTCATATGTGGATTCATGTGCATAGTATTTAAAGTTGAAGCCATCAAATCCCTCTCACTTATATTGGCCCGTTTGTTTACATATAAGTGTGTATTGTCACTCACCCCACCTGTTTTAAACTTTTGTATTCCATTCATGTTAGTCCAAACATTTCCAAAAAAAAAAGATTATTGTCCGAATAATGATACATTTTCACAGAGAGGTAAGTTCGTGTGTCCACTACATTTCTGATCAAGTGATATATATCACACAAACACACATGTTGCAGACAGATAACAAAGGATTGGAAAACAAGATTCCTCTCCTACATGGAACATTTAGCAAGTTAGTGTAATCCGGTATAAGTAATGTGAATTGTTGTTCTTTGTCTGTTCACGGCTTAAATTCCTCGTTAAAGTTTAATTGTAAGATATATCGTTTTCGAATCAAGATAGGTTATGCTCGCAATGAATGACACCCCCCCCCCCCAAACATTCAAAACATCAATGTGGGAAATAATTGGGAGTCACACTTGGCATCGGTAGGTAAAGGTGAACGGGTAGCTGCGCATCCACCGGTGTGTTTACTGAGCTGGACATTAAGGTAAATTAAGTGTAGTGTATACCAATGTGACGGTTATGAATGGTCATACTTACTGATATTTTGTATTAGGAATAAGAGGCGTTAGGGTGGATTAACTAAGCATCGAACCGCCTGGTGGCTGCGATGAATGCTTGGATATTGATGAGGACAAGTGCTCGTCGCCTAATAGGAAATTGTTAATGAGTGTGGCTCATGGAAAGTTGTAGGTCGAGGTTATCGTTAGATATAGGTGTGAGCTATGCAAATCTGCGTGTTGGAATGAGTGGGATTGCCAGCTTTATCCGAGTGGTTGGTATCTTTGCTGTACGTTATCAATGTCGGGCCAGTCACTACTATTTATATAATGTAAGATGCGCCCTCAGTGTACAGGTGAAATAGAATTATTAGTATGTTATGGACATAGATAGAATGGACACATGGACACAGTGTTGTGGAGAAGCGTCCAAATTAATGGATTGTACCTTGTCTGGACAATTTAAAATTCATGTATTCATCTGATATACTTGTGGTGGTTAGAAGTGTAGTTAGATTCACTGTAAGTCGATTTATTATAGGAAAAGTAAAAGTGGTTGTGATTAATGTTTAGTAATGGCGATGGTTGTGTTTCTAATGAGGAATATGGTTGTTAGTTAATAGTACAACCGTGCATACGCCGCAAAGCAAGGCTTCCAATCTTTTTGTCGTGCAATATATATTGTGGCATCGAAAGTATCTACGTCGCTGTCAGTGTCGTATTCCTTTCTTACTGGTTGCACTCATGTTAGTGCATATTGTCAGTTAATAGGATAGACGAAGGTGTATAGTACACATACTATTGATGGAAACTATTGTTGCTGTTGAATAGCTGTGCATGTCTTCCTCTCTGTACATGTACATGTTAATCAATACACTATTTCGACATGTGTATGCAATTAGTCTGTACGAAGGACCTTTGAATGTGCACCAAGTCTTAGTCTACCTTTGACAATTAGATATTATATTGCCAAAGCATATGCCAAGCAATATTTAATAGAAACACTTGTTTTTCTATGTGTAGGCCCGTGGCCTGCTGATATTTCAAGCATACTATTTGCAATCTTGCATAATGACAAGAAGAACCTGTGGTTATCATATGGCCATATTCTGACATCAAATAGATTGGATAATACTGTATGGCAGGAGCAAATATATAATGTTCCATCCATTACCTGTATCCAAGGAGATTGGACAATACCGATGTTCTACATACATCAAATACTGCATGACAGGAGCAACTATATAATGTTCCATCCATTACATACATCAAATACTGCATGACAGGAGCAACTATATAATGTTCCATCCATTACATACATCAAATACTGCATGACAGGAGCAACTATATAATGTTCCATCAATTACATACATCAAATACTGTATGACAGGAGCAACTATATAATGTTCCATCCATTACATACATCAAATACTGCATGACAGGAGCAACTATATAATGTTCCATCAATTACCTGTATCCAAAGAGATTGAACAATACCGATGTTCTACATACATCAAATACTGCATGACTGGAGCAACTATATAATGTTTCATCCATTACATACATCAAATACTGCATGACAGGAGCAACTATATAATGTTCCATCCATTACATACATCAAATACTGCATGACAGGAGCAACTATATAATGTTCCATCAATTACATACATCAAATACTGCATGACAGGAGCACCTATATAATGTTCCATCAATTACCTGTATCCAAGGAGATTGAACAATACTGATGTTCTACATACATCAAATACTGCATGACAGGAGCAACTATATAATGTTCCATCCATTACATACATCAAATACTGCATGACAGGAGCACCTATATAATGTTCCATCCATTACCTGTATCCAAGGAGATTGAACAATACTGATGTTCTACATACATCAAATACTGCATGACAGGAGCAACTATATAATGTTTCATCCATTACATACATCAAATACTGCATGACAGGAGCAACTATATAATGTTTCATCCATTACATACATCAAATACTGCATGACAGGAGCAACTATATAATGTTCCATCCATTACATACATCAAATACTGTATGACAGGTGCACCTATATAATGTTCCATCCATTACCTGTATCTAAGGAGATTGAACAATACTGATGTTCTACATACATCAAATACTGCATGACAGGAGCAACTATATAATGTTCAAATAATTAAGCACCTGATGTATAATTATTTAATTGCCTCTTGTTTTCAGACCTAACTCCTTCACGATCTGCTGACAGGTATGTACCGCTCTATGTATGTTGTACTGTACTTTTGGCATAACTGAAAAGTACAAAAAGGTATTGGACTTTGCTCTCAGAACATACACCAATCATGTCAAACCTAATAAGGAATGAGGCGCCGCTTAGTAATGTACATTGAGGTATAACTAACAGTGGGTGTGTTTTATTATTTCGACACCAAAGCCGCCTTTCTAATACGTACAACTTAATCAATGCTATTCATTAAATATAATGAGCAGTTCTAATCCGCATTTGAATCGGAATAGTTACGTTTTCATATACATATTAAGATATTGTTGTTTGCCCCGTCAAACCGTGATAAGTACACATCATAAATACCGAACCCGACCTTATCATACTATTCCATTAACTGTTGGACACTGAACATGTTCTACCTGTAATCAACACTTCTCGCATTATGACGTGACCTAACTCTGTCGTCAATAACAACCAATCTGGTTATGCGATCCTAGGAGACTAAGAAACATACACTTGAAGTACTCGTTTATCGGCATAAATCTGACAACCTAACATGGCGAGAAATATAAACATTTGACTTAACTTTCAGTTTAATAACCAACAACTAAATGTATCTTTCCAGGAAGAGTCACAACACAACAGTAGAAGAAACGTCATATTATAATGTTGCGAAGTGAGTATTCGTTCTGTATAGTGATTGGTAACGTATTGACAGTATGGAAAAGGTATTTTATACTCCCACATTATCATCATCACAAAATGCAATTTACTAAATTGTACTGCACATACTAACATCCCGAATATTGGCAATATTCCTAAGAGCCAACTATCGATATTTTAACAAATATGGGGTTATGTGTTAAGGGGTTCTTGCCTATAGAGAGATTCGCAGATATTGTAGTTTACCTATAATGGACCAGGCGCTGTATACATGCTATAGTAAATTCCAATTATCTAATATTCTAACACGACCCAGCTAATAACATACATACTTGTAGAGTAAAATCAACCTCGGGATATTCTGCGATATACCTACCTTGAACTATGCTGCACGCGCACCGTGTTTTGGCTATTCCATGTATACAATGCGTGTAAAGTTTTATGAATGAACGTCACGTGATGTTTGTAAATACTACCGTGGGAATTCGAGGAAGTGAGCTATTTTTAGAATCAGATAGTCTATTGTCCGTCTTGTTGTTCTATTAAGTAACGTTTCAGTTACTATTGTGTACAGTTTTATTTGACAAAATAAATAAAATTATTGATCAGTTACAACTTTTGTTTATTTATGCACTAGATTGATATTTCCCATAAAAAATAACGTCATCACCCCTTACGCGGGAGGAAATATCGAAAGCCAAATGCAGAGGAGTACCACGGCGTTTGAAGAAAATACTCCTTTGATTCTCGTCTAAAATTATTAGAAGTAAGTTGTGATATAATCGCAATAATAAGTATCAACCGTGCTATATCGCAGAATGACCCGAGTTTGAAGTTCTTATACGTAGAAATATATCACGGGATTGGATTATGCCATGATAGCATGATAGTGTATTCATTGCATGTTTTTGAAGTTTGATGGCAAGTTGCGGTAGTAAAACGTGCGAGATATGATTTCTAGGTTGAATGTGCTTAACATCCACAGTTGGCATAATGGCATCAGTGTGGTTGACAGCAGGGTATATAGAGGATGTATTTTGTGTACATACTATATCTTGGCTGTCTAATGACTTCTTTCTTTCTGAAAGAGTGTGTATTATACAGCAAGGAGTATTCCAGTGATTTGTCTGCTTCTTGGACGCTAGACAAGAGTTTGACAGAGTTTGGCATAATGGAGTGCTCCTGAAGATCTTTGATTGTGGGGTATAACTTTGTCGTTTGCCGTGTAAATATATCAACAGCCTCATATCCTTTGTGAATATATACCGTAATATGACTAGCTGCGTACGACATAAAGGACTGACGTCAGAGTGGATCAGCGTCTTGCAAGGAACCAGACAAGGAGGAAAATCGTCTCCATTGCTATACCTCCTATTCATCAATGAACTGATAGACACAATAAAACATAGTGGCCTTGGTGTGTGCATATACAACCTCAATGCAAGCTCACCTACAGTTGCAGATGATATGATCCTTCTTTCATATTCCAAGAGGGGCCACCAAAACATGTTGGACATATGGCACAACTATTCTCTGAAGTGGCGCTATCAATATAATGCTGCCAAATGTTGCGTGATGACTTTTAATAACGCAATACATGTTCCAGAACATTCATTTTCATGGACACTAGGTGAGGAAGTCATTAATAAGGACTCCAAGTATAAACATCTCGGTGTGGTATGTGATGACATGTATAATATGAATGATGCTATTCGGGCATCTGCTCTGAAAATAAGAGTTACATTGTTTAGCCTCTTAAACAGCCGGCTACACCCAAATGGCTTGAATCCTATGACATTTGTTAATATTTACCGGTCAGTTATTTTACCCAAAGCATTATACGGGTGCGAATTGTGGAATTCGATTTCAGTATCACAACTAATTATCATTGAAAGAGCCCACAGACTGTGTATTAAATATATGCAACACTTACCGATATCTACATCAACTATGTGTCTATCCAATTGAAGTGGAAATTGATAAATGGAAACTTCACTTTTTTGCCCAACTTTGTCTGTTGCCGTGTAAATATTTGTCTAAGCAATTATTCATAAACAGACTAATTAGGTACATCAATAATGATAGACAGGTACAAGGGTTTATACCAGACATTTATAGACTTTTGGCAAAATATGATTTAATGGAAGTTGTGTGGGCTTTTATCTCCAACGGTCATTTTCCAAATAAATGTTCTTGGAAAACTTTGGTTAAACGAAAGACTGACATCGTGTGTGAAAACGAGAGAATGCAGCTTGTTAATAATGTGCCTTATAATGGGATAGTTTGCTTAGACGGTCCATGGAAACTATGGTCAGTTTCTAAAAGCAGTCCAAACATGTTAAGGAAATGCTATAAAGCCATTCAAATACTAGCCAATTGCTTTTCCTACAGCAAGCAAATACTATAAACATACATTCACTATTGTAGACAGAATATTAAATTGAGGCATATGCTATGGACAAAGAGTATGGATGTGTGTGGTATACAAATCTACTCTCAGTTTATAAAAAGCAGTCCATGCAATCAAGTGTTACATCTTCTATCAGGGTTGTGTCATTATAAAACTGAGGAGGATGATGGTATCGTGTTATGTATTGCTATTGATATACTCTATAAGATGTTTAGTGATCATGTGTAGAAATGCTATAGCGTTATCAGTGCTACATAGAATGATACAAAGTTGCACAATCTGTAAAGATAGACAGGCCGTATACAGACTCATGATAGGGTATCGTATGGCCTCAACGATCGACATTTATTTATGTTCCTTTGTATTTCGTTTCGGCAAGGGACATCTCTGATGATGATCAAGTTATCTCGCGGCACATATACCATGATAGATAGATAGATTCGTTATTATCCTCCATTATAGGAGAGCTATCACATACATGTATAATACAGATACATTTACAATATTACAACTATTACCGAATACGAACAAACATTGTGATATCATGTAATTAAACTATATACATGTAATTACAAAAACAAAGAACACGACAAACAATATAACAGATATGTAACATTGTGACAAGAATTTCCAGCGTCGCATAACAAAATCGAACATTGAATTTACTATAATATCGGATCCCGATCGTACACCTTACCGAAAAGAAACATAAGGTGTAAACAGGAACTCAAATATTAAAAATCGTAAGTTGACGAACTGTTTCAGAACACAGCCCTACACTAGAATAGAATAATGTAGAGTATATGAGATGAACCCATGCTAATTCCCATCACAATGACATATACATTTATTATACAGTTACAAGCTAATTTTATTTGTAAATAAACAATTTATTACACGCAGATATTTATTACCTTCGAATAATGTTTGGGTTTTGGCATTTGCGCTTTGCAAAAAAGGCAAGCATATTTTAATTCGCCAATTTATCTACATTATTGGACAGTTCTGCTCTGTCTGACAACTCCATTGTACAGGCTCCAATACACGTACTAATAATAACTTTTATTTCCTCCAATTATAGGAGAGCACAGCAGTACATATTTAGATATACGAATATACAAATTACACAGGAGCGCATACATTTACAGAATATACAATATATATGTGTGTGTATGTATACATGTATATATATATATATGTATATATACATACACACACATATATATACATACATACACACATACATAGACGTAAACATACAAGGAACATAAGTATACATGATGTTGAGGACTGAATCTATATCACGAGTTTGCAGACTGATCCAGTTAGACAACATTTAATTATTATGACATTAAAATGTATTCGCACAGTACCACGGATACCGTGTTTAAGGAGTTACATTTACATCAATTTGGTATAAAAAGAGATCCAAGTACGGTGT
>CM026386.1:89670900-89747059 GCA_014843695.1 Archivesica marissinica
AATGGCAGTATATGTCATATATATGGTAGAGGAATGGCAGTATATGTCATCTATATGGTAGAGGAATGGCAGTATATGTCATCTATATGGTAGAGGAATGGCAGTATATTTCATCTATATGGTAGAGGAATGGCAGTACATTTCAACTATATGGTAGAGGAATGGCAGTACATGTCATATATATGGTAGAGGAATGGCAGTATATGTCATCTATATGGTAGAGGAATGGCAGTATATGTCATATATATGGTAGAGGAATGGCAGTATATGTCATTATATGGTAGAGGAATGGCAGTATATGTCATCTATATGGTAGAGGAATGGCAGTATATGTCATCTATATGGTAGAGGAATGGCAGTATATTTCATCTATATGGTAGAGGAATGGCAGTATATGTCATCTATGTGGTAGAGGAATGGCAGTATATGTCATCTATATGGTAGAGGAATGGCAGTATATGTCATATATATGGTAGAGGAATGGCAGTATATGTCATCTATATGGTAGAGGAATGGCAGTATATGTCATATATATGGTAGAGGAATGGCAGTATATGTCATCTATATGGTAGAGGAATGGCAGTATATGTCATATATATGGTAGAGGAATGGCAGTATATGTCATCTATATGGTAGAGGAATGGCAGTATATGTCATCTATGTGGTAGAGGAATGGCAGTATATGTCATCTATATGGTAGAGGAATGGCAGTATATGTCATATATATGGTAGAGGAATGGCAGTATATGTCATCTATATGGTAGAGGAATGGCAGTATATGTCATCTATATGGTAGAGGAATGGCAGTATATGTCATCTATATGGTAGAGGAATGGCAGTATATGTCATCTATATGGTAGAGGAATGGCAGTATATGTCATCTATATGGTAGAGGAATGGCAGTATATGTCATCTATATGGTAGAGGAATGGCAGTATATGTCATCTATATGGTAGAGGAATGGCAGTATATTTCAACTATATGGTAGAGGAATGGCAGTATATGTCATCTATATGGTAGAGGAATGGCAGTACATGTCATCTATATGGTAGAGGAATGGCAGTATATTTCATCTATATGGTAGAGGAATGGCAGTATATGTCATCTATATGGTAGAGGAATGGCAGTACATGTCATCTATATGGTAGAGGAATGGCAGTACATTTCACTATATGGTAGAGGAATGGCAGTACATTCATCTATATGGTAGAGGAATGGCAGTTCTTTCACTATATGGTAGAGGAATGGCAGTACATTTCAACTATATGGTAGAGGAATGGCAGTATATGTCATCTATATGGTAGAGGAATGGCAGTATATGTCATATATATGGTAGAGGAATGGCAGTACATGTCAACTATATGGTAGAGGAATGGCAGTATATGTCATCTATGTGGTAGAGGAATGGCAGTATATTTCATCTATATGGTAGAGGAATGGCAGTATATGTCATCTATGTGGTAGAGGAATGGCAGTATATGTCATCTATATGGTAGAGGAATGGCAGTACATTTCAACTATATGGTAGAGGAATGGCAGTACATTTAATTATATGGTAGAGGAATGGCAGTACATTTCATCTATATGGTAGAGGAATGGCAGTATATTTCATCTATATGGTAGAGGAATGGCAGTATATTTCATCTATATGGTAGAGGAATGGCAGTACATTTCATCTATATGGTAGAGGAATGGCAGTATATGTCATCTATATGGTAGAGGAATGGCAGTATATGTCATATATATGGTAGAGGAATGGCAGTATATGTCATCTATATGGTAGAGGAATGGCAGTATATGTCATCTATGTGGTAGAGGAATGGCAGTATATGTCATCTATATGGTAGAGGAATGGCAGTATATGTCATCTATATGGTAGAGGAATGGCAGTATATGTCATTATATGGTAGAGGAATGGCAGTATATTCAACTATATGGTAGAGGAATGGCAGTATATTTAATATATGGTAGAGGAATGGCAGTACATTTCATCTATATGGTAGAGGAATGGCAGTATATTTCATCTATATGGTAGAGGAATGGCAGTACATTTCATCTATATGGTAGAGGAATGGCAGTACATTTCAACTATATGGTAGAGGAATGGCAGTATATGTCATCTATATGGTAGAGGAATGGCAGTATATGTCATATATATGGTAGAGGAATGGCAGTACATGTCAACTATATGGTAGAGGAATGGCAGTATATGTCATCTATATGGTAGAGGAATGGCAGTATATTTCAACTATATGGTAGAGGAATGGCAGTATATGTCATCTATATGGTAGAGGAATGGCAGTATATGTCATTTATATGGTAGAGGAATGGCAGTACATTTCAACTATATGGTAGAGGAATGGCAGTACATTTCAACTATATGGTAGAGGAATGGCAGTTCTTTTCACTATACGGTAGAGGAATGGCAGTACATTTCAACTATATGGTAGAGGAATGGCAGTTTATTTCAACTATATGGTAGAGGAATGGCAGTTAATTTCAACTATATGGTAGAGGAATTGCAGTACATGTCATCTATATGGTAGAGGAATGGCAGTACATGTCATATATATGGTAGAGGAATGGCAGTATATGTCATCTATATGGTAGAGGAATGGCAGTATATGTCATCTATGTGGTAGAGGAATGGCAGTACATGTCATATATATGGTAGAGGAATGGCAGTATATGTCATATATATGGTAGAGGAATGGCAGTATATGTCATATATGTGGTAGAGGAATGGCAGTATATGTCATCTATGTGGTAGAGGAATGGCAGTATATTCATATATATGTAGAGGAATGGCAGTACATTTCAACTATATGGTAGAGGAATGGCAGTACATTTCAACTATATGGTAGAGGAATGGCAGTATATGTCATCTATATGGTAGAGGAATGGCAGTATATGTCATATATATGGTAGAGGAATGGCAGTATATGTCATCTATATGGTAGAGGAATGGCAGTATATGTCATCTATATGGTAGAGGAATGGCAGTATATATCATATATATGGTAGAGGAATGGCAGTATATGTCATATATATGGTAGAGGAATGGCAGTATATGTCATCTATATGGTAGAGGAATGGCAGTACATTTCAACTATATGGTAGAGGAATGGCAGTACATTTCATCTATATGGTAGAGGAATGGCAGTACATTTCATCTATATGGTAGAGGAATGGCAGTACATTTAAACTATATGGTAGAGGAATGGCAGTACATTTCAACTATATGGTAGAGGAATGGCAGTATATGTCATCTATATGGTAGAGGAATGGCAGTATATGTCATCTATATGGTAGAGGAATGGCAGTATATGTCATCTATATGGTAGAGGAATGGCAGTATATGTCATATATATGGTAGAGGAATGGCAGTATATGTCATCTATGTGGTAGAGGAATGGCAGTATATTTCAACTATATGGTAGAGGAATGGCAGTATATGTCATCTATGTGGTAGAGGAATGGCAGTATATGTCATATATATGGTAGAGGAATGGCAGTATATGTCATCTATGTGGTAGAGGAATGGCAGTATATGTCATCTATGTGGTAGAGGAATGGCAGTATATGTCATATATGTGGTAGAGGAATGGCAGTATATGTCATCTATATGGTAGAGGAATGGCAGTATATTTCATCTATATGGTAGAGGAATGGCAGTACATTCAACTATATGGTAGAGGAATGGCAGTACATTTCAACTATGGTAGAGGAATGGCAGTACATGTCATCTATATGGTAGAGGAATGGCAGTACATGTCATCTATATGGTAGAGGAATGGCAGTATATGTCATCTATATGGTAGAGGAATGGCAGTATATGTCATCTATATGGTAGAGGAATGGCAGTATATGTCATATATATGGTAGAGGAATGGCAGTATATGTCATATATATGGTAGAGGAATGGCAGTATATGTCAACTATATGGTAGAGGAATGGCAGTATATGTCATCTATGTGGTAGAGGAATGGCAGTATATTTCAACTATATGGTAGAGGAATGGCAGTATATGTCATCTATGTGGTAGAGGAATGGCAGTATATGTCATCTATATGGTAGAGGAATGGCAGTACATTTCAACTATATGGTAGAGGAATGGCAGTACATTTCAACTATATGGTAGAGGAATGGCAGTTCATTTCACTATATGGTAGAGGAATGGCAGTACATTTCAACTATATGGTAGAGGAATGGCAGTACATGTCATCTATATGGTAGAGGAATGGCAGTACATGTCATCTATATGGTAGAGGAATGGCAGTATATGTCATCTATATGGTAGAGGAATGGCAGTATATGTCATCTATATGGTAGAGGAATGGCAGTATATGTCATATATATGGTAGAGGAATGGCAGTATATGTCATATATATGGTAGAGGAATGGCAGTATATGTCATATATATGGTAGAGGAATGGCAGTATATGTCATCTATATGGTAGAGGAATGGCAGTATATTTCATCTATATGGTAGAGGAATGGCAGTATATTTCAACTATATGGTAGAGGAATGGCAGTACATTTCATCTATATGGTAGAGGAATGGCAGTACATGTCATCTATATGGTAGAGGAATGGCAGTACATGTCATCTATATGGTAGAGGAATGGCAGTATATGTCAATATATGGTAGAGGAATGGCAGTATATGTCATCTATATGGTAGAGGAATGGCAGTACATGTCATCTATATGGTAGAGGAATGGCAGTATATGTCATCTATATGGTAGAGGAATGGCAGTATATGTCATCTATATGGTAGAGGAATGGCAGTACATTTCAACTATATGGTAGAGGAATGGCAGTACATTTAACTATATGGTAGAGGAATGGCAGTACATTTCATCTATATGGTAGAGGAATGGCAGTACATTTCATCTATATGGTAGAGGAATGGCAGTACATTTCATCTATATGGTAGAGGAATGGCAGTACATTTCAACTATATGGTAGAGGAATGGCAGTATATGTCATCTATGTGGTAGAGGAATGGCAGTATATGTCATCTATATGGTAGAGGAATGGCAGTATATGTCATCTATATGGTAGAGGAATGGCAGTATATGTCATATATGGTAGAGGAATGGCAGTATATGTCATCTATATGGTAGAGGAATGGCAGTATATGTCATATATATGGTAGAGGAATGGCAGTATATGTCATCTATGTGGTAGAGGAATGGCAGTATATGTCATCTATATGGTAGAGGAATGGCAGTAATTTCAACTATATGGTAGGGAATGGCAGTACATTCAACTATATGGTAGAGGAATGGCAGTCATTTCACTATATGGTAGAGGAATGGCAGTACATTTCAACTATATGGTAGAGGAATGGCAGTATATTTCATCTATATGGTAGAGGAATGGCAGTCATTTCAACTATATGGTAGAGGAATGGCAGTACATTTCAACTATATGGTAGAGGAATGGCAGTATATGTCATCTATATGGTAGAGGAATGGCAGTACATGTCATCTATATGGTAGAGGAATGGCAGTATATGTCATCTATATGGTAGAGGAATGGCAGTATATGTCATCTATGTGGTAGAGGAATGGCAGTATATTTCATCTATATGGTAGAGGAATGGCAGTATATGTCATCTATATGGTAGAGGAATGGCAGTGTATGTCATATATATGGTAGAGGAATGGCAGTATATGTCATTATTGGTAGAGGAATGCAGTATATTTCAACTATATGGTAGAGGAATGGCAGTATATGTCATCTATGTGGTAGAGGAATGGCAGTATATGTCATCTATATGGTAGAGGAATGGCAGTACATTACTATATGGTAGAGGAATGGCAGTACATTTCAACTATATGGTAGAGGAATGGCAGTACATTTCAACTATATGGTAGAGGAATGGCAGTACATTTCATCTATATGGTAGAGGAATGGCAGTATATTTCATCTATATGGTAGAGGAATGGCAGTACATTTCAACTATATGGTAGAGGAATGGCAGTACATTTCAACTATATGGTAGAGGAATGGCAGTACATTTCATCTATATGGTAGAGGAATGGCAGTACATTAAACTATATGGTAGAGGAATGGCAGTATATGTCATCTATATGGTAGAGGAATGGCAGTACATGTCATCTATATGGTAGAGGAATGGCAGTACATTTCATCTATATGGTAGAGGAATGGCAGTATATGTCATCTATATGGTAGAGGAATGGCAGTATATGTCATCTATATGGTAGAGGAATGGCAGTACATGTCATCTATATGGTAGAGGAATGGCAGTATATGTCATCTATATGGTAGAGGAATGGCAGTATATGTCATCTATATGGTAGAGGAATGGCAGTATATGTCATCTATATGGTAGAGGAATGGCAGTATATGTCATCTATATGGTAGAGGAATGGCAGTATATGTCATCTATATGGTAGAGGAATGGCAGTATATGTCATCTATATGGTAGAGGAATGGCAGTATATGTCATTATATGGTAGAGGAATGGCAGTACATGTCAAATATATGGTAGAGGAATGGCAGTATATGTCATCTATATGGTAGAGGAATGCAGTATATTACCATATGGTAGAGGAATTGCAGTATATGTCATCAATATGGTAGAGGAATGGCAGTATATGTCATTTATATGGTAGTGGAATGGCAGTACATTTCAACTATATGGTAGAGGAATGGCAGTACATTTCAACTATATGGTAGAGGAATGGGAGTTCATTTGCACTATACGGTAGAGGAATGGCAGTACATTTCAACTATATGGTAGAGGAATGGCAGTTTATTTCAACTATATGGTAGAGGAATGGCAGTTCATTTCAACTATACGGTAGAGGATGGCAGTTCATTTCAACTATATGGTAGAGGAATTGCAGTACATGTCATCTATATGGTAGAGGAATGGCAGTACATGTCATCTATATGGTAGAGGAATGGCAGTATATGTCATCTATATGGTAGAGGAATGGCAGTATATGTCATCTATGTGGTAGAGGAATGGCAGTGTATGTCATATATATGGTAGAGGAATGGCAGTGTATGTCATATATATGGTAGAGGAATGGCAGTACATGTCAACTATATGGTAGAGGAATGGCAGAATATGTCATCTATGTGGTAGAGGAATGCAGTATATTTCAACCATATGGTAGAGGAATTGCAGTATATGTCATCAATGTGGTAGAGGAATGGCAGTATATGTAATTTATATGGTAGTGGAATGGCAGTACATTTCAAATATGGTAGAGGAATGGCAGTACATTTCAACTATATGGTACAGGAATGGGAGTTCATTTGCACTATACGGTAGAGGAATGGCTGTACATTTCAACTATACGGTAGAGGAATGGCAGTTTATTTCAACTATATGGTAGAGGAATGGCAATTCATTTAAACTATACGGTAGAGGAATGGCAGTTCATTTCAACTCTATGGTAGAGGAATTGCAGTACATTTCATCTATATGGTAGAGGAATGGGAGTTCTTTTGCACTATACGGTAGAGGAATGGCAGTACATTTCAACTATACGGTAGAGGAATGGCAGTTTATTTCAACTATATGGTAGAGGAATGGCAGTTAATTTCAACTCTATGGTAGAGGAATTGCAGGTCATGTCATCTAAATGGTAGAGGAATGGCAGTGCATGTCATATATATGGTAGAGGAATGGCAGTATATGTCATGTATATGGTAGAGGAATGGCAGTATATGTCATCTATGTGGTAGAGGAATGGCAGTACATGTCATATATATGGTAGAGAAATGGCAGTGTATGTCATATATATGGTAGAGGACTGGCAGAATATGTCATATATGTGGTAGCGGAATGGCAGTATATGTCATCTATGTGGTAGAGGAATGGCAGTAAATTTCAACTATATTGAAGAGGAATGGCAGAACATTTCAATTATATGGTAGAGGAATGGCAGTACATGTCATCTATATGGTAGAGGAATGGCAGTACGTGTCATTTATATGGTAGAGGAATGGCAGTATATATCATATATATGGTAGAGGAATGGCAGTATATGTCATCTATATGGTAGAGGAATGGAAGTACGTGTCATTTATATGGTAGAGGAATGGCAGTTTATATCATCTATATGGTAGAGTAATGGCAGTATATGTGATCTATATCGTAGAGGAATGGCAGTACATTTCAACTATATTGTAGAGGAATGGCAGTACATTTAACTATATGGTAGACGAATTGCAGTACATTTAATCTATATGGTAGAGGAATGGCAGTAAATTTCATCTATATGGTAGAGGAATGGCAGTACAGTTCATCTATATAGTAGAGGAATGGCAGTACATTTCAACTATATGGTAGAGGAATGGCAGTATATGTCATCTATGTGGTAGAGAAATGGCAGTGTATGTCATCTATATGGTAGAGGAATGGCAGTATATGTCATCTATATGGTAGAGGAATGGCAGTGTATGTCATATATATGGTAGAGGAATGGCAGTACATGTCAAATATATGGTAGAGGAATGGCAGAATATGTCATCTATGTGGTAGAGGAATGCAGTATATTTCAACCATATGGTAGAGGAATTGCAGTATATGTCATCAATGTGGTAGAGGAATGGCAGTATATGTCATTTATATGGTAGTGGAATGGCAGTACATTTCAACTATATGGTATAGGAATGGCAGTACATTTCAACTATATGGTACAGGAATGGGAGTTCATTTGCACTATACGGTAGAGGAATGGCTGTACATTTCAACTATACGGTAGAGGAATGGCAGTTTATTTCAACTATATGGTAGAGGAATGGCAATTCATTTCAACTATACGGTAGAGGAATGGCAGTTCATTTCAACTCTATGGTAGAGGAATTGCAGTACATGTCATCTATATGGTAGAGGAATGGCAGTACATGTCATCTATATGGTAGAGGAATGGCAGTATATGTCATCTATATGGTAGAGGAATGGCAGTATATGTCATCTATGTGGTAGAGGAATGGCAGTGTATGTCATATATATGGTAGAGGAATGGCAGTGTATGTCATATATATGGTAGAGGAATGGCAGTACATGTCAACTATATGGTAGAGGAATGGCAGAATATGTCATCTATGTGGTAGAGGAATGCAGTATATTTCAACCATATGGTAGAGGAATTGCAGTATATGTCATCAATGTGGTAGAGGAATGGCAGTATATGTCATTTATATGGTAGTGGAATGGCAGTACATTTCAACTATATGGTAGAGGAATGGCAGTACATTTCAACTATATGGTAGAGGAATGGGAGTTCATTTGCACTATACGGTAGAGGAATGGCAGTACATTTCAACTATATGGTAGAGGAATGGCAGTTTATTTCAACTATATGGTAGAGGAATGGCAGTTCATTTCAACTCTATGGTAGAGGAATTGCAGTACATTTCATCTATATGGTAGAGGAATGGCAGTACATGTCATCTATATGGTAGAGGAATGGCAGTATATGTCATCTATATGGTAGAGGAATGGCAGTATATGTCATATATGTGGTAGAGGAATGGCAGTGTATGTCATATATATGGTAGAGGACTGGCAGAATATGTCATATATGTGGTAGCGGAATGGCAGTATATGTCATCTATGTGGTAGAGGAATGGCATTTCATTTCATCTATGTGGTAGAGGAATGGCAGTAAATTTCAACTATATTGAAGAGGAATGGCAGTACATTTCAATTATATGGTAGAGGAATGGCAGTACATGTCATCTATATGGTAGAGGAATGGCAGTACGTGTCATTTATATGGTAGAGGAATGGCAGTATATATCATATATATGGTAGAGGAATGGCAGTATATGTCATCTATATGGTAGAGGAATGGAAGTACGTGTCATTTATATGGTAGAGGAATGGCAGTTTATATCATCTATATGGTAGAGTAATGGCAGTATATGTGATCTATATCGTAGAGGAATGGCAGTACATTTTAACTATATTGTAGAGGAATGGCAGTACATTTAACTATATGGTAGACGAATTGCAGTACATTTAATCTATATGGTAGAGGAATGGCAGTACATTTCATCTATATGGTAGAGGAATGGCAGTACAGTTCATCTATATAGTAGAGGAATGGCAGTACATTTCAACTATATGGTAGAGGAATGGCAGTATATGTCATCTATGTGGTAGAGAAATGGCAGTGTATGTCATCTATATGGTAGAGGAATGGCAGTATATGTCATCTATATGGTAGAGGAATGGCAGTGTATGTCATATATATGGTAGAGGAATGGCAGTACATGTCATATATATGGTAGAGGAATGGCAGTATATGTCATATATATGGTAGAGGAATTGCAGTATATGTCATCAATGTGGTAGAGGAATGGCAGTATATGTCATTTATATGGTAGTGGAATGGCAGTAAATTTGAACTATATGGTAAGGAATGGCAGTACATTTCAACTATATGGTACAGGAATGGGAGTTCATTTGCACTATACGGTAGAGGAATGGCTGTACATTTCAACTATACGGTAGAGGAATGGCAGTTTATTTCAACTATATGGTAGAGGAATGGCAATTCATTTCAACTATACGGTAGAGGAATGGCAGTTCATTTCAACTCTATGGTAGAGGAATTGCAGTACATGTCATCTATATGGTAGAGGAATGGCAGTACATGTCATCTATATGGTAGAGGAATGGCAGTATATGTCATCTATATGGTAGAGGAATGGCAGTATATGTCATCTATGTGGTAGAGGAATGGCAGTGTATGTCATATATATGGTAGAGGAATGGCAGTGTATGTCATATATATGGTAGAGGAATGGCAGTACATGTCAACTATATGGTAGAGGAATGGCAGAATATGTCATCTATGTGGTAGAGGAATGCAGTATATTTCAACCATATGGTAGAGGAATTGCAGTATATGTCATCAATGTGGTAGAGGAATGGCAGTATATGTCATTTATATGGTAGTGGAATGGCAGTACATTTCAACTATATGGTAGAGGAATGGCAGTACATTTCAAATATATGGTACAGGAATGGGAGTTCATTTGCACTATACGGTAGAGGAATGGCTGTACATTTCAACTATACGGTAGAGGAATGGCAGTTTATTTCAACTATATGGTAGAGGAATGGCAATTCATTTCAACTATACGGTAGAGGAATGGCAGTTCATTTCAACTCTATGGTAGAGGAATTGCAGTACATTTCATCTATATGGTAGAGGAATGGCAGTACATGTCATCTATATGGTAGAGGAATGGCAGTATATGTCATCTATATGGTAGAGGAATGGCAGTATATGTCATATATGTGTTAGAGGAATGGCAGTGTATGTCATATATATGGTAGAGGACTGGCAGAATATGTCATATATGTGGTAGCGGAATGGCAGTATATGTCATCTATGTGGTAGAGGAATGGCATTTCATTTCATCTATACGGTAGAGTAATGGCAGTACATTTCAACTATATGGTAGAGGAATTGCAGAACATGTCATTTATATGGTAGAGGAATGGCAGTAAATGTCATCTATATGGTAGAGGAATGGCAGTTTATGTCATCTATATGGTAGAGGAATGGCAGTAAATGTCATCTATATGGTAGAGGAATGGCAGTATATGTCATCTATATGGTAGAGGAATGGCAGTGTATGTCATATATATGGTAGAGGAATGGCAGTACATGTCAAATATATGGTAGAGGAATGGCAGAATATGTCATCTATGTGGTAGAGGAATGCAGTATATTTCAACCATATGGTAGAGGAATTGCAGTATATGTCATCAATGTGGTAGAGGAATGGCAGTATATGTCATTTATATGGTAGTGGAATGGCAGTACATTTCAACTATATGGTAAGGAATGGCAGTACATTTCAACTATATGGTACAGGAATGGGAGTTCATTTGCACTATACGGTAGAGGAATGGCTGTACATTTCAACTATATGGTAGAGGAATGGCAGTTTATTTCAACTATATGGTAGAGGAATGGCAATTCATTTCAACTATACGGTAGAGGAATGGCAGTTCATTTCAACTCTATGGTAGAGGAATTGCAGTACATGTCATCTATATGGTAGAGGAATGGCAGTACATGTCATCTATATGGTAGAGGAATGGCAGTATATGTCATCTATATGGTAGAGGAATGGCAGTACATGTCAACTATATGGTAGAGGAATGGCAGAATATGTCATCTATGTGGTAGAGGAATGCAGTATATTTCAACCATATGGTAGAGGAATTGCAGTATATGTCATCAATGTGGTAGAGGAATGGCAGTATATGTCATTTATATGGTAGTGGAATGGCAGTACATTTCAAATATGGTAGAGGAATGGCAGTACATTTCAACTATATGGTACAGGAATGGGAGTTCATTTGCACTATACGGTAGAGGAATGGCTGTACATTTCAACTATATGGTAGAGGAATGGCAGTTTATTTCAACTATATGGTAGAGGAATGGCAATTCATTTCAACTATACGGTAGAGGAATGGCAGTTCATTTCAACTCTATGGTAGAGGAATTGCAGTACATTTCATCTATATGGTAGAGGAATGGCAGTACATGTCATCTATATGGTAGAGGAATGGCAGTATATGTCATTTATATGGTAGAGGAATGGCAGTATATGTCATCTATGTGGTAGAGGAATGGCAGTGTATGTCATATATATGGTAGAGGACTGGCAGAATATGTCATATATGTCGTAGCGGAATGGCAGTATATGTCATCTATGTGGTAGAGGAATGGCATTTCATTTCATCTATACGGTAGAGTAATGGCAGTACATTTCAACTATATGGTAGAGGAATTGCAGAACATGTCATTTATATGGTAGAGGAATGGCAGTAAATGTCATCTATATGGTAGAGGAATGGCAGTGTATGTCATCTATATGGTAGAGGAATGGCAGTATATGTCATCTATATGGTAGAGGAATGGCAGTAAATGTCATCTATATGGTAGAGGAATGGCAGTATATGTCATCTATATGGTAGAGGAATGGCAGTATATGTCATATATATGGTTGAGAAATGGCAGTATATAACAAATATATGGTAGAGGAATGGCAGTATATGTCATCTATTTGGTAGAGGAATGGCAGTATGTTTCATATATATGGTAGAGGAATGGCAGCATATGTCATATATATGGTCGAGGAATGGCAGTATATGTCATCTATTATTATAGTAGAGGAATGTCAGTACATGGAAACTATGCGGTAGAGGAATGGCAGTATATGGAAACTATGTGGTAGAGGAATGGCAGTACATGGAAACTAAATGGAAGAGGAATGGCAGTATATGTCATCTATATGGTAGAGGAATGGCAGTATATGTCATCTATATGTTAGGGGAATGGAAGTACATGGAAACTATGTGGTAGAGGAATGGCAGTACATGGAATCTAAATGGAAGAGGAATGGCAGTATATGTCATCTTAAATATGGTAGAGGAATAGCAGTACATGGAAACTAAATGGTAGAGGAATGGCAGTATATATCATCTATATGGTAGAGGAATGGCAGTATATGTCATCTATATGGTAGAGGAATGGCAGTATATGTCATCTATATGGTAGGGGAATGGAAGTACATGGAAACTATGTGGTAGAGGAATGGCAGTATATGGAAACTATGTGGTAGAGGATTGGCAGTACATGGAAACTAAATGGAAGAGGAATGGCAGTATATGTCATCTATATGGTAGAGGAATGGCAGTATATGTCATCTCTAATTATGGTAGAGGAATAGCAGTACATGGAAACTAAATGGTAGAGGAATGGCAGTATATGTCATCTATATGGTAGAGGAATGGCAGTATATGTCATCTATATGGTAGAGGAATGGCAGTATATGTCATCTATATGGTAGGGGAATGGAAGTACATGGAAACTATATGGTAGAGGAATTGCAGTATATGTCGTCTATGTGGTAGAGGAATTGCAGTATATGTCATATATATGGTAGAGGAATGGCAGTATATGTCATCTATATGGTAGAGGAATGGCAGTAAATGTCATCTATATGGTAGAGGAATGGCAGTATATGTCATATATATGGTAGAGGAATGGAAGTATATGTCATATATATGGTAGAGGAATGGCAGTATATGTCATCTATATGGTAGAGGAATGGCAGTAAATGTCATCTATATGGTAGATGAATGGCAGTGTATGTCATATATATGGTAGAGTAATGGCAGTATATGTCATCTATATGGTAGAGGAATGGCAGTATATGTCATCTATATGGTAGAGGAATGGCAGTATATGTCATCTATATGGTAGAGGAATGGCAGTATATGTCATCTATATGGTAGGGGAATGGAAGTACATGGAAACTATATGGTAGAGGAATTGCAGTATATGTCATATATATGGTAGAGGAATGTCAGTATATGTCATCTTTATGGTAGGGGAATGGAAGTACATGGAAACTATATGGTAGAGGAATTGCAGTATATGTCATCTATATGGTAGAGGAATGTCAGTATATGTCATATATATGGTAGAGGAATGGCAGTACATGTCATTTATATGGTAGGGGAATGGCAGTATATGTTATATATATGGTAGAGGATTGGCAGTTATGTCATCTATATGGTAGAGGAATGGCAGTATATGTCAACTATATGGTAGAGGAATGGCAGTATATGTCATATATATGGTAGAACCAGTACCCCTTACTCAGGTCTACCATTGAGAAATATCTACATTGAGATAGCTTTACAAACATCTTGTCTATGTTTGGCATCGGTTCTGCATCAAACACAGTTACTTTATTTAACTGCTATCTTTTTTTCTTTATCAGGACAATAGGGGAAGAAAACAGAGCATTGGATGGTTCGATTACTCCCAACTCTAGCATCTTATCTACTTCTTCCTTCACTACTGCCTGGGAATGAAAGGGGATAGGGTAACCCTTAACTCTAATTGGATCTGTAGTTGACAACTGTATATCATGTTCAACTAAATGCGTATATCCGGGTATATCTTTCAAAACATCTGAGAATTTCTCTAACAATTGTCCTACCTCTAGCTTGTAATTCAGGATTTACATCTACATCCTTGTACGTTTCAGTACTCTGTTTTACTGGACATAACACTATATCACTAACACCTCTACTAGAATCGTCATAACTGGTTCCTCCTGTGTCTAACTGATCATCTCTATTCTCATTCTCCGCAATTACCGCACTAACTTGATTTAGTACTCCTTTATCAGTATCAGTGTCTTTATTACTGTTTCTCTCACAGTACTGTTTCAGCATATTTGCGTGAAACGATTTCAGTTTTCCATTCATTTCTATCCGGTAATCTAAGCTGTTTACAACCTCTGCCACTACATATGGACCTTTCCAATGTAACAACAACTTGTTACGCTTAGTCGGCAACAGTACTAACACTCTACTACCCTGCTTAAATCTTCTATCTCTAACCTTTCTATCATAATACTTCCGGTATCTAGTACTACTCTTTGCTAACTGCTGCTGGGCTAATGTACAGGTACTCTATAACTTCTTCTGTAAATCCATTACATACTGGTAAGTGGTTTTCACCTCATCGTTTTGGGTTTTTCCAGCCCATAACTCTTTCAACACTGTTATCGGACCTCGATTGGTTCTACCAAACAGTAATGCAAACGGAGAAAACCCCAAACTCTCCTGTGGTACTTCGCGATATGCGAACAGCATTGCATTCAAATACTTGTCCCAATCTCTGGGTCTCTCACTACACATACGTTTTAGCATTTGTTTCAGAACTACCATTAAACCTTTCAACTAATCCATTACACATGGGATGATACGGAGTTGTGGTTAACTGTCTGAGTGACAACAATAGGCTTACTTCGGACATAAGCTCCGATGTAAACTGTGAACCACGATCGGTAAGCATTTCTTCTGGAACTCCTAGGCTACTATACATATCTACTAAGACTTCTGCTACTTGTTCAGTTTCAATACTCGGTAAAGTTATAGCTTCCGGGTATCTAGTAGTGTAGTCTACCATGGTCAGAATATATCGGTTTTTCCTATCAGTCATAGGTTCGATCGGACTAACAATGTCAACGGCAACTCTCTTAAAGGGAGTATCAATCAAAGGCATATTACCTAACGGAACTATACCTACTATCCCCTTAGCTATAGTACGTTGGCAAATATCACATGACTGACAGTATCTTCTGACATCAGACATTACACCTGGCCAATAATACTCTCCAAGAATTATATCACCAGTCTTTCTCACTCCTAAATGACTTGACATTAAAGAATCATGTGCAACCTTGAGAACTGTGTCTCTAAGACCTGTTGGCACTATTAACTCTCTCAAGCCATCACCATTCTCAGACAAAAACTCTCTGTATAAAAGATGGTTCCTAAACTGGAACTTCACTTGTCCCGTACCTCTACACTGCATCACTATGCCTTCCATAGCTTTCTTTCTACATAACTCTAAGGTACTGTCTAACTGTTGTTTTTCCAAGAATTCTTCTCTGGAAATATTTACAATTTGCGAGGGAACTTTAAACTTGGGTTGCCTCTTAGTTTTAGCCTGCGATCTAGTTTCTACCGCTGATGCTAAACTACTGAAATGCAACTCTACCGCACCCCCTACATTTCCAATAATTACATCATGTGTAGGGTTATCAACACACAAAGCTTCTATAGTACCCTTAAAATACGAACAATCAATTTCTACTAAAGATACATCTAGTCTGTGTTCACTACCGTCAATGTACTTGCATCTACGGGATTTCTTTAAAACTTATCACCTACCACCAAGTCCCGTCTCACTATTACACATGTCAACCGGTATCTCTCATTGCAATAATGTGTCTTCCATTACACATACCTGTGGTTGTAAGACATGAATTTAAACTTAGTATTACCAATTCTTCAACATCACTAAGTTCTGTCAGACTACTACCACTATCTGACCTATCCGATTTACTCCTATCATGGTCTTGGATCCTTCCTCTCCCTCTACCTCTACTCTGATTTCTAACAACATACCGATTTCTACGTTTCTCTCTATTGAACATTCTGTTTCTCTCCTCGTGTTCCTGTCCTAAATCTATAGCTGCACTAACGCTATTAGTTGGATTACTTCTACAGTAATAAGCACGATGCCCTGGTCTCCCACACTTAGAACATTTAAGAACAGCAGCGGGCTGAAAACTCCTACCCTGAGTAAAACTACTACCCCGACCTCTATTTACGTTACTACCATATGTGTGACTAGTACTAGGTCTTTGAGGAGGTGTATAGGGTTTACTGACCCTGTCACTATTGGTTCGATTTACTACATTCTTCGGACCACCACGGGTTTTTGCAAACAAATCTGCTTCTTCTGCTACATCTCTAGCTGTAATCAATCTCTTACTACTTAGGTTTTGAAACAGTTCCCTATTACAAACATCTAAGAACTGATCTCTTAGTAAAAAATCTAACAACCTTTCCTACGTCTTCGCTACCTTACTCAACCTAAGCCATCCATCAAGATATCTTGCAATCCTGGCTAAATACATTACAAATGTCTCATTCTCCCTGGGCCTTTCAGATGTGAACTTTTTCTTATAACCATCGTCAGTAAGCTCAAACTGGCGTAACAACACATCCTTCCTTCAGTTTGTCATAGTCCTTCCGATCTTCCAATACCTCTCGGGCCGTGCCTTTCATTAGGAATGGTAAATTAAGTGACCAGATCTCAGATAGCATAGGTTTCATAGACGCTTAAATACGCATCCATTGAATCAATCTTTTCATCAAACGGAGACATCTTAACCTTTACCTTCCCTTTCTTACTCATCATATCTCTCTCTATCTTCATCTTATGTTCCGTCTCTAACCTCCCAACTTCAATCTTTTCTTTCTCTCTTTCTAGCTGTCTAGCAGACTCTAACTTCTGTCTTTCCAACTTAGCTTCTCTTTCCCACCTCTCTCTTTCCAACTTAGCTTCTAATTGCAACTGAGCTTCTTCTAACTGTCGAGCATATTCTAACTTGGACTTCTCTATGTCTAACTTCTCTCTTTCTAACTTATCTTCTAGCTCCAATCTAGCTTCTAACTTTTCTGTTTCTAACCGAACTTCATACTCTATTCTCTCCTTATCTAATTCTACTTTCTCTTTATCAGATTTCTTCTCTGCGTCTAACCTAGCATTTTTAGTCTTCTCTATTTCTAACTTAGTATTCTCTACTTCTAATCTACTATGCCGTTCATCACGTTCTCTGGCCTGTTCATCCTTCACAAACTGTCTTAACTCCTCATCGGCATAACCCAACTCCTAACCGCTCTTCGTTAATTCTACTACACTCGTCATGTTGACATATCTACACTGTCACCGAAATGTAACACTACAGTACACTGAATTTTCTACGACACTAGTATAACACGTGAGGCACTACTAGACTAATCTAGTTTACAGTACAGGGTATCACACTTAACCCTTACAAAATAAAATACTATAATTACCGAGAGTCTCGGATACAGGACAACAACCTCACAAAAACAAATCACGTTATATCCTACTCTACCAAGTGTCACTAAAGAAATGTATATCATCCACTACAAGAACCAGTGTACAGTATACAAGTCAGTTTTAAACCATTGACTAAAATTTAGCGATCAACTGTCAACCTGATTTACAATTAACTCAACAATAGCGTAGTAATTTCAAGAGAGTAAATAATCCTCAAATAACATACAGGAACTATTGAGATACCACACAGTATCACTGTCAGTAATAGGATTACAGTATACTCAATGCCAAGATTAAAATTGCACAAATAGAGTGGCGTGCATTATGACCAAGTACAACGACTATTCCGGTCTGGTAATAGGGCCGTCACTCTCAGTACACCTGTATAATAGAACGGACTCGCCCCAGTTTCCCAACCGTCAAAGACCTGGACCATGTGACATGTCAAGCTTATTGCTGGGCAGCTGTGCCAATGTACGGTAAGTCTCAGTCGACAGTCGTTTGTCTGAAAAATGAAGCAAAATGCAGCAACAGGGAACAATAAAATAACATAAACTTAATAAAGTACAGTACACTTACTGCAGTTTAAGATGAGTGCTGATATGCTCTAACAACTATTCTGTATTGTCGACCATCCCACTTCTGACACCATTGTAACAGGATGGACTGGCAAAGCTTGATCACAATACTCAGCTAGACACAATCAACACTCAGTACAGTAGTTATAAGTTTAATAACAATGATGAATTATTTATATAATGATGATGATGATGAAAATAAACAATGGATGATACTATGAAAATGCACTAGAAATATGCACTCTTAACAAACACCACCTCACTTCAATCTATACCGTTCCTTTAACGTTCACTAACGTTAAGCATTACACACCTCACTTCAATCTATACCGTTCTTTTAACGTTCACTAACGTTAAGCATTGCACACCTCACTTCAATCTATACCGTTCTTTTAGCATTCACTAACGTTAAGCATTGCACCACTGTTCGTGTGATTGACTGATACACTATTGTCTACTTAGGCCTAAACACAAATAAAGAAAATACGTTCCGTGATGATTGGTCAAGACAAATCCAATCCTTGACTACTATGTTCCCGTTCTGGCTCCTAGTAGTGTTGGATTCCTTGAGCTCTGTCAAGGGCACCAAGAATAACATCGTAGTCAGGGCTGTGGCGATACACGCTCCAATGACCAACACAATCTCGCCTCCGGGGATATACCACGTCCGGGACCAACACAGTCACGATAGCTCCGGGAACTCACTTCCGGGCACCGATAAATCACGTTCAACACCGGGAATACACTTCCGGGGGATGAATTACGTTTCACGCCGGGAATACACGTCCGGGGGATGAACTACGTTCCACGCCGGGAATACACGTCCGGGGGATGAACTACGTTCCACGCCGGGAATACACGTCCGGGGGATGAACTACGTTCCACGCCGGGACTACACATCCAGGGGATGAACTACGTTCCACGCCGGGAATACACGTCCGGGGGATGAACTACGTTCCACGCCTGGAATACACGTCCGGGGGATGAACTACGTTCCACGCCGGGAATACACGTCCGGGGGATGAACTACGTTCCACGCCGGGAATACACGTCCGGGGGATGAACTACGTTCCACGCCGGGAATACACGTCCGGGGGATGAAGCTTATATATATATAACATATGGAAAATACTATGTAAGTTCCTATACAGTCACGTGCTATAAATGCACTAATAGTATACTGGCTATACTATTTCAGTCACCAAATGTCACACTTGTTACCTCCCTTACATTTACATGGTTCGTTTCAACCTTTGTTTATAACAATCGATCGTAGTGAATGAAAAGTATCTCAATGATATGCATATATCTGTACAAATTATGTAAATGCAGCCAATGACTTAATCATTAACAATTTCAATTACCAATACAAATGTATGAACAATAACTCAAGTTGTATTGTACCACGTGCTATGCACCACGTGCTACTGACCACGTTCTATGCACCACGTGCTACTGACCACGTTCTATGCACCACGTGTTACCATACACGTGCTACCATCCACGTGCTACTGACCACGTGTACATGACCACGTGCTTCAACTCCATTGAATACACGGTCATATATAACAAGTACAATCATTAAACCATCATCTACTGTCAGTAATATTTAAGTATGGAGCCGTGATAATAGAACCACATCCACATACAGCAATGGCGTTCCATAATTCCATATTGTAACAAATAATCTTTCCAACAACTTATAGTTGCTTACAATAGGACTGCATTATTATTAATCCATAAGCATAACCTCCAATAACATGTTACGGCTACGGCATACCATATAACAAAAATATGTCCTAACAATAGTTATATTTACGACATTGTACAAAATGTTCAATTGCTATAAAGACAATTTTAACAAATGTTTCACATACCTCACATCCGAGCAAAAATAAAAAGGTCCTTCGTCCTGTCCAAGTCAAATATGTGTGCGTCGATATAATCAGAACGTCATTCATATATACACCCCAGAATACCTAACCACTAGATATTTTCCCGAGATGCATGCATAATCCGGAATTTAATATCACGCTATCTTGCTTTAGTAATACATCATCGAGGCCTGACCTAGGGGTTTATAATGTTTGTCAATCAGACAAAGGTTACGGGAATAATAACTATGTCATTTCTGACCCGAATTGGATAAACTTTACATGTGTGTTTATTGTGTTCTAATGCAGAAAACAATACCCTAAAGTTTAAAAGAAAACTCTAGCAATTTCGGCATAAACACGAAATTTACAAAAATGTTGCTATATCTTAGCATACAAACATTGATAAAAAGAGGCCCGTCTCTCAACATTGTGACAATATGAAGTAAGCAAAAATATGGTATACTAGTAGAGTGTATTTCGGCGGCGGTCTCAATATTTAAACAAGTACAACTTAATAATAATACTACCGTGTACGTTGGAAATTTAAAGCCGGAAAATATATTACATATTTCAAGAATACGAAAATTGAGAAATATTTACGTATAACTAAGACTATGAATACCGAACCAGGACAAATTCACACCCGTAAATTCATGCTACACTGGACACAGCTAGTTTGTTAATAATATCCTATTTTATACCCTACGATACAGTCGTAGTACGTTGATCACATGCACAGTCCATGTCATCCACAAATATATATTACTCAGCTATGGAATTCCATAAATACGTATGTACACGTAATTGATAAATTTGATTCATATGATATAAACTGTAGCCTTTTATATGACTTATGTCATGTGACAGGAGAATGTTACAATGAAAACAATAAAATAAATATGTGTATTTATAAAGTATCTTCAAATGCGACACTTCTAATTAACTCAAATCTTTTAAATAACAAACTTGCTAAATTCCTTAATGTATTTCTGTTTTCTGATTTTAACATTTCAAATCTTTTAAGCATGTGGCATATATTACGGACATATAGTTTAAAATAGGTTATTCGTATGATATGCATCACGAAGCTTATTACAGGTAGGGCATAAACGCTCTTGACGAGGAATGCTGTGTGGCCTGTGCCACCTACCTGTCTCGATTTCAAGACGATGAGAAGAAACTTAGTTAGAGCAATTCTGTATTTTTTAAATATTAATGATATAAAAATATGGTTTAAAATCCAATGACATAAACATATGCTCGAGTCGAGATTCTAATACTAGATTCCCAGTTTGAAGGTATCCCTAAGTATCTGTATCTGTCTAACAATACCCAACATGTCTTATTGTCACCTACTCCCTGTGTTTCCCATACCATATTAAAGCCTAAGTTACATAAAATATCCCTGACCAGTAATGCCCGCTTTTTCTTCCTAGGCTGTGTATTTATATCTCTCAGTAATAGAGAATATATAATCTTGATGTATTTTCTGTCAGCTCTGTTAAGTACTTTTAACCAGTATTTAATAATGTTGTAATATCTTTGAGTTTTGTAATGTATTCTACCCAATTTCCCCATAAATAAAATCATTTTGCATGGAGGTTTTAACACCTAGAATTTATTTGCAATACGGCATATGAACTCGTTCAATATGAGATGACTGACAAATTCCCCAAATTCAAATGAGTAATTTCAAATTGGTGTTACTAGCTTATGAAACAGTTCCAACGTATGTTTAACAGACATGTTTTCAAATCGGTAAAGATATTTCCGAAGCTTAAACGTTGCTCTTAAAGCTTGACCCGACAACGTTTTATATGCATAACTAAATGAACCACCCGTCGTAAATACAATACCCAAGTAGCTAAATCTACAACAATTTCAAGTTCGGAGTTTTGAAGCAAAAACCTTAGATTGCGTGGTAATAATCCACCTTTTCTGAATACCATGACTTTGGTCATTTCTTTATTTACCTGCAATGTCCAATGATTACAATAATCTTTTTAAATGTTTAAATTAGTTTGCTGTATTTGCATATAAAACTATGTTGTCTGCATATAGATGTAAAAATATTTTCATGAAACCTAAATATATACCCTGCGCATCTTTAAGGTATAGTTCATCATCCAGATCATTTAAATATACAACATAAAAAGGGAGAAAGATATTAACTCCTAAGAAGCAATCGAAACTATCACTTAACCCGTTTTTCTAGTTTTACCTTTGACGTAATGTTTTGATACATGGATTTTACAACGTTGAATATTTTGCCCTTAATGCCAAGATGGACAAGCTTATACCGGATATTGTCTCTGACAAGGTAATCAAATACCTTACTGAAATCTCTAAAAACAACAATAAAGAGATTTAGTATTGTTTAAGGAATGGTTAATCAAACCATGTAGAGCAAAATGTAATATGTCGTACTCATGTTTGCTCTAAAACTTGAGCCAATCAGATAATGTATTGTTAATCCTGTTATACTTACATTGTACAGTAAGAACAGTTTGTTTATTATCCACTGGTTGTATTCCATTATCTGCATTACATCTGTATGTTGCAGCATCTGTCCTCTTAACCGCGCTAATTGTGTAGGACAGTCTATTGCTGCCACTGGTACCGACTCCTTGATGAATAACACTGCCTTGTCCATTCTTGAACCATTTGAATGTAGACACTGGTTTACTGGATGCTTCACAATGTAGTATGCTGTAATTGCCCTCTACTACAATACTGTCATGCATTGTTTGAATCAGCGGGCTAACTGAAATGGGAACACAACTGTTAAACTTAGGATGTAAGCTGTATACCCTACTATCAATTGTGATGATGTTTTGCATTAGGTGTTTTCATATAATTATGTCTTTCGTGAAAGAGATTTATAAGCAAATACAATAATCGCGGAACATGATTTGGTCCTGTCTCAAAATGGTTTTATCAATCATGCCTTAACATACTGCGGTCGATCTATACATCGATGATTAACCTTGGTTTGACCAACTCTTTAAGATATTGTCACAAAATGACTCTTGAATGGCAGGTATTTAACCCTAAGTCAATTGCCCATTATATATAACAAGGTTTTATTGCCAATATAGAATATTGGCCAGCGATACACGGTTTAAGTTTATCGTGTAAGCTTAATTGTATGTATGATATTGTAATATACACCAAACGTCCTGTATTTCACAGGCGAATCTGTTAAAACGTTTCACGGCTCATAACAGCCAGGGTAAAATTAGTTGATTCAATTTGTGTGCAAATGATTGCCACAAAAGCACATGCCTGGGCCTTACAGTTAGCCACCAAATAATTAGCTGATTTCATGTCCATGTAAAGCCCGTGTTAAATGTATATATATGTCATGGCGTGACGACGACTGATAAAAAATCCACACGACTGAGATATTGTACCAGATAACATAAGACTATTGACAGAATAGAGCGACACGGGAGCAACGTCTTGGTCAGAAATATATAACCAGCTGTTTAAAACCGCTCACAACCTAGGAGTTGACATACCACTGCTAGCCAGGTAGACGTGCCAATGAGTGGAGCAGCTGTCGCAGGACGGAGTCACCACATACTCGCTAGATGGGCGACGACACATCACCAACGGCAATGAGCACGTGGATAAGTGGGACTGCATACCGGAACTAGCACGCAGTCGCCACATACCCGGAACTCAACCGGATGAATTGGAAGGATGAACGTCACAGAACGTGAATAAGTGGGGCTGCAGACCGGAGCTAGACACGGAGTCACCACATACCCGGAATTGGGAAACATGAAGCATGATAGCTTACATATAGACTAGTACATGAGTATCGAACTATTAACCTAACCTACAAAACTTCAAGCACTTGTTCATTATCTTAGATACAGCCAGTAGAGACTTATAACGAACTTAGATCCAGCGGAAACATTCAGTTAACTATGCACGCGTTCTAAATTAAACTGTTGTATTTGTTTTCAGTCATTGCATCTATATATATTTCATCTAATTGTTGTATAAGTAAATTGTTGTACATATTGTATGTTGCCATTTTTGATTTCGGATCACAATGATTTTAGTAGTTTATGATTGACAAGTTGCCAAGATGCTTCACGCGAAATGTCATCATAATTGATGAAGCTGTTAAGTATATAAGTCAGTAATAGCTTTTTAATATAACATACATTTTTCATATCGGAGTGGTATGGTTTTAGGAACTTCTGATGTCAACAGCAAGTTTCACCAACATTGACCAACCGGTTGAGGAAAAGTCGAATATAATATATTGAAGCTGACAGGTAACAGATGCCAGTTTGAGCATCCGATCAGAATGATGATATCATACCAAGTTTAATCAACATTCTTCTTCTTCTTGTCGTTCGCGAATCACATGGACAAGCCGGCAGCAAACACGAAATGGGCCGTCCTCCTCAGATCCTCCCGGCAGCCATATAACTTCCTCTGGAGAGAAGTATCTGTTGGTCAGGTTGTTTTCCTCAGCCCATGAAGATTGGGACACTCCTGGAGGATGTGTTCTGCAACCTGGTCCCCTACGTTGCAGCTGCAGGCAGTTGATGGAGCTAGTCCAAGCTTCCGACACATATGGAAGTTCAAGCGGTTATGCCCTGTTCTAAGCCGGAATATCGTGACTTGCTCCTGTCTGGTGAGAAGGTGGTAGTCATCCTTGTAAGTCAAATCTTTGTCTGGTTGCCTCTCGGTAGAAACTTGCTTGGCAAGCTCGTCAGCGGCTTCATTGCCAGGGATGCCAATGTGTGCAGGTACCCACTGGAGGACAGTTCCTTTAGTTACGCTGACTGTTCGAATGGCTTCCATCAGGTGGGGTTCTTTGTTGTTAGACAGGGCATCCAGAACTGAGAGTGCATCAGTCAGAAAAACAACCTGGGCACACTCCACAGTGTTGTGTACTAGAGATGCTGCTGTTTCAAGGGCCTGTACTTCTGCCCCATAGTTGCTGCAGTGTACTCCAGTAGGTAGAGCAACTGACTGTGTGTGTCCATCTGGGTGTCGGACATACACTCCTGCTCCTCCGTTTGCTACTGCTTGTGTGGCTGAACCATCTGTGTAGACTTGTATCCATGCTTCTCCAGGATAACTCTTGTCGATGTGTGCTAGTCTGAGGGCACGTTTGATGTCATCATGTTGTCTATCTCTGGATGTCATGTATGAGATTGTACTGCAGATGGTAACCTTGGATTCATCGCTAGTCAACCATGGCTTGGATAGAAATGGCGTTGGAGGCAATTTCTTGGCTGGGAGATGGCTGGTGTGCTTTCGAGCAGGCTTCTTGGACTGGGGGATGAAACTGCTGTGCTTTAGACGATTCTTCGTTAGTGCCTCAACTGTCTGCTTCATCGGTTGTTCTTCCTGACATCGAAACTTCTCTGTCTGTAGAAGAATTCTTGTGTCGCGACATTCTTGCAGTGGCTGGATGGAAGTAATTTTCTCCATGGCCATGATTGGAGTGCTCTTCATTGCACATGTGATCAGCCTGAGAGCCGTATTCTGAACCTTGTCAAGTGTATGTTGGTTGGTCTTGGCTGATGTTGTCCAGGCGGTGGATCCATATTCCAGGTGATGGCTGATGTTGTCCAGGCGGTGGATCCATATTCCAGGTGAGGCCTGACCACACCTTGGTAAATAGTCTTCAATATGTGATCATTGGCACACCATGTGGTGCCAGCAAGTCTCCGAAGAATTGCAAGCTTGCGCTTGGCTTTGGCCTCTGCTTTCTTGATATGTGGCTTCCATGTCTGCCGTCTGTCAAATGTCACCCCCAAGTATGTTGGCTCGTTGTCCGTCTTCAAGGCAGTTCCACCGACTTTGATGGTTCCAGCTTTCTGTTTGGTGGAAAGTGTGAAGAGTGTGGTTGACGACTTTTCCTTATTAATAGAGATGCACCAGACTTCTGTCCATGCTGTGAGCTTGTCTGCTGCCACCTGCATTCTGTATGTGGCAGTCGTTGCATGTTCTTCAACACACCACATGACCAAGTCGTCAGCATAGAGTGCTGCTTTGATACCATGTGGCAGCTCTGCAAGTAAGTCATCGATGAAGATGATGAACAGTACTCTGGCTCTGCGATTGTGTAGGAAGGATTTGGTCCATCGGAGCATCTTGTCGGCAATTCCACATCGTTGCATCTTGACCAGCAGCCCATCAGTCCAGACTTTGTCAAAAGCCTTCTGGAGGTCTATCCAGGTTGCAAGAACTACCTTCCGGTCTTGGAATGCATCCTCAACTTCCTGAGCGAGGTATGTTGCCTGGTCCTCTGTGAATTTGAACTGTCGGAATCCTGCTTGTTCCTTGGATAGGAGGTTTTCTGTCTCAAGGTACCACATGAGTCTCTTGTTAACTATCCTCTCCATTGTCTTGACCATACAGCTAGTGAGACTAATAGGGCGATAGCTGGAAGCTTTCTTTCTATCATTGCCGTTCTTGTAGATTGGGATAACGGTGGCTTCCTTCCAGATCTGCGGAACGATGCCTTCTTCTCAGCTAAGATTGAAGATGTCAAGACGTTTCAGCATGGCTGAGCATCCAAGAGGAGTTAGCATCTCATTGGAGATTCCATCTGGTCCTGGTGACGTCCTCTTCTTCAGTTGTCTGAGCGCTGTGTACAGTTCCTAGTATGTAAGTGGAAGTTTCATGGAGTCTTGTTCCGTATGTCTTTTACTTCTATCCTTCTGTTCTTTCCGTGCCTCTCTTTGCTGTTGGCGTGTGACTTTGATGTTGCCCTCTTTCTGGTAGGCTTTGGTGAGACAGTCCGCAGTCTCTTTGCCGGTCAACAGTTTCCCATCCTCATCCAAGATGATTTTCTGTCTGATATTTTCTTCACCATTTAGCTGTTTCGTGAGCCTCCACAACTTCCTCCCGTCCTTCTCAAGGTTCAGGGCAGCAGTTTTCTCCCTACAACTTCGTCGTGTATCTTCCAGTTTATATTTTTGAAACTGTGCCTTTGCTTTCTGAAGTTATTCATGGTTTTCTTGTGATGGCTGTTCTTCTGTCCTGTTCCTTGCTTCAGTGAGTTCATCTTGGAGGGTCTGCAACTGATTGGTCCAGTAGGGCTTGTATTCTCTTCTCGCACCTCTAGGGATGGTTTCATGGGCAGCTTTGAGTATGCAGCTGTTGAACACTTTCACCACGTTGTTAACATCTCTTCCTTGTATCTGACATAGATATATACAAACGATCTTTCATAAAAGTACGTACATTTCAGATCCAGTGTTGCTGTGATATAGATATATACAAAAGATCATTTATAAAAGCACGTATATTTCAAATCCAGTGTTGCTGTGACATAGATATATACAAACGATCTATCATAAAAGTACGTACATTACAGATCCAGTGTAGATGTGATATAGATAAATACAAAAGATCATCCATAAATGTACGTACATTTCAGATCCAGTGTTGATGTGATATAGATATATACAAAAGATGATTCATAAATGTACGTACATTTCAGATCCAGTGTTGCTGTGATAGTTGCTAGAGTTGCTAAGCTGTAGTCATTGCGAGCTTCACATGTAACACGATCACCATCATTGTCACGTGTCGGTTTTAGGGTCAGTTTTTGCCGTCGTTTCTTACCACCATACTGACCAGACAGGTCGGCTAGTGAACTCGTGCTGGTTGTGGTCACACTGTTGATTTTCCACGTAATGTCAGATACTGGGTTAGATTCTCCAGATGTACAAATCAGTGACAAACTGTTCTGACCATTTGCAATGATATTGTTGTTTCCTGATATTGTAGTTGTTAAGGGCTTGACTGAAATCATATACATATAAATTATGCGATGTATGAAATTATTGAAATGGTGTAGCTGCATTATCTAAAATGCACTGTTTTATTTCCAAAACACGTTTTGACACCAAATTATATCACATGACTATACACATGTATTTATCAGACTTCCTCTGCTAAATAATTATTTTGATTTTGTATTATATATATTTACTATAAATTTAAAACAATGAAGATTGATGTAGACAATATTCTTATAAATTTGTTTTAAATAACATCGTATGATCTACTATTCCTCGTACAGGACATACATTTTACTGTTATGGAGATCTGTTTCTCATTCTCCGGGTTGATTGCGTTGTTTGCCGTACATCTATAAACACCATAGTGAGTCCTGGGGCTTGGATTAAGCCTGTAACCAAGTGAGTTGCTGCCTGGTGTCGCCTGTGATACCTGAATGTTGTCATGGTACCAGGTAATGGTAGAAGTTGGTTTACTGTTTACACTGCATGACAATAAGTTGTTATCTCCCTCAGTTATAGAATTAGATGCTGGTCCAGTAAGTGTAACTAATGGAGAGTCTGAAAGAAAACAATAATACAACTATAGTGATAGACATTGTTTCACTTTGGAAATGTTATGCAGTTGTTTTGTTGATTTGTGTTCAATGGCGTATACATACAGTTCAAGCTACAGTGTGTATATAGGGCTGAGGCCCCAACTACACAGTTTCACACTTTCATATTGTTACATATGGCTGAAGATGACTGAACAACTGGTACTGTCACATCTGACTTACAGCAAAATAAAAATGAGTATTCTAGATAAACTGTGTATCGACGCGTTCAGATATGGAGCCAATCATTTCACATGAACAATTACACAGAAGCAACATATCCAATTAGTTACCCTTTTGATCAATCAATGGCATGGTAGTTGCCCCAATACTAATTATAGTATCTATATGCACTGAAAGCACATGAAATAACCTATATACATACTAGAATATAATCAAGATCATTGAAGGATGATGAAAACTATCTCGTGAAAACATATGTAGGATTTCATTGGAAGAGTTTGATCTATGGTTTGATCGAACCATTTGATAACAAACAGAATGATGTCTGCATAAGAAATAAGTATTTCACTCGTTCGCAGGATAGTCAACAGAGATGGTTAACTGTTATGTATCAAATAAGTCCGTACAGAAATCGACAGCCGATTACCGACCGACACAGTATTATTTCATTATGTTTGCGATACGCCCAACCCCAATCAAAATCGGACGCAAGTATTGCTCTTAAATGCTGCCAACTCCTAGGTACATATTATGGTCGTCATACAATATAAACATTCAATCTAATTTAATACAATTTATATCGGCAGATAAACACAAGTGCATGTAAATCTCTGAAATAAGAGCAGACATATATCCCGGAATATTGTTTTTGCAATGGAGTAGTAACAAGCAAATTCGATAAATTGATATCATCGTCGACCGTGAGCTTGTCGGACACATTTGTGAAGTTTTAGTCAATTTATGAATAGCTATAGGTTGTAGTGGACAGTTTGCGAGTCATTTTCGCCATTGCTTCTGGATACTGTAACATAATGGGGTTATATGTTGATTATGTTAATTAATTACCTCCACAATTAGTTGTATACCATGGTACATATTCATGGGTATTGAACCATTTATAATAATGCTATATACGGTCGTTATACATGGCAATTATACATGGAACTGTACTAACTGTTTATGTTGGCAGAAAAGCAAGTACATTTGGCAGGGAAACAAGTATACTTGGCGTGGACATCCCTTACATGTATGCCTGATCAGCATATTAAAGGTTTTCCCACACATGTGTGCTATTACATCAGAACTGTACTCTGATGTTTTAAGTTTAAACAGTACAATTTCAAAATAGTAACATGTTATTTTCCATACAAGCATGTGTTTGCACCAAAACAATATATCTGAATTGATATATTGAGTTGCAGTTATGCCAAACATGTTTACTGGAACACCTGTAGCTTGACATTTTATGGAATACATGTCCAAGCTTGCTTCTCTATAAAAGATGGGATAAATTTAGATTAGGGGGAGACGAACTGGGATTATTGAAAGCGCCATATGGTGCTTGGGCACACCGTATAAATTAATTTAAATAAACACTTATAACTTGGACTCGTTTTGGAACTTATACGATTAAGTTACACGGGATTAACTGGTGCCGTGACCATGATTCGAGCGGGTTGATGGCATAAGAACTACCCGATAAGTGAAGTTACAATTATGTTTAACACATGTTTGAGAGCTAACAAAATATGGCTAATTATAAATTTATGGCACATGATTGAAGTACCCGGTACTAACATGGACACATACGGACTTATATAATTTATTTTGATAGCTTGCTGCTAATACAAGCAAGACTTTATATTTAAAATTTAATATGAGCTACAAGTTATTCATTTAATTTAAATTAAAAATGGCTGAAGCACAGCAAATGGATGCTGCTCAGATTGAGATTATGCAGGCTCAAGGTCAACCTTTTACACAGGCATTTAATGCAACATCAGAGCAAATGTCTAATATATCTGCTGTTTTAGCATCCCAAGGTGAATCAGGTGTTGTCTCTAATTTTGATGGTAATAGAATACAGAATAAGTATTTTCATACCTACATCGCAGATTAAGTATGTACATATATCTACATTACAGAATAAGTATGTATCTACACCTAATTTACAGATTAAGTATATTGCATACATTATAGATTAAGTATGTTTGTATATCTAATACTTATAATACATATTAGGTAGGTGTATGTACCTAATACTCATACTACAGATAAAGTAGGTTTGTATACCTAATAGTTATATTACATATTAAGTAGGTTTGATACCTAATATTTACAATACAGATTAAGTAGGAGTGTGTACATACATTACAGATTTGGTATGTAGCATTATTCCATTGCAGAGTAAGAATGTTTCAATATCTCCATTACATATGCGTGTATTACGTGGATTTCATTACACATTAAGTATGTATGTATATGTATACGTTATGTTGAGCCCATTTGTACACGCATACATACATGACAGGTTCAGTGTTTTGGACTGGCTCGTCAGTGTCTAGCTAACATATACCTACATGACAGGTTCAGTGTTTTGGACTGGCTCGTCAGTGTCTGGCTACCATATATATACATGACAGGTTGAGTGTTTTGGACTGGCCCGTATATGTCTGGCTAACATATACCTACATGACATGTTGAGTATATTGGACTGGTTCGTCAGCGTCTGGCTAACATATACATACATGCCAGGTTGAGTGTATTGGACTGGCTCGTCAGTGTCTGTCTAACATATACTTACATGACAGGTTGAGTGTATTGGACTGGCTCGTCAGTGTCTGTCTAACATATACTTACATGACAGGTTGAGTGTATTGGACTGGCTCGTCAGTGTCTGGCTAACATATACTTACATGACAGGTTGAGTGTATTGTACTGGCTCGTCAGTGTCTGGCTAACATATCCTTACATGACAAGTTGAGTGTATTGGACTGGCTCGTCAGTTTCTGGCTAACATATACTTATATGCCAGGTTGAGTGTATTGTACTGGCTCGTCAGTGTCTGGCTAATATATACTTACATGACAGGTTGAGTGTATTGGACTGGCTCGTCAGTTTCTGGCTAACATATACTTATATGCCAGGTTGAGTGTATTGTACTGGCTCGTCAGTGTCTGACTAACATATACATATATGACAGGTTGAGTATATTGGACTGGCTCGTCAGTGTCTGGCTAACACATACATACATGCCAGGTTGAGTGTATTGGACTGGCTCGTCAGTGTCTGGCTAAGATATACTTACATGACAGGTTGAGTGTATTGGACTGGCTCGTCAGTTTCTGGCTAACATATACTTATATGCCAGGTTGAGTGTATTGTACTGGCTCGTCAGTGTCTGGCTAAGATATACTTACATGACATGTTGAGTGTATTGGACTGGCTCGTCAGTTTCTGGCTAACATATACTTATATGCCAGGTTGAGTGTATTGTACTGGCTCGTCAGTGTCTGGCTAAGATATACTTACATGACAGGTTGAGTGTTTTGGACTGGCTCGTCAGTGTCTGGCTAACATATACATATATGACAGGTTGAGTGTTTTGGACTGGCTGGTCAGTGTCTGGCTAACATATACATATATGACAGGTTGAGTGAATGGTACTGGCTCGTCAGTGTCTGGCTAACATATACTTACATGACAGGTTGAGTGTTTTGGACTGGCTCGTCAGTGTCTGGCTAACATTATTCTTAATTTCACATTTATATTGTTCCCCGTCCATGTCACGTGTTGGTGTTATACTGAGTTCCTGTATTGTCGACTGACCATTATTCGATCCAGTTGGGTTGGATATCTGCTTGTCACTGGTAATTATAGTATTACCACTTTTCCATGTAATACTTGAAACAGGATTGGCCTCGCTTCCCGTACATGTTAAACTGATCTTGTTTACTCCATTGGCAATGACATTGGTATCACCAGACAATGTAACCGTCAATGGGGGATCTGCAAGTAAACAGATTACCCATTTTAATACACAATTTATGAGGCTACAAAGACAGTTTTGAGGTGTGACTGAATTTATTTACAAGGTCAGTGTGATTGACATTCAACTACTCAAAACCAACTAGAAATATCCCAGACGATAAATAAATATCCCCGAACCTAGAAGACATATCCTGTAAGATGATACATAACCTCACAATACTTGAACTATCCCGAAAGATGATAAATAACCCCACAATACTTGAAATATCCCGAAAGATGATAAATAACACCACAATACTTGAACTATCCCGAAAGATGATAAATAACCCCACAATACTTGAAATATCCCGAAAGATGATAAATAACCCCACAATACTTGAAATATCCCGAAAGATGATAAATAACCCCACAATACTTGAAATATCCCGAAAGATGATAAATAACACCACAATACTTGAAATATCCCGAAAGATGATAAATAACATCACAATACTTGAAATATCCCGAAAGATGATAAATAACACCACAATACTTGAAATATCCCGAAAGATGTTAAATAACACCACAATACTTGAAATATCCCGAAAAGATGATAAATAACACCACAATACTTGAAATATCCCGAAAGAAGATAAATAACCCCACAAGATTTGGAATATTCCTGAATATCATAAATAACCCGGCAACACTTGGAATATTCCTGAATATCATAAATAACCCCGCAATACTTGGAATATTCCTGAATATCATAAATAACTCCGCATTACTTGGAATATTCCTGAATATCATAAATAACACCACACAACTTGAAGTATCCCTGAATATCATAAATAACTCCGCAACACTTGAAGTATCCCTGAATATCATAAATAACCCCGCAATACTTGGAATATCTCTGAATTTTATAAATAACCCGAAGTATCCATATATATAATAAATAACACCCGCAAAACTAGAAGTATCCATATATATAATAAATAACACCTGCACAACTAGAAGTATCCATATATATAATAAATAACACCTGCAAAACTAGAAGTATCCATATATATAATAAATAACACCTGCACAACTAGAAGTATCCATATATATAATAAATAACACCTGCAAAACTAGAAGTATCCATATATATAATAAATAACACCTGCACAACTAGAAGTATCCATATATATAATAAATAACACCTGCAAAACTAGAAGTATCCATATATATAATAAATAACACCTACACAACTAGAAGTATCCATATATATAATAAATAACACCTGCACAACTAGAAGTATCCATATATATAATAAATAACACCTACAAACTAGAAGTATCCATATATATAATAAATAACACCTACACTGTTTTTAACTAGAAGTATCCATATATATAATAAATAACACCTGCACAACTAGAAGTATCCATATATATAATAAATAACACCTGCACAACTAGAAGTATCCATATATATAATAAATAACACCTGCACAACTAGAAGTATCCATATATATAATAAATAACACCTGTACAACTAGAAGTATCCATATATATAATAAATAACACCTACACAACTAGAAATATCCATATATATAATAAATAACACCTGCAAAACTAGAAGTATCCATATATATAATAAATAACACCTGCACAACTAGAGTATCCATATATATAATAAATAACACCTGCACAACTAGAAGTATCCATATATATAATAAATAACACCGAAACTAGAAGTATCCATATATATAATAATAACACCTACACAACTAGAAGTATCCATATATATAATACATAACACCTGCAAAACTAGAAGTATCCCTTTTGATCATAACTAACCCCAGCAATAGCAATGTAACAATATTCAATTAAATAGCTGTTTGTCTAGTAATTGCATGTATGCGGTAATAACCGGTCACCATGTTTTCAGTATAATACATAGATGAAAGTATATACTGGGTTTTGGAGTTGAACATTGTATGTGATTATTGTAGCATAAACACGGATATGGGTGTAGCATAAACACAGATATTGGTGTAGCATAAACACAGATATGGGTGTAGCATAAACACAGCTATGGGTGTAGCATAAACACAGCTATGGTGTAGCATATACACATATATGGGTGTAGCATAAACACAGCTATGGGTGTAGCATAAACACAGATATGGGTGTAGCATAAACACAGATATTGGTGTAGCATATACACAGCTATGGGTGTAGCATTAACACATATATGGTGTAGCATAAACACATATATGGGTGTAGCATAAACACAGCTATGGGTGTAGCATAGACACATATATGGAGGTAGCATTAACACAGCTATGGGTGTAGCATAGACACAGACATGGGTGTAGCATAAACACAGCTATGGATGTAGCATAAACACAGCTATGGGTGTAGCATAAACATAGATACGGGTGTAGCATAAACACAGATATGGGTGTAGCATAAACACAGAAAAGGGTGTAGCATAAACACAGGTATGGGTGTAGCATATGCACAGCTATGGGTGTAGCATAAACACAGATATGGGTGTAGCATAAACACAGATACGGGTGTAGCATAAACACATATATGGGTGTTGCATAAACACATATATGGGTGTAGCATAAACACAGATACGGGTGTAGCATAGACACAGCTATGGGTGTAGCATAAACACAGATATGGGTGTAGCATAAACACAGAAAAGGGTGTAGCATAAACACAGGTATGGGTGTAGCATATGCACAGCTATGGGTGTAGCATAAACACAGATATGGGTGTAGCATAAACACAGATACGGGTGTAGCATAAACACATATATGGGTGTTGCATACACACAGATATGGGTGTAGCATAAACACAGATACGGGTGTATCATAAACACATATATGGGTGTAGCATAAACACAGATATGGGTGTAGCATAGACACAGCTATGGGTGTAGCATAAACACAGATATGGGTGTAGCATAAACACAGATACGGGTGTAGCATAAACACAGATATGGGTGTAGCATTAACACAGAAAAGGGTGTAGCATAAACACAGATATGGGTGTAGCATAAGCACAGCTATTGGTGTAGCATAAACACATATATGGGTGTAGCATAAACACATACGGGTGTAGCATAAACACAGATACGGGTGTAGCATAAACACATATATGGGTGTAGCATAAACACAGATATGGGTGTAGCATAAACACATATATGGGTGTATCATAAACACAGATATGGGTGTAGCATAAACACAGCTATGGGTGTAGCATAAACACAGCTATGGGTGTTGCATAAACACAGATGTGGGTGTAGCATAAACACATATATGGGTGTAGCATAAACACAGCTATGGGTGTAGCATATACACATATATGGGTGTAGCATAAACACAGCTATGGGTGTAGCATAAACACAGATATGGGTGTAGCATAAACACAGATATTGGTGTAGCATATACACAGCTATGGGTGTAGCATTAACACATATAGGTGTAGCATAAACACATATATGGGTGTAGCATAAACACAGCTATGGGTGTAGCATAGACACATATATGGAGGTAGCATTAACACAGCTATGGGTGTAGCATAGACACAGATATGGGTGTAGCATAAACACAGCTATGGGTGTAGCATAAACACAGCTATGGGTGTAGCATAAACATAGATACGGGTGTAGCATAAACACAGTATGGGTGTAGCATAAACACAGATATGGGTGTAGCATAAACACAGGTATGGGTGTAGCATATGCACAGCTATGGGTGTAGCATAAACACAGATATGGGTGTAGCATAAACACAGATACGGGTGTAGCATAAACACATATATGGGTGTTGCATAAACACAGATATGGGTGTAGCATAAACACAGATACGGGTGTATCATAAACACATATATGGGTGTAGCATAAACACAGATATGGGTGTAGCATAAACACAGATATGGGTGTAGCATAAACACAGATATGGGTGTAGCATAAACACAGATATGGGTGTAGCATAAACACAGCTATGGGTGTAGCATAAACACAGATATGGGTGTAGCATAAACACAGATATGGGTGTAGCATAAACACAGATATGGGTGTAGCATAAACACAGATATGGGTGTAGCATAAACACAGATATGGGTGTAGCATAAACACAGATACGGGTGTAGCATAAAACATATATGGGTGTTGCATAAACACAGATATGGGTGTAGCATAAACACAGATACGGGTGTATCATAAACACATATATGGGTGTAGCATAAACACAGATATGGGTGTAGCATAGACACAGCTATGGGTGTAGCATAAACACAGATATGGGTGTAGCATAAACACAGATACGGGTGTAGCATAAACACAGATATGGGTGTAGCATTAACACAGAAAAGGGTGTAGCATAAACACAGATATGGGTGTAGCATAAGCACAGCTATGGGTGTAGCATAAACACATATATGGGTGTAGCATAAACACACATACGGGTGTAGCATAAACACAGATACGGGTGTAGCATAAACACATATATGGGTGTATCATAAACACAGATATGGGTGTAGCATAAACACACATACGGGTGTAGCATAAACACATATATGGGTGTATCATTAACACAGCTATGGGTGTAGCATAAACACAGCTATGGGTGTTGCATAAACACAGCTATGGGTGTAGCATAAACACAGCTATGGGTGTTGCATAAACACAGATGTGGGTGTAGCATAAACACATATATGGGTGTAGCATAAATACATATATGGGTGTAGCATAAATACGGCTATGGGTGTAGCATATACACATATATTGGTGTAGCATAGAACAGATATGGGTGTAGCATAAACAGTGCACACAAACATTGTATCTCTGAATATTCGGATAGCGGTGAGTGGAATTCTGCGCGTCGTTTCGATGAGGTCAATTTTTCATACCAGAAGTTCCACGGAAAACATATATTTGGCCGAATTATTGATTGATCTATTGGAACACATATATTTGGCCGGAATTATTGATTGATCTATTGGAACACATATATTTGGCTGGAATTATTGATTGATCTATTGGAAAACATATATTTGGCCGAAATTAGTGATTGATCTATTGGAACACATATATTTGCAAGATGTATAATGGTAGCCAGCTATGAACTCCTTCAACATAAAGTACAATTATTTATCTCTGAAGTATTTCAAATAAATGTGTTGGTAAAGAAATTATAATAACTCACAAAAAACAATGACAGTCGTTGAACCAGTGACTGGTGAAGACAGTGTAGAATGGTTTACATAACACGTCAGCTGTTTGCTGTTGTCGTGTCTGCCTACTTGCTTGTTATATGTTGATGTAACGGAGAACTTTGCTGAACGTGCTGGATCTTCTGTTGGTGTAACTGTGTCTACTTCCGTCTGTCCTCTAAATATCCACGAGAGACTTAAACTGGTAGAAGGACGAAATCCAGAACTCTCACATCGAGCAATATCTTGTAGAGTATTACCTTCTACACGCGTTGGAAGTTGAGAAACTGTTGGTATGGATGGCTTTACTGCGATAAGGAGACAATGAGTTGGTTAAAGCGACACTACATCGATGAAAAACAGCTCTGCCCCGGACGCCACTCGACACCATATAGTATGATATGTCAATTACGGAACTACTGACTACAAATGTACTGCTGTACAGTGTGAAAATGCGCTAATAACACTCGATGAGCAACATGTCTGTCGTGGGGTACACGTTTGCAAATAGAAATTTCTTTCGCCATGTTTCATTTTGCTTGATTGATTAATAGAAATTGGTCGTTGTTCATTTTATATGTATTCCAGTAATATTACGATTTATATACCGTTCATACAAGTTTTATAAGGAAATCTTTGTGTCAATAGAAACAATATTGCACACACATATTTGTACAATGTTTTAGGTGGTAGGAGTATATAGAGTTAATGCGGTTTGACCACCATGTCTAAACAGCTACTATATAGATCAGTAAGATCAATCCATAATCACGATCCGTTCAATGTGAAACTGTATACACAGTACGCCTATATACATCAGAACGGAATTGCTTACTGTATATTGAGATTGTTTTCATAACTTCCATGCTGTCTGTATATATCAACTCGTACAAAATGGAATCGATGGCTGTGATATTAAGTTGACTACGAATTACTTGACCCTCACCGCTACTGGTTCGAATCACACTAGGGGTGTCTACTTATTCCGGCGAAGCTATCCAGATGGATTGAGGAGAGTCGGTGGTTCTACCCAGGTGCACGTCCGCAAATAAACTACTGCTGGAAGGATACCCGATATGACGATAATGGCTGGAAAGTCGTAATATGACATGAGCTGTTGATGTGAAGTTAAACGCCAACAACTAAACAAAACAAAATTGAAGCACAATTTCTCACTGTGGCGAGCAACTAGGTGACTAGATTAACTTGAAGGAACGTTGATTCATTACTACAGCGAGAGTTGATATCATGGTAAGCTCATGAGAGGGAGCGCCACTTGTGCACAGGTTTATGGAGTTGTTGCTAGCGCAGTGGTAGTGTTGTTGCATGACGATGGCAAAGTAGTGATGCAGTTGGGGGTTGTGGAGATGGTGGAGTGGTATGGTTGTTATTGCATGATGACGGCATCGTAGTGATGCATATGTTGGGGGTTGTGGAGATTGTGTAGTCGTAGGGTGGTCATATTTGCTATTGCATGGCTATGGCATAGTAGTGATGCATGTAATCGGGGTTGTGGAGATTGTGTAGTCGTAGGGTGGTCATATTTCATATTGCATGGCTATGGCATAGTAGTGATGCATGTGTTCAGGGTTGTGGAGATTGTGGAGTTGTAGGGTGGTCAGAGTTGATACTGCATGACGACGGCATCGTAGTGATGCTACCAGATTGACAACATTGATATTATTTCTTTGTGAGGATAAATTGTATAGGCATACGTCAACTTTTGAACCCGTTAAGCTACGCCATATACATGACCACTCGACCATGTGCGCTATCGAAACATCCCCAGAACTCGCACTGCTACGGCATCGTCGCCTAGCAATAACATATCTAGCTATTCTATAAACATAGGATTGTACATGAGTGGTGATGTCATACTCTATGAAATAAGATGTGGACCTTTGCTAGTAAGCGAGCCTCTTGGTTCGTACGATATGAAACTGAAAGTTGTGTGATAAATTGAGTTATTATATAGCAACGGCGAGATCGCCATGCACTAACATGTCTGAACACTCTACCACTCGACAATTTCCACAAACTCCAAAACATGTATACCTTTAGTTTAAAATATGTTGTTGTGGAGCAGATGCAAATCAGCATAAGAGTTTAACATAGTGTAACACAGAACTAGCTTAATTGAGTATTAAAAATTACATGATCAAAACATATTCTCCAGCATTGTACCAATGATACACTTATATTATAATGGCATTATTAACACGGTACAATAGTATACAGCATGGAACTTACAATTCAGGTATAATTCCGCACTGGTTGAAGACTGTAGTGTTGGTTCTGTGTCATACTTCGATTGACAATAGTATTGTATTCCATCATCTGAGCTGCCAGGTATAATCGTACATCTCTGTGTTACTGTGTATGTATCACTGGCAGTAGTATGTACCGTAGATGTACTTGACGTCAGTGGGGATGTTGTAGTACTACCTCTATACCACTCCATTGTCGGTTCCGGGTAGCCACCAGTGGATGTACATATCAGAGTATGCGATAGTCCTTGTGTCGCTCGTATGATCAGTGTGTCTGGTGACACAGATTCTGTATTGGAGATGACTGGGTTCTGTGGTGCAACTGTTACAAAATACCAAATTAAAAACGGATTAGTAACAAATTGGCAATAGATACTATAAGTCTAAATGAGAATTATGAACTATGACCTTTTCTTAATATATGGTATAGGTTATTGTTCACTGAGGATGTGTTTGAATAGGCCCAATCAAGTATAGAAATGCATACGTGTACCAAATTTGGTTACTTTCCACCAAAGGTTCTTCACGATAACTGCCAGTATCGACATGTTAGATATTCAAGTGCAGAAAGACTAGGGCTACTGAGGATATTATGAATACATGTAATATGCTGCAATCTAACACCATGACACATATATGTATCAAACAGTATATTAATTAAATGTTATGTCAGCCCATATAACTATATTTTATCAATTCAATTGTAATAACTGTGGATGGCCCAATGTTATTGGTACACTATTTAATATCAAGCTAGCCAATATTTGGTTGAATGTTGTAGTTCATCTAAACTATGGGCATAGTGAACTATTGACACAAGTGTGTCATTCAACGTCATGGAAACTGTCAATAACATAGTTTTACATTGAATGATATTACCGCTTGACAGCTTGGTCTGGCATTTCGGATCAACCAGTAGAAAAAACATAGCTAAAATAATTCATATCTGAAATGCAGGTGCAGTGCTGTGACATACATATTAAAACTATATATTTGACTTCATCACACGAACTGCACTCTCAAATCTGCTGATCTCGATATGGAGTAACTGTGGGAACACTATCTAATATTGTTCTGATCCAAATAGCAAGATGACCGTCATGTCGGCTGATATTCTGAACATGTTTTACAGATGTCCCATCAGGACATCACATATGGTCATATTGTTCATAATTAAATAATGTTTTAATATATATTGACCTACATTTAGAAAGTGATTTCTTAATTGAATGGCGCTTACCCTGGTGTTACGTATATGACTGGAGCAATAGTTGACATAAGCATTTATAGTCAACAGTATGCTTAAAATCCAGTTATATTGAGCAAGTACAATTAAACTGGTCAGGAAGATGCATGGTCAAAAACCTGTTTTTATAAATAGGCTTGTATAATACAGGTGAATAAAGTATAATAAAACCTGTCTATAAATAAACAAGACTGCATAATAAAACCTGTATATAAATATACATGACTGCATAATAAAACCTGTCTATAAATATACATGACTGCATAATAAAACCTGTCTATAAATATACATGACTGCATAATAAAACACGTCTATAAATATACATGACTGCATCATAAAACCTGTCTATAAATATACATGACTGTATAATAAAACATGTCTATAAATATACATGACTGTATAATAAAACATGTCTATAAATATACATGACTGCATAATAAAACCTGTCTATAAATATACATAACTGTATAATAAAACATGTCTATAAATATGCACGCACAATAAACATGTCTATAAATATACATGACTGCATAATAAAACACGTCTATAAATATAGAAGACTGCATAATAAAACATGTCTATAAATATACATCACTGCATAATAAAACCTATCTATAAATACACAAGACTGCATAATAAAACATGTCTATAAACATACATCACTGCATAATAAAACCGGTCTATAAATACACAAGACTGCATAATGAAACCTGTCTATAAATACACAAGACTGCATAATAAAACATGTCTATACATATACAAGACTGTATAATAAAACCTGTCTATAAATATACATGACTGCATAATAAAACATGTCTATAAATATACATGACTGCATAATAAAACCTGTCTATAAATATACATAACTGCATAATAAAACCTGTCTATAAATATACATGACTGCATAATAAAACCTGTCTATAAATATACATGACTGCATAATAAAACCTGTCTATAAATATACATGACTGCATAATAAACCCTGTCTATAAATATACATGACTGCATAATAAACCCTGTCTATAAATATACATGACTGCATAATAAAACACGTCTATAAATATACATGACTGCATAATAAAACACGTCTATAAATATACATGACTGCATAATAAAACATGTCTATAAATATACCTGACTGCATAATAAAACTTGTCTATAAATAGACAAGACTGCATAATAAACCCTGTCTATAAATATACATGACTTCATAATAAAACCTGTCTATAAATACACACGACTGCATAATAAAACATGTCTATAAATACACAAGACTGCATAATAAAACCTGTCTATAAATATACATTACTGCAGAATAAAACCTGTCTATAAATATACATGACTTCATAATAAAACCTGTCTATAAATACACACGACTGCCTAATAAAACATGTCTATAAATATACATGACTGCCTAATAACACCTGTCTATAAATATACATGGCTGCATAATAAAACATGTCTATAAATATACAAGACTGCATACATAAACCCTGTCTATAAATATACATGACTTCATAATAAAACCTGTCTATAAATACACACGACTGCCTAATAAAACATGTCTATAAATATACATCTTATAATAAACATGTCTATAAATATACATGACTGTATAATAAAACCCGTCTATAAATATACATGACTGTATAATAAAACATGTCTATAAATATACATGACTGTATAATAAACCTGTCTATAAATATACATGACTGTATAATAAACATGTCTATAAATATACATGACTGCATAATAAAACCTGTCTATAAATATACATGACTGCATAATAAAACCTGTCTATAAATATACAAGACTGCATAATAAAACATGTCTATAAATATACATGACTGCATAATAAAACCTGTCTATAAATATACATGACTGCATAATAAAACCTGTCTATAACTATACATGACTGTATAATAAAACCTGTCTATAAATATACATGACTGTATAATAAAACCTGTCTATAAATATACATAACTGTATAATAAACACGTCTATAAATATGCACGCACAATAAACATGTATATAAAAATGCATGTACAAAAAGGGGTCAATGAAATTGCATGTAGAAACAACCAGTCTATAAAGATACATGTACAAAAAGCGGTCTATAAAAATACATGTACACAAAGCGGTATATAAAGATACATGTACAAAAGCGGTAAACGAAAATACATGTACAAACAACCTGTCTATAAAAATGCATGTACAAAAAGCGGTCAATAAAAATACATATACAAAAATCGGTCAATGAAAATGCATTTACAAAAACGGTCTAGAATTATACATAAACAACAAAGCGGTCGATAAAGATACATGTGTAACTAGAATATTCGTTGAAATGATATCCAGGAGCCGAATATGAGATGAGCATAAATACACAGGATGATGCAATAATGATAATAATAACAATATGTCGATATAGATGCATGTATAGTTAAACATGACTATAAAGATACATGTGCATTCAAACATGCATATAGAGATGCATGTACATTCCAACATGTCTATATATATGCATGTACATTCAAACATGACTATATATATGCATGTACATTCGAACATGACTATATATATATGCATGTACATTCGAACATGACTATATATATATATACATGTACATTCGAACATGACTATATATATGCATGTACATTCGAACATGACTATATATGCATGTACATTCGAACATGACTATATATATATATGCATGTACATTCGAACATGACTATATATATGCATGTACATTCGAACATGACTATATATATGCATGTACATTCAAACATGACTATATATATGCATGTACATTCAAACATGTCTATATAGATGCATGTATATTCAAATATGACTATATAGATGCAAGTACATTCAAACATGACTATATATATGCATGTACATTCAAACATGACTATATAGATGCAAGTACATTCAAACATGTCTATATAGATGCATGTACATTCAAACATATATATATATATATATGCATGTGCATTCAAACATATATATATATATATAGATGCATGTACATTCAAACATGACTATGTAGATGCATGTACATTCAAACATGACTATATAGATGCATGTATATTCAAACATGTATATATATATGCATGTACATTCAAACATGACTATATATATGCATGTACATTCAAACATGTATATATATATATGCATGTACATTCAAACATGTATATATAGATGCATGTACATTCAAACATATATATATATATGCATGTACATTCAAACATGTATATACATATGCATGTACATTCAAACATATATATATATATATGCATGTACATTCAAACATAATTATATATATGAATGTATATTCAAACATGTCTATATAGATGCATGTACATTCAAGCATGTATATACATATGCATGTACTTTCAAACATATATATATATATGCATGTACATTCAAACATGACTATATATATGAATGTATATTCAAACATGTCTATATAGATGCATGTACATTCAAACATATCTATATATATGCATGTACATTCAAATATGACTATATATATATATATATATATATGCATGTACATTCAATCATGACTATATATATGCATGTACTTTCAAACATATATATATATATATGCATGTACATTCAAACATGACTATATATATGAATGTATATTCAAACATGTCTATATAGATGCATGTACATTCAAACATATCTATATATATGCATGTACATTCAAATATGACTATATATATATATATATATATGCATGTACATTCAAACATGACTATATATATTTGCATGTACATTCAAACATGACTATATATATATATATATATGCATGTACATTCAAACATGATTATATATATATATATGCATGTACATTCAAACATGACTATATATATATATATGCATGTACATTCAAATGCTATATATATATATATATATGCATGTACATTCAAACATGACTATATATATGCATGTACATTCAAACATGACTATATATATGCATGCACATTCAAACGTGTCTATATAGATGCATGTACATTCAAACATGACTATATATATATATGCATGTACATTCAAACATATATATATATATATATGCATGTACATTCAAACACATATATATATATATGCATGTACATTCAAACATATATATATATATATGCATGTACATTCAAACATGACTATATATATATATGCATGTACATTCAAACATATATATATATGCATGTACATTCAAACATGTCTATATAGATGCATGTACATTCAAACATGACTATATATATATATGCATGTACATTCAAACATATATATATATATATGCATGTACATTCAAACATGACTATATATATGAATGTATATTCAAACATGTCTATATAGATGCATGTACATTCAAACATGTATATACATATGCATGTACATTCAAACATAATATATATATATGCATGTACATTCAAACATGACTATATAGATGCATGTACATTCAAACATATATATATATATGCATGTACATTCAAACATGTATATACATATGCATGTACTTTCAAACATATATATATATATATGCATGTACATTCAAACATGACTATATATATGAATGTATATTCAAACATGTCTATATAGATGCATGTACATTCAAACATATATATATATATGCATGTACATTCAAACATGACTATATATATATATATATATATATGCATGTACATTCAAACATGACTATATATATGCATGCACATTCAAACGTGTCCATATATATGCATGTACATTCAAACATATATATATATATGCATGTACATTCAAACATGACTATATAGATGCATGTACATTCAAACATGACTATATATATGTATGTATATTCAAACATGTCTATATATATGCATGTATATTACAAACATGATTAGAGAGGTGCATGTATATTACAAATATGACAACATAGATGTATGTGTATTCAAACATGACCATAGAGATGAATGTATATTCAAACATGACTAAAGAGATGCATATATATTCAAACATGTCTATATATATGCATGTTTATTACAAATATGACAACATAGATGCATGTATATTCAAACATGACTAAAGAGATGCATTTACATTCAAACATGACTACATAGATGCATGTACATTCAAACATGACTAAATGCATGTAATTCAAAATGACAATAGATGCGTAATTCAAACATGCTAAGAGATGCATATACATTCAAACATGACTATATATATGCATGTATATTACAAACATGACTAGAGAGGTGCATGTATATTACAAATATGACAACATAGATGCATGTATATTCAAACATGACTAAAGAGATGCAAATATATTCAAACATGTCTATATATATGCATGTATATTACAAACATGACTAGAGAGGTGCATGTATATTACAAATATGACAACATAGATGCATGTATATTCAAACATGTATATATATATATATGCATGTATATTCAGACATGACTATATAGATGCATGTATATTCAAACATGTATATATATATATATGCATGTATATTCAAACATGACTATATAGATGCATGTATATTCAAACATGACTAAAGAGATGCATTTACATTCAAACATGACTATATATATGCATGTATATTCAAACATGACTAGAGAGGTGCATGTATATTCAAATATGACAACATATGCATGTATATTCAAACATATATATATATATATGCATGTATATTCAAACATGACTATATAGATGCATGTATATTCAAACATGTATATATATATATATGCATGTATATTGAAACATGACTATATAGATGCATGTATATTACACACGTGCTTATAAGTACATGCATATATACATACCTCTTATTTCCAGTTGATGTTTATCCTCTTTGCAACTATATTCACCCTGGTCAGACCGCTTGACAGAACTGATGATAAGGTTTTTATTGTTTGTGTCCCATGACAACCGATCCTTCTTTTCTCCAAGTTCTGGGTTAAATGGACCAGTAACCAAGTTATAAATGATACGTGCACCAGTATTCCCATTAAGTTCTGGACCAAACCAAATAGGATAATTAGCTTCAGAAGTGCAAGATAATGTAACACTGTCATTTATCGAGAATGTCGCCGACAATGCAGGTGTCACAACTGAAATACATAGTATACCATGATGACGTAAGTATATACATGTTAAGCAGATACTACACGGTACATGAAGTTGGACATATTGTTGAAATGATGTGCCTATACAGTTAATCGTAACTGCAACACGACAAAATGGGTTATCAAGTGCGTGACTTGGGTTTGATATACATGTATGTGTAGGCCATATTAGGAAAGGGAGTCCGGGGGTATATACCCTGTACGATGTTGAAAATCTATCTTGCCGGAGATGCATTCTGAGGACATTTTAAGGCATATATTGGCGAGAAATAAGGAACACATTTGTACAATTCTGAAAATCGTCCTTTATCAATTAGAAAGTATTGAAATACCGACTTATTTTCATATTCGATGGGTTCGTTACATATTATACTCCCCATACACACACACACACACACACACCTTACCTTTCAGTTGTATTGCATTTGTTAGCATTTTCATAATTTCAATTTATCAATAAAATGCGTAGGCAATATGAAGCTACGCCACTGACTTTGTCACTTCACTCAATTCAAGGAACTATATTGATATAGTGATTACATATGTCTTTTTTAATTTGATTTATTGATATACAAGTTGTGGCTAACTATGAGGCAAACTAGTATGTCTGGGATATCTCGCATTATTCAATAACATTTAGTGTTATATCATATGACGATATTTCAATACTGCCACCATTTTGAGAATGTCGGATGGTAATACGAATGTCATCATTTAAAAACACTAACCTATATGTTTAATTACTGGTCCACTATGTATACAAAGCGTCTGAAATCCTATGCCCAGATACATCATCTGAACGTTTCATCAACATAGCTGCATGTTGTCAAAGCATGTAGCCCTATCAATATGTATTATGAACATGTGTATTTGTATATGGAAATTGTCATGCTTTGTATATGCGTGAAATGTGAAAGTAATGACATTGTGATATGTAATTGTAGATTGTGTTATCCTTATTGTGAAAAAGTTGCGATAACATATTATTAAAACATGATCGCACTATATATAAAATAAATTACTATTAATTGATTCAAATGTATTTTAGTTCCATTGCGAAACTAGTTCTAAGATCATACACCATTAGTTTAATCACTCTCCCATTGAAATAGAAGGAAGAGGCAATGTGGAATGTATGTTCCTTGACTAACGGCACATTCGTAACGGCTACAGTTGGACGCGAACTCCGAGCCACTTTCATCTGAAGCGAATGCGCAACGACTGCGCTATCACCAATTACACTGCTATTCTACTACAATGCATATGGAAACTAGGATTTCTGAAGTGTCATTAATGAATAGACATAGTGTCACTCAGGCCTTACTAAATACAATACACATTCGCTTGAATACCCACGTGATATAACACCAAACCGTATTTCACGCACGCACGCACGCACGCACGCACGCACGCACGCACGCACGCACGAGCATCACTAGTCAATAAAAAAACACTTGAAGTTATGAAGTTAATATGGGATATAGAGGATCTTACATGGGTGGCTTTCCATATTGAATTTATTAAGCGAGTTGAATAAAAGGATAAAATGCGAGGCTCTGCCGAACATTTTATCATTTTTGTTCAACGAGTTTAATAAATTCAATATGGAAACACACGGATGTAACATTCTTTTTATCACATAAACCAAATACACAGTAAAGGTGTGTCACGATTGAACACACTTCCCCTTTAGTACATGAAAGCCAGAGTAGTACTGCGGTTTCTACTTAATGGGCCAAGAAAATAGTGCGACACTAAATACTCCAATTTTTTTATTTTCTTCCTTTGTAAACAGTTTTTAAACTATCACAACATATCATGTGCAACAATTCAATATTAAACACTTTTAAATTATTTTCAAACAGTCTTTTTTAACAAAAAAATACAAAATGTACACGATGTTTTGGCAAATGACGTCACAATCAAAGTTACACAGCGCGTGCTAGTTGATGTAAAAATGTATGTCGGTGCGAATCGCTATCGTGATTCGCCCAAGCATTTGCCTCATTTGCATATTTAATACACTAGTGTATTACCGAATTTATGACATGGCTTTATTAAACTCCCGCGCCGTAGTGTATGTGATAAATGGACATATACAATGCATGTTACTACCTGGTAGGGTTCGAATGAGCACCGGTTATAATATCAGATAATTATATTCGGAAAAGTACTCGTAATCTGATGGTTCATATCCAAAACAGAACAAACGAAACTTGCCGATAGTGATTTGAACTTACTCTGAGACCCAAGAATTCCGCGATGTTGTAATACTAGTAGTTTGATAATATAGATAATTGTCACTGTGAACCAACTGTTAGCCTCACTGACATATTATCACCAGTCAGTGGGTGATCCAGGGTATGTGTCAACGATTACCCGGGTATTAAATAGTCAATGTGTGTTTTGGGAAGTACAATGAGATAAATATGCATTTTATAATAATTATTTGTTTGTATGTAAAGTGTTATTATAGTGTCACCCATATTTCTGACGTATGATATACCTCTTATGGACATCAGTACTTCCCGAATCATATCATTGAAGGCCAGGCCCGCCCATGATTGGGAGGATCGAACCTTCCTATGAGGCCGCTTTAACTATAAGACCGCGAAGTATGTATGGGAATAACTTGGTCTGGACAATTAACTAGATCATGACAATTAACATTAAATGGGCATTTCAACGTAAACGCTATGGGAGAGAGAGAGAGAGAGAGAGAGAGGTGGGGGACTGGCGGTCTTTTCCCCACATATGTACAGCTACCAACTGTATCCGCACATGCAACGCTATCTACACTCGATTTCGCGGTATTCGACTAATGTTGAGTACCATGTATGGTTCATGCATATGGGGAGAGTTAGAGCGGGCAAAAATGGCTGACATAGATTCATATTGTACCACAGTCGGTTTCGCCATACGCCCAAGCGCAGTTGGCTATAGTATGCGACGGTTACGATTGTAATCAATAACCCGGACTTCACTGTGTTCAAATATCAATAACGTTTGCAGTAATAGCTTGTTTAAATATATCATGAACACGTCGACTGTATTATATAAAAGGTATTGCGGCCACCATCACTAAAGCAAGGGAGCGATCGTTATACGTGTTAAGAGTTACATTGACGCCACAAAAACGACAAAACACATTTACGGTTTTATGCATCTTTCGTATTGCTGTTCACTACCACTGGTGAGTGTAACCCCGGTTCTTATATATGTGACCCTGTACTTATCTATGGAATAATTATAAAACTGAATTCGCACAACGAACATATCATAGAATATCTCCAACACTTTGGTATTTTGAAAATGTTATTATATAACTATCAACCAATATATAATATGTCACCTATAATTATACGATAGTGATATATAGAAACAATCGTAACAATAAGATATGGATATATAGAAACAATCGTATCGAGAAGATAGGGATAGATAGAAACAATCGTAAGGTGAACATAGAGATAGATAGAAACAATCGTAAGGTGAACATAGAGATAGATAGAAACAATCGTAAGGTGAACATAGAGATAGATAGAAACAATCGTAAGGTGAACACAGAGATAGATAGAAACAATCGTAATGTGAAGATAGGATATATAGAAACAATCGTAGAGTGAAGATAGAGATAGATAGAAACAATCGTAATGTGAAGATATGATATATAGAAACAATCGTAAGGTGAACATAGAGATATATAGAAACAATCGCACCGATAAGATATGATATATAGAAACAATCGTAAGGTGAAGATAGAGATAGATAGAAACAATCGTAAGGTGAAGATAGAGATATATAGAAACAATCGTAATGTGAAGATAGGATATATAGAAACAATCGTAAGGTGAACATAGAGATAGATAGAAACAATCGCACCGATAAGATATGATATATAGAAACAATCGTAAGGTGAAGATAGAGATAGATAGAAACAATCGTAATGTGAAGATAGAATATATAGAAACAATCGTAGGGTGAATATAGAGATATATAGAAACAATCGTAATGTGAAGATAGGATATATAGAAACAATCGTAATGTGAAGATATGGATAGATAGAAACAATCGTAATGTGAAGATAGGATATATAGAAACATCAGTAAGGTGAAGATAGGGATAGATAGAAATAATCGTAAGGTGAAGATAGAGATAGATAGAAACAATCGTAATGTGAAGATAGGATATATAGAAACATTCGTACGGTGAAGATTGGGATAGATAGAAACAATCGTAATGTGAAGATAGAGAAAGATAGAAACAATAGCAATGTGAAGATAGAGATATATAGAAACAATCGTAAGGTGAAGATAGGGATAGATAGAATCATTCCTAAGGTGAAGATAGAGATAGCTAGAAAAACGCGCAACGATAAGATACAGATATATAGAAACAATCGTAAAGTGAAGATAGAGATAGCTAGAAACAATCGCAACGATAAGAAAGGATACATAGAAACAATCGTAAGTGAAGAGATAGATAGATAGAAACAATCGCAACGATAAGATAGGGATAGATAGAAACAATCGTAAGATAAAGATAGAGAAAGATGGAAACAATCGTAAGGTGAATATAGAGATAGAGAGAAAGAATCGCAACGATAAGATAGGATAGCTAGAAACAATCGTAAGGTGAAGATAGAGATAGATAGAAACAATCGCAACGATAAGATAGGGATAGATAGAAACAATCGTAGGGTGATTATAGAGATAGAGAGAAACAATCGTTATGTGAAAATAGGATATATAGAAACAATCGTAATGTAAAAATAGGGATCGATAGTAACACTCGTAATTTAAAGATAGAGATAGATCGAAACAATCGTAATGTGAATATAGGGATATATAGAAACAATCGTAAGGTGAACATAGAGATATATAGAAACAATCGTAATGTGAAGATAGGGATAGATAGAAACAATCGTAATGTGAAGATAGGGATATAGAGAAACAATCGTAAGGTGAACATAGAGATAGATAGAAACAATCGTAATGTGAAGATAGGATATATAGAAACATCAGTAAGGTGAAGATAGGGATAGATTGAAATAATCGTAAGGTGAAGATAGAGATAGATAGAAACAATCGTAATGTGAAGATAGGATATATAGAAACATCCGTACGGTGAAGATTGGGATAGATAGAAACAATCGTAATGTGAAGATAGAGAAAGATAGAAACAATAGCAATGTGAAGATAGAGATATATAGAAACAATCGTAAGGTGAAGATAGGGATAGATAGAATCATTCCTAAGGTGAAGATAGAGATAGCTAGAAAAACGCGCAACGATAAGATACAGATATATAGAAACAATCGTAAAGTGAAGATAGAGATAGCTAGAAACAATCGCAACGATAAGAAAGGATACATAGAAACAATCGTAAGGTGAAGATAGAGATAGATAGAAACAATCGCAACGATAAGATATGGATAGATAGAAACAATCGTAAGGTAAAGATAGAGAAAGATGGAAACAATCGTAAGGTGAAGATAGAGATAGAGAGAAAGAATCGCAATGATACGATAGGATAGCTCGAAACAATCGTAGGGTGATAATAGAGATAGAGAGAAACAATCGTAATGTGAAAATAGGATATATAGAAACAATCGTAATGTGAAGATAGGGATAGATAGAAACAATCGTAATATGAAGAAAAGGATATATAGAAACAATCGTAAGGTGAACATAGAGATAGATAGAAACAATCGTAATGTGAAGATAGGATATATGGAAACAATCGTAATGTGAAGATATGGATAGATAGAAACAATCGTAATGTGAAGATAGGGATAGATAGAAACAATCGTAATGTGAAGATAGGATATATAGAAACATCCGTAAGGTGAAGATAGGGATAGATAGAAACAATCGTAATGTGAAGATAGAGATATATAGAAACAATAGTAAGGTGAAGATAGAGATATATAGAAACAATCGTAAGGTGAAGATAGGGATAGATAGAAACATTCGTAAGGTGAAGATAGAGATAGCTAGAAAAACGCGCAACGATAAGATAGAGATATATAGAAACAATCTTAAAGTGAAGATATAAATAGCTAGAAACAATCGCAACGATAAGAAAGGATACATAGAAACAATCGTAAGTGAAGAGATAGATAGATAGAAACAATCGCAACGATAAGATAGGGATAGATAGAAACAATCGTAAGATAAAGATAGAGAAAGATGGAAACAATCGTAAGGTGAATATAGAGATAGAGAGAAAGAATCGCAACGATAAGATAGGATAGCTAGAAACAATCGTAAGGTGAAGATAGAGATAGATAGAAACAATCGCAACGATAAGATAGGGATAGATAGAAACAATCGTAGGGTGATTATAGAGATAGAGAGAAACAATCGTTATGTGAAAATAGGATATATAGAAACAATCGTAATGTGAAGATAGGGATCGATAGAAACACTCGTAATTTAAAGATAGAGATAGATCGAAACAATCGTAATGTGAATATAGGGATATATAGAAACAATCGTAAGGTGAACATAGAGATATATAGAAACAATCGTAATGTGAAGATAGGGATAGATAGAAACAATCGTAATGTGAAGATAGGGATAGATAGAAACAATCGTAATGTGAAGATAGGATATATGGAAACAATCGTAATGTGAAGATATGAATAGATAGAAACAATCGTAATGTGAAGATATGGATAGATAGAAACAATCGTAATGTGAAGATAGATATAAACAATCGTAATGTGAAGATAGGATATATAGAAACATCAGTAAGGTGAAGATAGGGATAGATAGAAACAATCGTAAGGTGAAGATAGAGATAGATAGAAACAATCGTAATGTGAAGATAGGATATATAGAAACATCCGTAAGGTGAAGATAGGGATAGATAGAAACAATCGTAATGTGAAGATAGAGAAAGATAGAAACAATAGCAATGTGAACATAGAGATAGATAGAAACAATAGTAAGGTGAAGATAGAGATATATAGAAACAATCGTAAGGTGAAGATAGGGATAGATAGAAACATTCGTAAGGTGAAGATAGAGATAGCTAGAAAAACGCGCAACGATAAGATACAGATATATAGAAACAATCGTAAAGTGAAGATAGAGATAGCTAGAAACAATCGCAACGATAAGAAAGGATACATAGAAACAATCGTAAGGTGAAGATAGAGATAGAAAGAAACAATCGCAACGATAAGATAGGGATAGATAGAAACAATCGTAAGGTAAAGATAGAGACAGATGGAAACAATCGTAAGGTGAAGATAGAGATAGAGAGAAAAAATCGCAACGATAAGATAGGATAGCTAGAAACAATCGTAGGGTGATTATAGAGATAGAGAGAAACAATCGTAATGTGAAAATAGGATATATAGAAACAATCGTAATGTGAAGATAGGGATAGATAGAAACAATCGTAATTTAAAGATAGAGATAGATAGAAACAATCGTAATGTGAAGATAAGGATATATAGAAACAATCGTAAGGTGAACATAGAGATAGATAGAAACAATCGTAATGTGAAGATAGGATATATGGAAACAATCGTAATGTGAAGATATGGATAGATAGAAACAATCGTAATGTGAAGATAGGGATAGATAGAAACAATCGTAATGTGAAGATAGGATATATAGAAACATCAGTAAGGTGAAGATAGGGATAGATAGAAACAATCGTAAGGTGAAGATAGAGATAGATAGAAACAATCGTAATGTGAAGATAGGATATATAGAAACATCCGTAAGGTGAAGATAGGGATAGATAGAAACAATCGTAATGTGAAGATAGAGAAAGATAGAAACAATAGCAATGTGAAGATAGAGATAGATAGAAACAATAGTAAGGTGAAGATAGAGATATATAGAAACATTCGTAAGGTGAAGATAGAGATAGCTAGAAAAACGCGCAACGATAAGATAGAGATATATAGAAACAATCTTAAAGTGAAGATAGAGATAGCTAGAAACAATCGCAACGATAAGAAAGGATACATAGAAACAATCGTAAGTGAAGAGATAGATAGATAGAAACAATCGCAACGATAAGATAGGATAGATAGAAACAATCGTAAGGTAAAGATAGAGAAAGATGGAAACAATCGTAAGGTGAAGATTGAGAGAAAGTATCGCAACGATAAGATAGGAGAGCTAGAAACAATCGTAAGGTGAAGATAGAGATAGCTAGAAACAATCGTAATGATAAGATAGGATAGGTAGGAACAATCGTAAGTTGAAGATAGAGATAGATAGAAAGAATCGCAACGATAAGATAGGGATAGATAGAAACAATCGTAGGGTGATTATAGAGATAGAGAGAAACAATCGTAATGTGAAAATAGGATATATATAAACAATCGTAATGTGAAGATAGGGATAGATAGAAACAATCGTAATGTGAAGATAGGGATAGATAGAAACAATCGTAATGTGAAGATAGGGATATATAGAAACAATCATAAGGTGAACATAGAGATAGATAGAAAAATCGTAATGTGAAGATAGGATATATGGAAACAATCGTAATGTGACGATATGGATAGATAGAAACAATCGTAATGTGATAATAGAATATATAGAAACATTCGTAAGGTGAAGATAGAGATAGATAGAAACAATCGTAATGTGAAGATAGGGATAGATAGAAACAATGGTAATGTGAAGATAGGGAAAGATAGAAACAGTAGCAATGTGAAGATAGAGATAGATAGAAACAATCGTAACGATAAGATAGGATAGCTAGAAACAATCGTAAGGTGAAGATAGAGATATATAGAAACAATCGTAAGGTGAAGATAGAGATAGCTAGAAAAACGCGCACCGATAAGATAGAGATATATAGAAACAATCTTAAAGTGAAGATAGAATTAGCTAGAAACAATCGCAACGATAAGAAAGTATACATAGAAACAATCGTAAGGTGAAGATAGAGATAGATAGAAACAATCGTAAGGTGAAGATAGGATATATGGAAATAATCGTAATGTGAAGATAATGATAGATAAAAACAATCGTAATGTGAAGATAGGGATAGATAGAAACAATCGTAATGTGAAGATAGGATATATATAAACATCCGTAAGGTGAAGATATGGATAGATAGAAACAATCGTAAGGTGAAGATAGAGATAGATACAAACAATCGTAATGTGAAGATAGGATATATAGAAACATCTGTAAGGTGAAGATAGAGATAGATACATACAATCGTAATGTGAAGATAGGATATATAGAAACATCTGTAAGGTGAAGATAGGGATAGATAGAAACAATCGTAATGTGAAGATAGAGAAAGATAGAAACAATAGCAATGTGAAGATAGAGATAGCTAGAAACAATCGTAAGGTGAAGAAAGAGATATATAGAAACAATCGTAAGGTGAAGATAGGGATAGCTAGAAAAACGCGCAACGATAAGATAGAGATATATAGAAACAATCTTAAAGTGAAGATATAGATAGCTAGAAACAATCGCAACGATAAGATAGGGATATATAGAAACAATCGTACGGTAAAGATAGAGAAAGATGGAAACAATCGTAAGGTGAAGATAGAGATAGATAGAAAGAATCGCAACGATAAGATAGGGATAGATAGAAACAATCGTAAGGTGAAGATATAGATAGATGGAAACAATCGTATGGTGAAGATAGAGATCGATAGAAACAATCGCAACGATCAGATATGATATATAGAAATAATCGTAAAGTGAGGGCAGAGATAGATAGAAACAATCGCAACGATAAGATAGGATATATAAAATCAATCGTAATGTGAAGATAGTGATAGATGGAAACAATCGTAAGGTGAAGATAGAGATAGATAGAAACAATCGCAACGATACGATATGATATATAGAAACATTCGTAAGGTGAAGTTAGAGATAGATAGAAACAATCGCAACGATAAGATAGGATATATAGAAGCAATCGTAAGGTGAAGAAAGAGATAGATAGAAACAATCACAACGATAATATAGGAATATAGAGAAACAATCGTACTGTGAAGATAGAGATAGATAGAAACAATCGCAACGATAAGATAGGATATATAGAAGCAATCGTAAGGTGAAGAAAGAGATAGATAGAAACAATCACAACGATAATATAGGAATATAGAGAAACAATCGTAATGTGAAGATAGAGATAGATAGAAACAATCACAACGATAAGATAGGGATATATAGAAACAATCGTAAAGCGAAGATAGAGATAGATAGATAGAAACAATCGCAACGATAAGAAAGGATACATAGAAACAATCGTAATGTGAAGATAGAGATAGATAAAAACAATCGCAACGATAAGATAGGGATAGATAGAAACAATCGTAGGGTGAATATAGAGATAGATAGAAACAATCGTAATGTGAAAATAGGATATATAGAAACAATCGTAATGTGAAGATAGGGATAGATAGAAACAATCGTAATGTGAAGATAGGGATAGATAGAAACAATCGTAATGTGAAGATAGAGATAGATAGAAACAATCGTAACGATAAGTTCGTAATAGATAGAAACACCCGTTACGATAAGACAGGGATAGATAGAAACAATCGCAACGATAAGATAGGATATATAGAAATAATCGTAAGGTGAAAATAGAGATAGATAGAAACAATCATAACGATAAGACCGTGATAGATAGAAACACCCGTTACGATAAGATAGGGATAGATAGACACAATCGTAACAATAAAATAGGGATATATAGACTCAATCGTAATAATAAGATAGGGATATATAGAAACATTCGTATCTAGAAGATATGGTGGATATAAACAATCGCAACGATAAGATAGGATATATAGAAACAATCGTAAAGTGAAGATATAGATAGATGGAAACAATCGCACCGATAAGATAGGATATATAGAAACAATCGTAAGGTGAAGATAGAGATAGATAGAAACAATCGCAACGATAAGATAGGATATATAGAAACAATCGTAAGGTGATGATATAGATAGATAGAAACAATCGTAAGGTGAAGATAGAGATAGATAGAAACAATCGCAACGATAAGATAAGATATATAGAAACAATCATAAGGTGATGATATAGATAGATAGAAACAATCGTAAGGTGAAGATAGAGATAGATAGAAACAATCGCAACGATAAGATAGGATATATAGAAACAATCGTAAGGTGATGATATAGATAGATAGAAACAATCGTAAGGTGAACATAGAGATAGATAGAAAAATCGTAATGTGAAGATAGGATATATGGAAACAATCGTAATGTGACGATATGGATAGAGAGAAACAATCGTAATGTGAAGATATGGATAGAGAGAAACAATCGTAATGTCATGATATGGATAGATATAAACAATCGTAATGTGAAGATATGGATAGAGAGAAACAATCGTAATGTGAAGATATGGATAGAGAGAAACAATCGTAATGTCATGATATGGATAGATATAAACAATCGTAATGTGAAGATATGGATAGATAGAAACAATCGTAATGTGAAGATAGAGATAGATAGAAACAATCGTAATGTGAAAATAGGATATATAGAAACATTCGTAAGGTGAAGATAGGGATAGATAGAAACAATCGTAATGTGAAGATAGGGATAGATAGAAACAATGGTAATGTGAAGATAGGGAAAGATAGAAACAGTAGCAATGTGAAGATAGAGATAGATAGAAACAATCGTAACGATAAGATAGGATAGCTAGAAACAATCGTAAGGTGAAGATAGAGATATATAGAAACAATCGTAAGGTGAAGATAGAGATAGCTAGAAAAACGCGCACCGATAAGATAGAGATATATAGAAACAATCTTAAAGTGAAGATAGAGATAGCTAGAAACAATCGCAACGATAAGAAAGTATACATAGAAACAATCGTAAGGTGAAGATAGAGATAGATAGAAACAATCGCAATGATAAGATAGGGATAAATAGAAACAATCGTAAGGTAAAGATAGAGAAAGATGGAAACAATCGTAAGGTGATGATAGAGATAGAGAGAAAGAATCGCAACGATAAGATAGGATAGCTAGAAACAATCGTAAGGTGAAGATAGAGATAGATGGAAACAATCGCAAGGTGAAGATAGAGATATATAGAAACAATCGTAACGATAAGATCGTGATAGATAGAAATACCCGTTACGATAAGATAGAGATAGATAGAAACAATCGTAACAATAAGATATGATATATAGAAACAATCGTAACAATAAGATAGGGATAGATATAAATAATCGTATCTAGAAGATATTGTGGATATAATCAATCGCAAAAATAAGATAGGATATATAGAAACAATCGTAAGGTGAAGATAGAGATAGATAGAAACAATCGCAACGATAAGATAGGATATATAGAAGCAATCGTAAGGTGAAGAAAGAGATAGATAGAAACAATCACAACGATAATATAGGAATATAGAGAAACAATCGTAATGTGAAGATAGAGATAGATAGAAACAATCACAACGATAAGATAGGGATATATAGAAACAATCGTAAAGCGAAGATAGAGATAGATAGATAGAAACAATCGCAACGATAAGAAAGGATACATAGAAACAATCGTAATGTGAAGATAGAGATAGATAAAAACAATCGCAACGATAAGATAGGGATAGATAGAAACAATCGTAGGGTGAATATAGAGATAGATAGAAACAATCGTAATGTGAAAATAGGATATATAGAAACAATCGTAATGTGAAGATAGGGATAGATAGAAACAATCGTAATGTGAAGATAGGGATAGATAGAAACAATCGTAATGTGAAGATAGAGATAGATAGAAACAATCGTAACGATAAGGTCGTAATAGATAGAAACACCCGTTACGATAAGACAGGGATAGATAGATACAATCGCAACGATAAGATAGGATATATAGAAATAATCGTAAGGTGAAAATAGAGATAGATAGAAACAATCATAACGATAAGACCGTGATAGATAGAAACACCCGTTACGATAAGATAGGGATAGATAGACACAATCGTAACAATAAAATAGGGATATATAGACTCAATCGTAATAATAAGATAGGGATATATAGAAACATTCGTATCTAGAAGATATGGTGGATATAAACAATCGCAACGATAAGATAGGATATATAGAAACAATCGTAAAGTGAAGATATAGATAGATGGAAACAATCGCACCGATAAGATAGGATATATAGAAACAATCGTAAGGTGAAGATAGAGATAGATAGAAAAATTCGCAACGATAAGATAGGATATATATAAACAATCGTAAGGTGATGATATAGATAGATAGAAACAATCGTAAGGTGAAGATAGAGATAGATAGAAACAATCGCAACGATAAGATAGGATATATAGAAACAATCATAAGGTGATGATATAGATAGATAGAAACAATCGTAAGGTGAAGATAGAGATAGATGGAAACAATCGCAACGATAAGATAGGATATATAGAAACAATCGTAAGGTGATGATATAGATAGATAGAAACAATCGTAAGGTGAAGATAGAGATAGATAGAAACAATCGCATCGATAAGATAGGATATATAGAACTAATCGTATGGTGAAGGTAGAGATAGATAGAAACAATCACAACGATAAGATAGGGATAGATAGAAACAATCGTATCTAGAAGATATGGTGGATATAATCAATCGCAACGATAAGATAGGATATATAGAAACAATCCTAAGGTTAAGATAGAGATAGATAGAAACAATCACAACGATAAGATAGGAATAGAGAGAAATAATCGTAAGGTGAAGATAGAGATAGAAAGAAACAATCATAAGGTGAATTTAGAGATATATAGAAACAATCGCAACGATAAGATAGGATAGCTAGAAACAATCGTATGGTGAAGATAGAGATATATAGAAACAATCGTAAGCTGAAGAGAGGGATAGATAGAAACATTCGTAAGGTGAAGATAGAGATAGCTAGAAACAATCTTAAAGTGAAGATAGAGATAGCTAGAAAAAATCGCAATGATAAGATAGAGATATATAGAAACAATCTTAAAGTGAAGATAGAGATAGCTAGAAATAATCGCAATGATAAGAAAGGATACATAGAAACAATCGTATGGTGAAGATAGAGATAGATATAAACAATCGCAACGATAAGATAGGGATAGATCGAAACAATCGTACGGTAAAGATAGAGAAAGATGGAAACAATCGTAAGGTGAAGATAGAGATAGATATAAACAATCGCAACGATAAGATAGGGATAGATAGAAACAATCGTAAGGTGAAGTTAGAGATAGATGGAAACAATCGTAAGGTGGAGATAGAAATAGATAGAAACAATCACAACGATCAGAGAGGATATATAGAAATAATCGTAAGGTGAAAATAGAGATAGATAGAAACAATCATAACGATACGATATGATATATAGAAACAATCGTAAGGTGAAGATAGAGATAGATAGAAACAACCGTAACGATAAGATTGTGATAGATAGAAACACCCGTTACGAGAAGATATAGATAGATAGAAAAAATCGATAAGATAGGCTATATAGAAACAGTCGGAACGACAAGATAGGATATATAGAAACAATCGTAAGGTGAAGATAGAGATAGATAGAAACAATCGTAAGGTGAAAATAGAGATAGATAGACACAATCGCAACGATAAGATAGGCTATATAGAAACAATCGCAACGACAAGATAGGATATATATAGAAACAATCGTAAGGCGAAGATAGAGATAGATAGAAACAATCGTAAGGTGAAAATAGAGAAAGATAGACACAATTGTAAGATGAAGATAAAGTATAAAAACATTTCAATCATTGCATAAAACCTTACATATAGAAAATCGATATTAATATAATACAAAACTTACCACACTGTCTGTATGAAAAACTACTCAATATATATTGGTAGAACTATATAGTAATATAATTGCTTTATAATTATTTTACATGTAACAGCGTTACTCGTAAGAGTTCTCCTGGGTTGTGTCCAAGCACGGATGTATAGTTGTGGAAAGAAATATATTAGTAACCAATACATTCAGAGCTCTCATCCACGTTCATAAATCTTTCATTCATACAAATACAACAAACAAAACGATTGGACACAGTACAAACATAGAATGACAAGTGTTCACGAGACAAAACACGTGCACGGCAAATTGCCCCGAAAAAATCTCTAATTTCCGTCTCCGACGTAGATTGTCGAATATCCCCGATTCAATTCCGTTGCATACGACATAAAGAACGAAGATACACGAATGTAAAAGGCGGTAAACGCATGCGCGATGTTTAAGTAGTTTTATACATTAAGCTAGGCCGTTCACTGTAAAACACGATTGTACTCCTATAGTACAACCTGTGACACTTTCTTAACTTCATGTGCTTTAAATCACGTTAAACAACACTGGATCTGAGGTAATAAAACAGGCATGCTCAACTCAGCTGAATCTTTAAAGCATAAGGCTTTGTGGAACCACACATATGTGTACATGAACAATCGCTGAACTGTTTTGCACTCAAGTGCATACCCCTCACATTTGAATGGGTGTAAAGTTGGATGCTAAACATTATGTTTTGTATCTTTTGATATTTGACTGCCCCATGTCCTGATGAAAAGGTCGCACTGTTTTAATATATATATGTATATTCAGATTACACATGCATGGGGACTACATTAATAAACCAGCAGCTAGTCATAGCTATCCTCTTGTGTAGCAGTACTGAGTGAACACATAATTTGCTTTGTAATTAACAATGCTCACTGAAAATACACAATAAAACACAACTGACACTATGGGAATAATCATAGAACATCTTCTTTAAGCCTAAACTTTATATATTTTACACCGATTGCATAGCAAGTTTTAGCAACTTATATTAATCACTCTCATTGGTGCGGATGAAAGCGTATATGTGGTCATTCGTGTGGGAGGAAACCGGAGTACCCGGAGAAAACCTGCATGTCCGATCTGGCGACAATTGTACCATCTCACATACTTCCCGGTCCGAGGATCGAACCCGGGTCGCATTGGTGAGAAGCGAGCGCGCTAACAACTGCGCTAATCGGACAGCCATCTTTTTGGAATTTGTTTTTCAATCAACCGCGATAATCCACAAGTAAGTTCAGATAACAGTTACAACTAAACAAAGGAGGAACGTTACTATATGAGATCAACGTCCTTGTGTCATAGCCTGGAATTGGATCGCAATCATAGCTATCGTTATTTATAAATGGTCATACTAACAATTTGCATGTGGCATATTCTTAGAAGGTGTCAGGGCATGACAAGGGATCGGTGACACTTGCACAAATATTCGTACCGTGCAGTACGAATCTCAGCTAAATCAAGTATGCCATACAAACAATAGTTTTATATAATTATATACTATTAACGTAATGTTACAGGGTATATGTAAACATAGCACCACTTGCGATGATATTCCATGAGCGGTAATCGAGTATAGAGCAAGCTTGTTGTGGTGTCTTTCAATGTTTTCAGTCACTTTTTTCTATAGGGATTTTCATCGATTTTATTTTATCATTAGTAAACCGCCGACTGCCTCAATGAAGTTATTTAACTAATTGGTGATATTTACCTTGACACCGTCATGTCCAGATGTGGGATCATATACTTGTTCATTAGATTTTCATATCGCTTCTTACTGTTCTAAGAAATTCAACACATTTAAATGGTATAACAAGTAGAACAATGACCTGCCGGCCGGGCTCGGGGAGTATCAGCATAGGCAGTATATACTCATATACAATGTCAACAAACCAAATAAGATGTAATGTCAGCATTATTATATATAAGTTATAATACTATATCATTTGCTGGATTAGCGGAATGTATTATCTTACAACATGTAACATATATTATGAAAATATTACCAACTATATAGCATAATCCACATATAAACAACACACTCTGAATTGCCATACTGGTTCGTTACTTTAATACAGCTTAAATAAGTTTATAACTTCCTACATGTGCATGTAGGTATGGACAACCGCGCAATATCTAAACTTCCTTGTCGCTGGTACACAACATTTAGTTAGTATTAAACTCCGATGTTTAGTTCGCTTAATCAATGCATACCCAAGATACCGAAACCGATCTTAACCACGATAATGGAAACGCATGTAACAGTGTTATGATAGCGTATTTACTTGTATATTTTAAAACTGGTATATGGGCAGATCCGTCTGTAATGTTATCAGAACGTATGGCTAAATCCATTTTACTTTACTTATTTTGTATAATAGTATGCATGCATTCAGATTCTGTGTCATAATACAGCAAAATAAAACATTGATCCGCAGGTAATAATTGATTACGATGACAGCATCATAATAGGCCTTTCTAACCTATTCTGATGACGAGATGAACATCGGATGACGATAAAATAGTGGGGGTTTTCTCAAGTTTATTGTACAATATATAATTAATGCATGGCTGTAGCAAGGGGTTATTTATTTTGTGAGGCGTACACTATACTGTGAACTGAACATGACTGTTGCCTTCTATTTATCTGGGTTAGCCATGACAGTAAAATGAAAACCCCATACATCCAAGCCAACTTGTAACGACAATAATTCAAAGAAAAGAAATCGGATATAGCCATACTATTTTATTTCTTAAAGAATCAATTCCATTTGCTTGCGCCTACACACAACGAAACACATATGGACACCGTTTGGGACAACACATTTATGGGGTTTCTCCACACAGTACCAACACATCTATAACATTTGATATATGCCATAGCATGCTCTACGCGCACTCTGTATTTTGTGATATATCTATTTAGTTTACGACACTTTCGTCTTTCTCCTGGCTGCTTTCGAGGTATATGCGTTCATAACATAATCACGATTAGGGTAGATATTTGTCGCCTAAAATAAGCAAATCGTCTGGAAAATGTAAGTCTGGTCCAACCTGTTGCATCAAGCCGTATTGTTGGGCATCGTCAATATGACCTAGATATCCATTCTCGATGTGTCGATGCATATCAACCACTACATGTGAGTGCATGCAATGATAGTTACGGTGCCCCGAATAATACCGTTATTGTGGTTCCATTTCTTGTCGATACATTAATTTGATGGGACGTTCGATCTATAGCAACCACAGCCATGTGCAGTTTGGCCCATGTACTCTCCATAGCCATTCAACAACTGTCGGCCAAACAACAACATGCCTTAACTTGTCATAAATCAGAGGGATAATATGCCTGATTTCAAGACTCACAGTGCCAACACGTACACCAAACATAGTGGCCAACACATGGTATGTACAGCATGATAACCAGTCCCCGCCAGTACAGCATGATAACCAGCCCGTGCCAGTATAGAATGATAACCAACCCGCGCCAGTACAGTATGATAACCAACCCGCGCCAGTACAGGATGATAACCAGCCCGCGCCAGTACATTATGATAACCAGCCCGCGCCAGTACAGTATGATAACCAACCCGCGCCAGTACAGTATGATAACCAGCCCCCGCCAGTACAGGATGATAACCAGCCCCCGCCAGTACATGATGATAACCAGCCCCGCCAGTACAGTATGATAACCAACCCGCGCCAGTACAGGGTGATAACCAGCCCGCGCCAGTACAGGATGATAACCAGCCCGCGCCAGTACAGGATGATAACCACCCGCGCAGTACAGGATGATAACCAGCCCGCGCCAGTACAGGATGATAACCAGCCCGCGCCAGTACAGGATGATAACCAGCCCGCACCAGTACAGGATGATAACCAACCCGCGCCAGTACAGGATGATAACCAGCCCGCGCCAGTACAGGATGATAACCAGCCCGCGCCAGTACAGGATGATAACCAACCCGCGCCAGTACAGGATGATAACCAGCCCGCGCCAGTACAGGATGATAACCAGCCCGCGCCAGTACAGGGTGATAACCAGCCCCCGCCAGTACAGGATGATAATCAGCCCGCGCCTGTACAGGATGATAACCAGCTCGCGCCAGTACAGGGTGATAACCAGCCCGCGCCAGTACAGGATGATAACCAGCCCGACCCAGTACAGGGTGATAACCAGCTCGCGCCAGTACAGGGTGATAACCAGCCCGCGCCTGTACAGGATGATAACTAGCCCGCGCCTGTACAGGGTGATAACCAGCCCGCGCATGTACAGGATGATAACCAGCCCCGCCAGTACAGGGTGATAACCAGCCCCGCCAGTACAGGGAAATAACCAGCCCGCACCAGTACAGGATGATAACCAACCCGCGCCAGTACACGATGATAACCAGCCCGCGCCAGTACAGGGTGATAACCAGCCCGCGCCAGTACAGGATGATAACCAACCCGCGCCAGTACAGGGTGATAACCAGCCCCCGCCAGTACAGGGTGATAACCAGCCCGCGTCAGTACAGGGTGATAACCAACCCGCGCCAGTACAGGATGATAACCAACCCGCGCCAGTACAGGATGATAACCAACCCGCGCCAGTACAGGATGATAACCAGCCCGCGCCAGTACAGGATGATAACCAGCCCGCGCCAGTACAGGATGATAACCAGCCCGCGCCAGTACAGGATGATAACCAACCCGCGCCAGTACAGGATGATAACCAACCCGCGCCAGTACAGGGTGATAACCAGCCCGCGCCAGTACAGGATGATAACCAGCCCGCGCCAGTACAGGATGATAACAGGCCCCGCCAGTACAGGGTGATACCACCCGCCAGTACAGTATGATAACCAGCCCGCGCCAGTACAGGATGATAACCAGCCCGCGCCAGTACAGGATGATAACCAACCCGCGCCAGTACAGGATGATAACCAGCCCGTGCCAGTACAGTATGATAACCAGCTCGCGCCAGTACAGTATGATAACCAGCCCGCGCCAGTACAGTATGATAACCAGCCCCCGCCAGTACAGTATGATAACCAACCCGCGCCAATACAGTATGATAACCAGCCCGTACCAGTACAGGATGATAGCCAGCCAAGAGCAGACGGCCGTGCCCCACGGAGGGCGGGTAGCCAGGTCGCCCGTGCTCCTTAAAGAGCGGCTGGTCGTCGTGCTACTGCAGCCGGAGATCGTCGCGACAACATCGCTGCGAATCTAAGTTCTGACGATGAGCAAGTCGAGCCCCGGCGTCCTCGGCGCCGACTTGCGGATCTAATCCGCGAGAACAACGAATTGTACAATGACTTATGAGAAACACATTACACTACTACAAGATTATGGATTGGATTAGAATTGAATAAAAAAAATGCGACACCTGCTTATTGATTTATATTTTATTTGAAAGAAACCAGTGTTTATTTTGGCTTTGCCTAAACGCTAATTAAATTTATATTTTGAGATATCCCCTACACAGGTGAGTCCGTCCTTAATCCGGTGTACATCTCGTCATCAGTATAGGTTAGAAATGCCTTATAGGCCTACATGTACTCACAATGTTACAGCCAGACTGAACGTATTTGACCCTAAAACAAAAATACAAATCACAAGAAACACATGTCAATTATTGTTTTCTTCACACAATCTCTGTATTCAGGTTTGTCCCAATCACGGAGGTATTTTACCGTTGGATTAATACTTCCACTGACCCGCTTAGCGGTTTGAACTTCCTGTGATGTAACTGGATCCATTACCTCTAGTGTTTCTGGAGACAAATTGGGTTTGCGCTGGTGGAGACGACGCTGTTAATGACATTGCTACAACCATGTTTTTATCAATGGTTGTTTCCTGTATCTCAATAGTATCTCTAGTTGGTAGTCGTGATAAGCCATACGCATCTGCATTGTTCTTCCCACTTCTGTAGATAGGTTTGAAATTATAGTTGTATCCTATAAGATAATGTAGCCATCCATCTATGACAAGTTGCGTCCAGTTTAGCAGTGTTGCATACATACGTTAATGGGTTGTTATCTGTAATTATTTCGAATGCGTCAGATGCATTAGTTGTTTTCTAAATAATAGTTTACCGCCTTTAATAAGGTATTCTCTAGTCCGTCTCGTATGACGTATTCAACATAACAATTAAATTCCATTTTAAGAGTCCATGTCTATATTTAAATTAGTTGATCTGCTGTCACTTATGAAATATGTTGTACATAATGTTAGACCATATTCCATCTATGTCTTTAATACTATTAATATATTTATAAACAATGACCCAGTCAATTTGTTCTACAAAAGTTCCATCCCAAAGTGTATGAATATATGGTTTATTAAATTTAAAACTAATTAGGTAGTCAAAGATATCTTTTTTTTTGCTTTTTGAACTGAAACATTTCTTATCTATGCTTGGCAGTTTCAATTACGTTTTATGTGAATTTTATTTTGAACAATACTAATCCATCGCTTTGGAATAGTTTTTCCAATATATGTATTTCTGAAATCCAATTGCTTTTATTGTTAAGTTTTATATATATATTTTGTAGTGAATGGCAATTGGGTTCATTAAGAGACACCGTCTGATGCGGAAGATGGAGACACCGTCTGGACCGGAAGTGATGCATTCAGGGAACCAGTGCAATGAAGCAAGCATGCCACAGACGCTCAGAGAACACTGCAAATCAGGCATATTTATCCTGGTAAAGAATAGCTGCTATAGAGTACCCGATATGTAAGTTTTCTGGTCCTATAGCGACTACTTCAATGGTGTCAGAAGTTTGTTGGATAAAGAACTACACGCCGTGAAATACTAGAAAAACACGGCGAGCACCTGCTGTGTGATTTGCAGGCTGTAGAAAACGCAGTTGTTGAAAAAGCGTGGAGACTGCTTGGTAGACTGGGGAATCCGGTTTTAATCGATTGGGGACAGGCGTAAGACGTTATTTACCCATCGAGTTCACAAAAACAAGGCGCAGTTTGCTTGTTTTTGCTGATATAAAACTGTCAACATAGTCAGACATCTACGCACGTGCATTACCGGAAGTGAACGGAGTTACGACATTGGAACAGTTTCCTGGCCTTTATAGTTGGTCTCATCCCATTTGATAGTTATTAACTTTCTTAAAAGGGGAAGGAGGTTCTCTGTCCCGTGTAGTATCTCCGTTTGCTTTTGTTTTTCAGGAAATTGGAAAAACTCACAAGTAAGTGTGCATTTGTGTTGTCTGTCTATATAGTAGTTAGCATAATGTACCTGGAACTATGTCTGAAGGTAACTTAGTCCCAGAAGGGAACCAAAGCCCATTAATTATTCAACTATTGAGCAACTGGTCATGATCCCTGGGATTAAAGCGAGGCTTGCCCATACGATCGTTCTCATAAGGGAGAATAGTGGTAATATTACTCCGGAGGTGTTATCCTCCATTACAAGGAGTAAACTGAGCAGTGAGGCTGTTCGGATGATAGATTTTAGACCCAATGTTCATCTACCATCCGGAGAATCTCATTCTTCAGAGTCAGATCATGATGATCAGTACGCTCAACCGCTCGGTGATACATTAATGTACACCGAGGAGGCTAGACAATCTGATTGGACCGATGTTCTTAAGACATAGAACACGGCGACTGGTTTGGTCCAACATAGGGTGGTAGAAAAGGGCTTAATAGAGAATAGACCAGTGAAATACTCTGCCCTGCCTAACCCACCTACTGCTGAGGAGCGCTACCCCCTTAATAAAAGTTATAAACGGGAAAGTAGGCTCCATCAATGTGATGCATATGGCACACCTCCAGGTGGGAATTCGTTTCCGCCGGGAGCATCACGAAAGCCGGAATATGCCCCTAATGTGTATGACCTGATAAGTTGGGAACATAGTACACGTCGTGTTGGACATCATGCGACCGATTTGTATAGTGGAACACGGGTAAGGTCCTGTGTACGGGACCCAGTCACAAGGAGGTAGTATGCACCCGATGATAGCGACAGTAGTACTGATGACGAACACGGGCTAGTGATGTCATCAATAACGTTGCCCAAATATCTAACATATGATGGCAAGGGTAATTGGACTGCATTCAAGCAGAAGTGTGTCCGTTTTGTACATGCATGCGATTGGACAACGGACGAGTGCTTGAATTGTCTGTGCTGGAGCCTGACCGGAAAAGCTGCAGAATTCTACGCAATATTAACTGAGCGTAGAGAAAATCTGTCTTATCGCAGACTTATGCAAAAGCTAGAGAGTCGGTTTGGTGTGAGAGAGCTTCCGGCAATAGCACAGGTCCGGTTTCAACAGGCAGCCCAGTCACACACAGAGGCTTTAGAGGATTGGGCAGATAGAGTCCTTACATTAGCCACCAAGGCGTTTCGCGATCTGCCCGAATACTATTCCATGCAGCAAGCAATAGCTCGCTTCTGCCAGGGGCTGGTGGATCGTGAAGCGGGGCACCATGTGTGCATACAAAACCCTAGCACCATGGAGGAAGCCATGAATGATGTACGTCGCTACCAGCACGTACACCAAGCAATGTTTGGTAAGACCAAACGTGTACAGCGTAAGATGGATCATGAGGATGACCATCGCGCTGTGTATGCGGTACAAGACCGGGCAACGTTGCCCAATAAAGGAGGGAAAGGGAGAGAAGGCACCCCTGAACTGACCTCTATTGGAGCAATAATGAAAACGTTGCAAATTCAGTTGGAGGAACAGCTACGGATAGGGCTGGACATAATTGTTGCAGAGGTAAAGCAGCAGAGAGGTAGTGGAACTACCAGGCCAGCTAAAGGTAGAGCGAAAGCTGGTGAATGTTTTGGCTGTGGAGAAAAGGGACATTTCAAGCGGAATTGCCCAAGATCTGGTGACATGTATGCGTCACGTCGCCATTAAACTGGAACGGATAGAGTTCAGCATGAAAGTCCGGGTAGCTGGTATGGAAGCAACAGCTATAGCAGACTCAGCAGCCCAGGTGTCGATCATTTCAGATAGGCTATATAATTCGCTACAGAAACCACCTCCGAAGTTACGTGAGGTAAAACTCATGACTGCTGGTAGACAGATGAGTATGAAGGGTTTGGTGGTAGAACCTGTACGGTTAAAGATTGGCGCACAGTGGTATAGCGAGCAAAGTTATGTGGCTCCAATTGAACAAAGATATCTCCTCAGTTTAGACATATTATGTCGAGGGTCTGCCGTGTTGGACATGGGTAGAGGCATATGGGTGTTTGATGGGCAGGAGATACACCTGTATGGAGGTAACATTGCAGTAATGCCTGTGGTTGCTCGGGTTACAGTGGCCAAATGCCAGACCATCCCACCTAACTCCGTGATGAGGGTGACATGTATTCTTAATTGCGAGATGCCCGAGTACTACGTGGAACCTGTAGAGAGTCTGGAAGTCCTTGTACCGAGAGTAATTTGTGGTGCAGGGGCGGATCCGATTGTGTGTGTTGTCTACATAAGTGACAAACACCGCTTGCTAAAACAAGGGATCCAGATCGGCAAAGCCTATCCAGTAGAAAAGTTCCTAGAGACAGACAGTAATGTGTATGCAGATGCACAGGTAACATGTGAATCTGACCAGGACATACACAGGCAGAGTGATCTGGGGGAGGTCCAATCCGTCTGACTGATGGAACCTGAGCTCTAACCATGCGTGTTAACTCGCGAGCAGTGCAAGTGTTACTAGAAAAGAACATTTAGCAGTCGTGCGGTTCACGGTCAGGACTGACCACTCGAGTCTAACCTGGTTGATGCGGTTCAGGGAACCACATGGGCAGTTGGCGAGATGGCTCGAGAAGCTATCTCAATATAATATGGTGCTACGGCACCGGCCAGGCAATAAGCATGGACACGCAGATTCCTTGTCTAGAATACCTACAAGAGGAAGCGTGTGCTCAAAGGCTGCCTGAGGATCTGCCTTTTGGTTGGTATGAATACTGAGAAATACGGATCATTTATCGAGATCGTAGACATGCAGTACCGTTGGCCTCGCAGAGTACAGGGATCCGCGGTCGACAGGGCACATGTCGGCGTTGGGATCAGTACTAAGGGCAATCGAGGAGGGAACTGGTCGGTCTATGGAGATAAACGATAGTCCATGGATAGCGTAGACATTGCAGACCCTTTGGCCTCGCAAATAGTACAGGGATCCGCGGTCGACATTGCCCAGGTCGGCGTCGGGATCAGTACTAAGGGTAGGCGAGGAGGGAACTGGTCGGTCTACGGAGATTTAGAATCGTCCATGGACATCGTAGACATTGCAGACCAGTTGGCTCCACAAAGAGTACAGGGATTCGCGGTCGATACTGCACAGGTCGGCGTCGGGATCAGTACAAAGGGTAGCCAAGGCGGGAACTGGTCGGTCTACGGGGATTCAAAGGGAACTGCAGAAAATCAGTTATACAATGGTGGCAAGACAGTTCAAGCTAAAAGGCTGAACTTTGCATGTGCAAGTTCGAACCAGAAAGAGACACAGACTTGCGAAATGACCCAGGATCAGGGGAGGCAAAGGGGATGATGTGATGAAGACGGCGGTGGACAACGCACGTCGTCTTTACTTGCATCATCAACCTCCCAAGTAAGCCGACCGTAAGGACCGGATTGCATGGAATTATGGCTTAGGGGTAAGGCACTAAGCCAGATCTGGATTCGGGTCCGGTGAGGGACTTAGTACTGGTGAACCGCTTAAGTTGGCTAAAGCTTGCCCAGGAACAGTAGAAATTATTGGAGCATCTCTTGGAATTATGGCTTAGATGTAAGGCACTAAGCCAGAGAGGGGTTCATTGAGGGACGTAGTACTGGTTAACTGCTTATGTAGGCTTGCCCAGGAAAGGTAGGGGTAAGCTTAGGTGTAAGACACCAAGCCAGGGAAGGAGTCATCGATGGACGTAGTATTGGTTAACTGCTTATGTAGGCTTGCCCAGGAAAGGTAGGGGTAAGCTTAGGTGTAAGACACCAAGCCAGGGAAGGAGTCATCGATGGACGTAGTACTGGTTAACTGCTTATGTAGGTTTGCCCAGGAAAGGTAGAGGTAAGCTTAGGTGTAAGACACCAAGCCAGGGAAGGAGTCATCAATGGACGTAGTACTGGTTAACCGCTTATGGAGGCTAGGCTTGCCCAGGAAAGGTAGGTGTAAGCTTAGGGGTAAGACACTAAGCCATAGAGGTGTTCAGTAATAGTACTGGTTAACCGCTTACATTGGCTAAACCTGCCCAGGAAAAGTAGAAAACTTGGAAGATACCTACTTGGGGGTCAGACACCAAGTAGGTCCAGAGAATGTCATTTCCGTCGAGAGATGTCACAAGCCGGTCAGACCGATTGTGCCTGAAGAACAGACCCATTGCCAGAAGGATGTGGAGGAAGTCCTTCCAGATAAAGTGGGGAGAAGTGTAGTGAATGGCAATTGGGTTCATTAAGAGACAGCGTCTGATGCGGAAGATGGAGACACCGTCTGGGCCGGAAGTGATGCATCATGGGAACCAGTGAAATGAAGCAAGCATGCCACAGATGCTCAGACAACACTGCAAATCAAGCATATTTATCCTGGTAAAGAGTAGCTGCTATAGAGTACCCGATACGTAAGTGTCCTGGTCCTATAGCGACTACTTCAATATACTGTTTTCGGATATTGACCCGATAAGGTCATTAATACATGTATACAGTTTGTAAACCAGTTCCGATTAACTATTTTATTCAATGTGAAAAAATCTATCAAATGCATAAAAATGCATTTTGTTTATTATTGGTTGATATGCACAATGTCTTACCTGAAATATGTTGCAATTATTTTATTCCCGACATGTGTTTACATTTACACAGCTGACTTTTATATTTAGTACACATTCAATCACTTCCGGTTAATTCCAGGTGTTCCGAATATATAATTAGGGACCACCTCAAACTGCATTTTAACTGTCAAATATGACGGCTTGGCATTTATTTTGACAGAAACAATACAGGCATGCCTTTCTCTGCTATTGTGAATGAAGAGACTTTTATTTGTAAAAAAGAAAGAATCACTATTATGCATACATAATATTTGTTATTTATTTATTATTCAAACAATTAAAAATTCATGACATCACAAGTTCCATTGCTTCTCCTTCAGGTATTGCATTCAATGCATCTGCAATAACCTTGAAGTCATCTTCACATGGGGTAGATATGATATAATTGCATGGTAGCACAATCCCACCACCTTCTTCGTGTTGGGCTGGCCATGGTGGATAACTTGGCACAGGTGGACCAGTGACCTCACAAAAAACGTTGCCACCTTTGTCTATGACATCTCTGAAGTAGGGGCCAATGCACGCCTTGTTCTCGTTCTGTTGTCTTTGCGTGTAGATGGGGACTTCTTGTATTTTTTCCTGACCTTTTCTGCTGATCTGACCACTGGACTAACACCAGGGGTTACCTTAAATGTAAAGAAAATTGCTATTAAAGCCTTGGTCTGTATCTTTCTGTCAAATTATATTCTCGACCACTTTGTATAAAGGCCAAAATATAATTCTGGTGTCCATCTTAATGCAAATATGTGCATACCGATCATTAACAACTTTCAGTAACCAATAGGTGCCAATATACGTTCAGAATTGTTGGTAACAAATGTCTACTATTGGTCACAGTCAACGGTTTCCAATAGTAAAACCATAAACGTAAGCATTTTAGTAAAAACCGTCCATTATGTTATCTTGCTAGAGCTACATGTGGCCCTAAGTGTGTCAAATGAATAATAACTGGAAGTTAAAAATTATTACTATAAATAATCAACTGACTCTATGTGTTTGTAGTTTTTAACAAAACATAGCAGCAAGATATATTCACCTTTGTGCTTCGGGGGGATTATGGATACCCCTTGACCTGCTTCACACACATTTCCTTTACATATTATCGATAAAATCAATAAATTGATACAAATTCAATTGAACAACAAGAACACAAAAGAAAATAAATGATATGTGCAGCACTTGTCATGATAAAAATGAAAATAATAATCTTGAGTCGATCCCTGGGTATCACGACTGGGTGATTCGCAAATGGTTGAAACACGTGCCTCACAAAAACGGTCATATTGGCAGAATGCATAGACATCTGGACAATAAGTTTTATGTGCTGGCAGAGCAATGATAAAACAAAGTTTTGCAATTTACCTGTTTATGTTTTGGGGCCATTGAAATATATTTGTTTAAGGAAATGCCCGCTTTCACTTTTCTGCGTTGCTATATTTTGC
>CM026386.1:89748059-89753059 GCA_014843695.1 Archivesica marissinica
ACACAGGCGATTTAAACATATTAATCCATTCAACACCAAGTAACTGACATGGACTGGTGCACGATATTTTGTAGACCAATAAATTAATAAGAAAATTACATTTGGACTAGTTCATTTATCAAAATGGGTAATTTTATCTAAAAATAGTAATATTTAATACTGGCAAAAAGTGCAGATCCTGATGAGACGGCTCGTCATGAGTCCGCTCATCTGGATCTACACATTTTGTAAGTCTATTTAGAGGCCTGTAGTGTTGAAAGGGTTAAATTTGATTAATTTAAATTCTCTGTGTACTTCTAGATACGGGGGAGACCTCACATTTGTGCGTATGCGCAAACTGTTTATTTTTACGAAGTCCAATTAGTGGTGTAATTAATTTCTGTCTGATACTGTCAACATCGTACAAAGTTCAAAAATCAACATTTCCTAGTTCTGAGCATGATAAAACTTATTACAAATACAAAATAAACAAATTGGAAATCTGCTAAAAAATGTAAACTTTACAATTTATTATTTTGTTCACTATATCTTCATCAATATGAAGTGGCACACTTGATTTTTTATTGCAGATTATGTTAGATATAAACAAACAATGGCGGAAAATAGAAATATCCGAATAAAGGATCTTCTCTGGAATTTTGGGGCCTCACTATCAGCGTTTACCTCCCTAAATATTAGTTGTTTTGTGTTATTTCGATATATATGACGAGCTGACCTATTTATTGATGTAAAAGAAATGATGGTGCAGCATATACGTTTAAAGTTATGATTGAAAAACATTGCATTTTGGATGAAAAAGGGTCGCACACCAGTACCCTTATAGCGGACACATATTATAGACCTGGTACATCTTACTTACCCCCCCCCCCAATCCCCCCCCCCCACTAATAACATTAAAACTTTCATTATACTAGAAACTTAAACCTCACACATCCCATACCAGATAGACCATGTACAGCTAACTTTCAGTATGTGTTTTACGTTTATTTATCATTGCTACTGGTTGCCCATATGAGCGCCGCCTCAGGAAGAGATTAGTCATTTTAGATTGTGGATGATACAATGATACAGACAGAGACCCATTTCAGAGTCTCCTCTGGTTCTTTTACGTAAGTGCACAGTGTAAAGCACCGACACGAGACCTCGGTTTAAAGTCCCATCTGAAAGACTGTTAATTTTATTAGTGTCAGACGGGGGATCGAACCTGCGATATCTGGATTACCAGTCCTTGTTAACCACTGAACTACAGAGCCATCTGTTAACTTTCAGTAATATGTCCGCTTCAGATCTATATGAACTTAATCTTCATTTAATTTGCCCTTCATTGGTAGCTAGGCACTATTTAGTTGGCCGATTAGTGCAGTGGTTAATGAGCTCGCTTCTCATCAATGCAACCCGGGTTTAATCCTCAGACCGGGAAGTTTGTCAGATTGTCTAGGCTGTTTGTTTGTATAGTAGACCTGTACTTACTATATTCAGGGTCCACTGAGACAGGGTACCGGTCGTGCAGTCAGCCGTTGGGACCAGGGATTGCACATGACATGCGGGCCACGGATCTACGTAAAGACCCAAGAAGTCAAGGGTATGATCCTAGGGGGTCACCTTACCAGATTCCAGGTCGTGACCCTAGAGATATTCGTGGTGACCCCCGCGACATCCGCGCTCTTCCCTCCGGGGGTATTGATCTATCTATTAGACAGCCGGATGGTGTAGACAAGGTAGCTCATGGGTATAAAGGTGATCCCAGGGACTTTGTCCCGCATGGAGCTCATAGACCTGGCGACCCATACAGAGGTCAAGGTGATGACACCCAGCAGAGGAAGGTGATCACCATGGCAACTCCGCCTCCCGCACACTCGCACAGGAGGTCTCCATTCCAGATACAAGAGGCTATTGCTATTAAAGGAAGACCGGAGGGTATAGATAAATCTCCGGGCATGTATCAGGACAGACACTCGCCTAATGTTAGAGGTACGTTTAAACTTTATTTATTTTCCAATGATTGCGAAACAAGCTTTAACAACTTATATTTATCACTCTTGTTGTCGCAGATGAAAGCGTAAATGTGGTCATTCCTGTGGGAGTTACCCAGAGAAAACACACCTGTCCGATCTGGCGACCACCGAACCATCTCGCATACTTCCCGGTCCGAGGATTGACCCCGGGTTGCATTGGTGAGTAGCGAGCAAGCTAACTGCGCTAATCTCTGTGCTAATCAGAGGTACGTTTCACGCAAGATCGTTATCAGTTACTTGTGACTTGCTACGTGAGCCACTCAACTCATTCTGCAGTGTGGTAGGTATATTAACTTGCAAGAGAATGGATCTCCTATCTAGTGGATTACTTGCTGGACGTTTAATCTGGGTTGTCAGTATGTTAATCCCTAGCCGGTAAGCCAAGGTCCTGCATATGACCTTTCTCAGTTACCTTTGCTTTGGTGCATAGATGTTATTTATATTTCACAGGTCTACCTCGAGCGTCGTCTCCGTACAGCCCGCACGGTGGTAAGGGTATACCACCACCTCCACCACTCATCAATAGCACAAGTTCCAGGCTGCCTAAGTCACCTCCCACTAGTCATCTTCAGGCCCCACCCTCGGGCTCCATCACACACGGGACCCCTGTAGGGCCTCACACAATGGCAACGTCTAGTCCATCTGTTGGTAAGTTATATCATATTTTCATCCCCAACTCTCAGGCTCCATCACACACAAGACCCCTGTAGGGCATCCCACAATAACAATGTTTGTGGGCGCCTCCGTGGCTGAGTGGTTAAGGTTATTGACTTCAAATCTCTTGCCCCTCACGACTGCAGGTTCGAATCCCACGGGGGTGTTGATTTCTTCAAGTGAGGAAGCTATCCAGCTGGCTTGCGAAAGGTCAGTTGTTCTACCCGGGTGCCGGTCTGTACCTGAAATATTGCGGAGGGGATCTGGGGTCTTCCCCCAAATAATAGCTTGTTCCCATATAACCTAAGCTGTTGATGCGACTACAAACCCCAAAAACTAAACAAAGAAATATATGTTGGTAAGTCATATCACATGTTCAGGCCCCATCCTTGGGCTCCATCATACACTGGACCCCTGTAGTCTTGTAATAATAAGACTATTTCTCCATTGCAGGTATTAGGAGCCAACAGCCTGCTGTGGCCCGTGGTTCTATCACCCAAGGTACTGTGCGTGAGACTGGAATGGGACGTGGCATGATGCACCAGGACCAAGCTGCACCTAGAGGTCAGATCCTGGATCATGAGCTCAATTAACCATATTTAAAAATACATGTATAATATTAATCAATTAATGTATTTTAATTAGATAATTTATATGGGAAATACTGTAATCGTCTATATATAGGTTACACGGGAGTATGAGACGCAGTTAAAACAAGAAATTCCCGGGGAAAAAGCTTATTTGCTGTATATGTATAAAATGCACATGATCTTAGAATGAAGAAAATGAACTTGAAAAACAAACACTGATTCGTAAGTGTTAATGACTCTGGTGTATGACCACTAAATTGTTAAAATGCCATATTCTCTACCTGCTGCTCTGTGTACCCATGTGCTTAGGCGTTGTCAATGGCAGCTTATTTCTCATATGCTGTGTACGATCATCGAAATCTGCTCATAACTTTATTTATGCAATCAGTATAATAGCGTTTCAGTAAGTGAGTAAATCTCCAAAAGTTCTAGTACTTAGTCACTTAATTTCATCATGTCAAAACCTAGTCAAACTTGTCAATCTCAACACATTAATAAGGGGTTCTAATAATTAGCGGCACATACACCAAACAGCAGTCGGTAATTGGTTGTTTACAAAGCTTTCTTATCAACCATCATTTTCTTTCAAATTTTTTTTATGTTTTGAAATAATCTATTTTCTGTTTTTTTTATTGTAAATTAAATAGCATTTTTTATCTTTGAATTATTTTCCACATGGTGTATATACAATGTATTTATACTCAACGAAATCCACTCTAAATAAGCTACTAGCTTCCGATTTAATCCATTTGTTCTTGTATATTAATGTTACAACATTATGTAAATATTGATAAAATAAAATATGTTTAAACTAAACTAAATCCAGAACAAGTTTGGCACATACGTGACTTAGAGAATAATAGTATGAAACATTTATTTCCCTTATTTTCCTATACACCATTTGCCATTTTAGTCCTGAAAACTATCAAATTTAGTTCTAAATTGGAGTATAAGATGTTGCAGACTTTTAGATATGATTTTGGATTAAAAAGAAAACCTGCGTCTTATATATAGATTATTACGGTAAATAATTTCTGCAGTGGCCAAATATACAAAAATATAGATTAATGGTAACATTGTGTTACACTATGTACTGTAGAGTTCAAGAACCATTGTTTAAGCAAATACTAACTATGCAAATCTTATACTGTTCTTGACAAGAAAGGGATATAATAAAGTGTGCTAAAAATGTTGTAGTTTTATAAGTGAACAATATTTAACCCTTTCCTTCATAGAGATTTATGTTAATATACTATTATATCACCATACACATGACAGCCATTTAGCTATCATGCAGTGGATAAGTAGTCGCCATATCTATCCCACCTCCATAGATATTACTGGGACTACATGAGATTTAGGTTAATATACTATTATATCTCCATACAAACGACAGCCATTTAGCTATCATGCAGTGGATAAGTAGTCGCCATATCTATCCCACCTCCATAGATATTACTGGACTATGCAAGATTTAGGTTAATATACTATTATATCTCCATACAAATGACAGCCATTTAGCTATCATGCAGTGGATAAGTAGTCACCATATCTATCCCACCTCCATAGATATTACTGGGACTACATGAGATTTAGATTAATATACTATTATATCTCCATACAAATGACAATCATTTAGCTATTATGCAGTGGATAAGTAGTCGCCATATCTATCCCACCTCCATAGATATTACTGGGACTACATGAGATTCTGGCCTTCATTATGAACATTGGTTTGGCT
>CM026386.1:89755559-89791072 GCA_014843695.1 Archivesica marissinica
GTGGTGATCATTTCTCCTAAATATGGTTTGTATAGACAAGTGGTGATCATTTCTCTCCTAAATATGGTTTGTATAGACAAGTGGTGATCATTTCTCCTAAATATGGTTTGTATAGACAAGTGGTGATCATTTTCTCCTAAATATGGTTTGTATAGACAAGTGGTGATCATTTCTCCTAAATATGGTTTGTATAGACAAGTGGTGATCATTTCTCCTAAATATGGTTTGTATAGACAAGTGGTGATCATTTCTCTCCTAAATATGGTTTGTATAGACAAGTGGTGATCATTCTCTCCTAAATATGGTTTGTATAGACAAGTGGTGATCATTTCTCCTAAATATGGTTTGTATAGACAAGTGGTGATCATTCTCTCCTAAATATTTGTATAGACAAGTGTGATATTTCTCCTAAATATGTTTGTATACAAGTGGTGATCATTCTCTCCTAAATATGGTTTGTATAGACAAGTGGTGATCATTTCTCCTAAATATGGTTTGTATAGACAAGTGGTGATCATTTCTCCTAAATATGGTTTGTATAGACAAGTGGTGATCATTTCTCCTAAATATGGTTTGTATAGACAAGTGGTGATCATTTCTCTCCTAAATATGGTTTGTATAGACAAGTGGTGATCATTTCTCCTAAATATGGTTTGTATAGACAAGTGGTGATCATTTCTCTCCTAAATATGGTTTGTATAGACAAGTGGTGATCATTTCTCTCCTAAATATGGTTTGTATAGACAAGTGGTGATCATTTCTCTCCTAAATATGGTTTGTATAGACAAGTGGTGATCATTTCTCCTAAATATGGTTTGTATAGACAAGTGGTGATCATTTCTCCTAAATATGGTTTGTATAGACAAGTGGTGATCATTTCTCTCCTAAATATGGTTTGTATAGACAAGTGGTGATCATTTCTCTCCTAAATATGGTTTGTATAGACAAGTGGTGATCATTTCTCCTAAATATGGTTTGTATAGACAAGTGGTGATCATTTCTCTCCTAAATATGGTTTGTATAGACAAGTGGTGATCATTTCTCCTAAATATGGTTTGTATAGACAAGTGGTGATCATTTCTCTCCTAAATATTGTTTGTATAGACAAGTGGTGATCATTTCTCTCTCCTAAATATTGTTTGTATAGACAAGTGGTGATTATTTCTCCTAAATATGGTTTGTATAGACAAGTGTTGATCATTTCTCATAAATATTGTTTGTATAGACAAGTGGTGATCATTTCTCCTAAATATGGTTTGTATAGACAAGTGGTGATCATTTCTCTCCTAAATATGGTTTGTATAGACAAGTTGTGATTATTTCTCCTAAATATGGTTTGTATAGACAAGTGGTGATCATTTCTCCTAAATATTGTTTGTATAGACAAGTGGTGATCATTTCTCCTAAATATGGTTTGTATAGACAAGTGGTGATCATTTCTCCTAAATAGTTTGTATAGACAAGTGGTGATCATTTCTCCTAAATATGGTTTGTATAGACAAGTGGTGATAATTTCTCTCCTAAATATTGTTTGTATAGACAAGTGGTGATCATTTCTCCTAAATATTGTTTGTATAGACAAGTGGTGATCATTTCTCTCCTAAATATGGTTTGTATAGACAAGTGGTGATCATTTCTCCTGAAATATGGTTTGTATAGACAAGTGGTGATCATTTCTCCTGAAATATTGTTTGTATAGACAAGTGGTGATCATTTCTCCTGAAATATGGTTTGTATAAACAAGTGGTGATCATTTCTCCTAAACATGGTTTGTATAAACAAGTGGTGATCATTTCTCCTAATTCTAAGTCTGTTCAATCATATACCCATGTGACACATTGTTTTAACAAATAACACATCATAGACAATAATCTAAATTTCAAATGTTGCGTGTTATAGCCTACTCAACTAGTTTAAATTATCTTTCAATCATACAAATAACGTTTAAATATCTTCCTAATGCCCAAAGTACGCAAGAAATGGCTTCATTTGTGTCTGTGCCATGTTTAGTTCAAAAGTTATGCCAATTATCAATTTTCGTTCGAAATCCAAGATGGCCACCAATATGGCCGCCATTGGACAATATTTTGCGTTGGGAACATCAAAGTTCGTTTACTATAGGCCTTGAGGATTCCAAAAATGTAAGTTAGAAAAATACATCTTTCGTGTGCATTAGTTTATACAAAGTTTATACAAATTTATGTTAGCTCGATTGCGAAACAAGTTCTTATAACTTATACTAACCACTCTCGAGACCTCATTCCTGATGGAATCCATCGCCACGAGGGAGAGAGAAGAGGCTTGTGGAATTTAAATGCCTTGCCTAAGGACACAATCGTAACGGCTCCAGCGGGGCTCGACCTCCGGGCCTTTCGCATGTGAAGCGAATGCGCTACCACTGAGCTATCACGACTTCGTGTGCATTGGGACACCATCTTCCTACTCAACTAATTGGGTTCAAAAACTCATCCAGACTATACGTATGTTATTATTGTTGATTTCTTGCCGACTGACCTTGCTTCTGATCTGATTTTATCTTACTACAATGCAGGGTTTCCCCTCGCCCATCCTCTAGTATGCCATCCCCAAGAGACGACAAGGGAGGTACCTGGATGATGGCACAGAGACCAAGCACGGGCGGACATCCCCCCACCCACCTCGACCCAAATCACCAATACCAGGGTCAGAGCCCAGCAGGAAGACCCAGTATTACACAGGGGACAGGAAGGCAGTCGGTGATTACAGACTCTAGGAGCGAGGATAGGTAGCTATATGTCAATACACTGTATGTATCAATGCATTAACGGTTTTGTGTAACAGGTCTGGAGCTGCTTTACTATTAATGCAAATTTATTTCAGCTCGATTGCGTACAAGTTTATATAACATATGATTAATCTCGAGACCTCATTCCTGATGGAATCCATCTCCATGAGGGAGAGAGAAGAGACCTCGCTCGTGATGGAATCCATCGCCATGAGGGAGAGAGAAGAGACAACGTGGATTTAAGTATCTTACACAAGGACACCACCACCGTGATTCTGACGGTGCTCGACTGGGCTCAAACTTGCAACCTCTCCATTACAAAGTGAACACTGCACTGCTTTTCAATGGACCAAAATTAATGTAAGAAACGTCACTTGCTGACATAATAAGATATAGTGGACATCAATCACCATGGAGACTAGTAAATATTAGATGATTATGAACATTGTTTGATGTTTGAACAGGCCAAAGAATTATGCCTATTAATCCTAGTTTTTATTTCAGATACAGAAATAATATTCCAGACAGTTCAGGGGCTCACCATTCCCCACGGATGGGACCTACGCTACAGATGCCTCCGCAGACCGGTGACCATAGAAGATCTCCTGCCATGCACACTGACTACGCCCGACAACAGTACGAGAGGGAACGGCAAGAAAAAGAAATGAAAGATCGGGAACAGCAGTTGGCTCTCCGGGCTGCAAGTAAGCAGTTAGGAATGAATACTTGTTACCAAGATTGTGAACACAAATAGCTAAATCTAAGAGAACATTTACCAAAGTGGTGAGGCCAAATAACCAAATCTAAGAGAACATTTACCAAAGTGGTGAGGCCAAATAACCAAATCTAAGAGAACATTTACCAAAGTGGTGAGGCCAAATAACCAAATCTAAGAGAACATTTACCAAAGTAGTGAGGCCAAATAACCAAATCTAGCAGAACATTTACCAAAGTAGTGAGGCCAAATAACCAAATCTAAGAGAACATTTACCAAAGTAGTGAGGCCAAATAACCAAATCTAAGAGAACATTTACCAAAGTGGTGAGGCCAAATAACCAAATCTAGCAGAACATTTACCAAAGTAGTGAGGCCAAATAACCAAATCTAGCAGAACATTTACCAAAGTGGTGAGGCCAAATAACCAAATCTAGCAGAACATTTACCAAAGTGGTGAGGCCAAATAACCAAATCTAAGAGAACATTTGCCAAAGTAGTGAGGCCAAATAACCAAATCTAAGAGAACATTTACCAAAGTGGTGAGGCCAAATAACCAAATCTAGCAGAACATTTACCAAAGTGGTGAGGCCAAATAACCAAATCTTAAGAGAACATTTACCAAAGTAGTGAGGCCAAATAACCAAATCTTAAGAGAACATTTACCAAAGTAGTGAGGCCAAATAACCAAATCTAGCAGAACATTTACCAAAGTAGTGAGGCCAAATAACCAAATCTAGCAGAACATTTACCAAAGTAGTGAGGCCAAATAACCAAATCTAAGAGAACATTTACCAAAGTAGTGAGGCCAAATAACCAAATCTAAGAGAACATTTACCAAAGTAGTGAGGCCAACTAACCAAATCTAAGAGAACATTTACCAAAGTAGTGAGGCCAAATAACCAAATCTAAGAGAACATTTACCAAAGTAGTGAGGCCAAATAACCAAATCTAAGAGAACATTTACCAAAGTAGTGAGGCCAAATAACCAAATCTAAGAGAACATTTACCAAAGTAGTGAGGCCAAATAACCAAATCTAGCAGAACATTTACCAAAGTAGTGAGGCCAAATAACCAAATCTAGCAGAACATTTACCAAAGTAGTGAGGCCAAATAACCAAATCTAGCAGAACATTTACCAAAGTAGTGAGGCCAAATAACCAAATCTAGCAGAACATTTACCAAAGTAGTGAGGCCAAATAACCAAATCTAAGAGAACGTTTACCAAAGTAGTGAGGCCAAATAACCAAATCTAAGAGAACATTTACCAAAGTGCTGAGGCCAAATAACCAAATCTAAGAGAACATTTACCAAAGTGGTGAGGCCAAATAACCAAATCTAAGAGAACATTTACCAAAGTAGTGAGGCCAAATAACCAAATCTAAGAGAACATTTACCAAAGTAGTGAGACCAAATAACCAAATCTAAGAGAACGTTTACCAAAGTAGTGAGGCCAAATAACCAAATCTTAAGAGAACATTTACCAAAGTGGTGAGGCCAAATAACCAAATCTAAGAGAACATTTACCAAAGTAGTGAGGCCAAATAACCAAATCTTAAGAGAACATTTACCAAAGTAGTGAGGCCAAATAACCAAATCTTAAGAGAACATTTACCAAAGTAGTGAGGCCAAATAACCAAATCTAAGAGAACATTTACCAAAGTGGTGAGGACAAATAATTATATTTGGGAGAGTCCATCTAGATAAATTTAGGAGCTATTTACCAAAGTAACAAGCCCAACTAACTAAATCTAGGAGAACATTTACCAAAGTGACAAGCCCAACTAACTAAATCTAGCAGAACACTTACCAAAGTGACAAGCCCAACTAACTAAATCTAGCAGAACACTTACCAAAGTGACAAGCCCAACTAACTAAATCTAGCAGAACACTTACCAAAGTGACAAGCCCAACTAACTAAATCTAGGAGAACACTTACCAAAGTGACAAGCCCAACTAACTAAATCTAGCAGAACACTTACCAAAGTGGCAAGCCCAACTAACTAAAGAACATTTGCCAAAGTGGCAAGCCCAACTAACTAAATCTAGCAGAACACTTACCAAAGTGACAAGCCCAACTAACTAAATCTAGCAGAACACTTACTAAAGTGACAAAGTGACTAGCCCAACTAACTAAATTTAGGAGCTATTTACCAAAGTAACAAGCCCAACTAACTAAATCTAGGAGAACATTTACCAAAGTGACAAGCCCAACTAACTAAATCTAGCAGAACACTTACCAAAGTGGCAAGCCCAACTAACTAAATCTAGCAGAACATTTACCAAAGTGACAAGCCCAACTAACTAAATCTAGGAGAACACTTACCAAAGTGACAAGCCCAACTAACTAAATCTAGCAGAACACTTACCAAAGTGACAAGCACAACTAACTAAATCTAGCAGAACACTTAACAAAGTGGCAAGCTCAACTAACTAAATCTAGCAGAACACTTACCAAAGTGGCAAGCCCAACTAACTAAAGAACATTTACCAAAGTGGCAAGCTCAACTAACTAAATCTAGCAGAACACTTACCAAAGTGGCAAGCCCAACTAACTAAAGAACATTTACCAAAGTGGCAAGCCCAACTAACTAAATCTAGCAGAACACTTACCAAAGTGACAAGCCCAACTAACTAAATCTAGCAGAACACTTACCAAAGTGACAAGCCCAACTAACTAAATCTAGCAGAACACTTACTAAAGTGACAAAGTGACAAGCCCAACTAACTAAATTTAGGAGCTATTTACCAAAGTAACAAGCCCAACTAACTAAATCTAGGAGAACATTTACCAAAGTGACAAGCCCAACTAACTAAATCTAGCAGAACACTTACCAAAGTGACAAGCCCAACTAACTAAATCTAGCAGAACACTTACCAAAGTGACAAGCCCAACTAACTAAATCTAGCAGAACACTTACCAAAGTGACACGCCCAACTAACTAAATCTAGGAGAACATTTACCAAAGTGACAAGCCCAACTAACTAAATCTAGCAGAACACTTACCAAAGTTACAAGCCCAACTAACTAAATCTAGCAGAACACTTACCAAAGTGACACGCCCAACTAACTAAATCTAGCAGAACATTTACCAAAGTGGCAAGCCCAACTAACTAAATCTAACAGAACACTTACCAAAGTGACAAGCCCAACTAACTAAATCTAGCAGAACACTTACCAAAGTGGCAAGCCCAACTAACTAAAGAACATTTGCCAAAGTGGCAAGCCCAACTAACTAAATCTAGCAGAACACTTACCAAAGTGACAAGCCCAACTAACTAAATCTAGCAGAACACTTACTAAAGTGACAAAGTGACAAGCTCAACTAACTAAATTTAGGAGCTATTTACCAAAGTAACAAGCCCAACTAACTAAATCTAGGAGAACATTTACCAAAGTGACAAGCCCAACTAACTAAATCTAGCAGAACACTTACCAAAGTGACAAGCCCAACTAACTAAATCTAGCAGAACACTTACCAAAGTGACAAGCCCAACTAACTAAATCTAGGAGAACACTTACCAAAGTGACAAGCCCAACTAACTAAATCTAGCAGAACACTTACCAAAGTGGCAAGCCCAACTAACTAAATCTAGCAGAACATTTACCAAAGTGACAAGCCCAACTAACTAAATCTAGGAGAACACTTACCAAAGTGACAAGCCCAACTAACTAAATCTAGCAGAACACTTACCAAAGTGGCAAGCCCAACTAACTAAATCTAGCAGAACATTTACCAAAGTGACAAGCCCAACTAACTAAATCTAGGAGAACACTTACCAAAGTGACAAGCCCAACTAACTAAATCTAACAGAACACTTACCAAAGTGACAAGCACAACTAACTAAATCTAGCAGAACACTTACCAAAGTGGCAAGCTCAACTAACTAAATCTAGCAGAACACTTACCAAAGTGGCAAGCCCAACTAACTAAAGAACATTTACCAAAGTGGCAAGCCCAACTAACTAAATCTAGCAGAACATTTACCAAAGTGACAAGCCCAACTAACTAAATCTAGGAGAACACTTACCAAAGTGACAAGCCCAACTAACTAAATCTAACAGAACACTTACCAAAGTGACAAGCACAACTAACTAAATCTAGCAGAACACTTACCAAAGTGGCAAGCTCAACTAACTAAATCTAGCAGAACACTTACCAAAGTGGCAAGCCCAACTAACTAAAGAACATTTACCAAAGTGGCAAGCCCAACTAACTAAATCTAGCAGAACACTTACCAAAGTAACAAGCCCAACTAACTAAATCTAGCAGAACATTTACCAAAGTGACAAGCCCAACTAACTAAATCTAGGAGAACACTTACCAAAGTGACAAGCCCAACTAACTAAATCTAACAGAACACTTACCAAAGTGACAAGCACAACTAACTAAATCTAGCAGAACACTTACCAAAGTGGCAAGCTCAACTAACTAAATCTAGCAGAACACTTACCAAAGTGGCAAGCCCAACTAACTAAAGAACATTTACCAAAGTGGCAAGCCCAACTAACTAAATCTAGCAGAACACTTACCAAAGTAACAAGCCCAACTAACTAAATCTAGCAGAACACTTACCAAAGTGACAAGCCCAACTAACTAAATCTAACAGAACACTTACCAAAGTAACAAGCCCAACTAACTAAATCTAGGAGAACACTTACCAAAGTGACAAGCCCAACTAACTAAATCTAGCAGAACACTTACCAAAGTGGCAAGCCCAACTAACTAAATCTTGGAGAACATTTACCAAAGTGGCAAGCCCAACTAACTAAATCTAGCAGAATACTTACCAAAGTGACCATCACAAATAACTAAATCTAGATCAACTCTTAAAACTGACAATCCCAAATATGTTAATCTAGAAAAATATTTACTAACTTGGCAAGCCCAAATAACTAACTCGAAGAGAACGTTTACCGCAAGTGTCAAGTCCATATAGTTATATCGAGGAGAATATTTTCCAAGGTTGGCGACTGAAGCAAATCAGTGTAGCGGAATATGTAATAAGAGATTAGCCACGACAAAATAAATAGATTTTAACAAAATTCCACATCAAAATAACTAAATTTATACAAGTTGTACACAAACTAGACCAAAATAACTAAATGTATACAAGTTGTACACAAACTAGACCAAAATAACTAAATTTATACAAGTTGTACATAAACTAGACCAAAATAACTAAATTTATACAAGTTGTACATAAACTAGACCAAAATAACTAAATGTATACAAGTTGTACATAAACTAGACCAAACTAACTAAATGTATACAAGTTGTACATAAACTAGACCAAAATAACTAAATTTATACAAGTTGTACATAAACTAGACCAAACTAACTAAATTTATACAAGTTGTACATAAACTAGACCAAAATAAATAAATTTGTACATAAACTAGACCAAAATAACTAAATTTATACAAGTTGTACATAAACTAGACCAAAATAACTAAATTTATACAAGTTGTACATAAACTAGACCAAAATAACTAAATGTATACAAGTTGTACATAAACTAGACCAAAATAAAATAAATTTATTCAAGTTGTACAGAAACTAGACCAAAATAACTAAATTTATACAAGTTGTACATAAACTAGACCAAAATAAATAAATTTATACAAGTTGTACATAAACTAGACCAAAATAACTAAATTTATACAAGTTGTACATAAACTAGACCAAAATAACTAAATTTATACAAGTTGTACATAAACTAAACCAAAATAACTAAATTTATACAAGTTGTACATAACCTAGACCAAAATAACTAAATTGAGATGAATATCAAGATATTAGGCCAAATTATAGAAATCTTTTAGAATTTTTACTAAGATACTAGGCCGGTCATAATAAATTATAATATTTTAATTACAAACTATCAAGAAAAGCCAACCCAAACACGTATTAGTGATTAGGTTTTCAGCCAAGTTATATTACCAGCCCAAAGCAGCATTATTTCTCAAAAACTTTCAAACATATTACTTTAGACACTTTGTATACACATCGAGTACTCAACTGTGTGGCGTCCGTGGTCCAGTGGTAGAGCGTTGGATTTGGAATCGAACGGTCCGAGTTCGATACTCAGTCAGACCACGTATGTAGCGTCATTGAGCAAGGCACCTCACACACATTGCTTAGTACTGGTTAACCGCTATAGTCGGCTAAGCATGCCCAGGAAAACATGTCTAGATCCCTGCAAGGGGTTTGACATTAATGGAACATACATACATACATAACACCAACACAGTTCTCAACAAATCCTCATCCTTCTACTGACCTTCAACTTTGATATTTTGAATGCATAATTCGGTGAACCAGTACTTATACAGACAAATCACGCATAGCAAGACAAATCTGTAGTCCAATGGTTAACATGCTGGACTGGTAATCCAGGGATCGACTTTAAATCGAGGTTTCGTGTCATTGCTTTACACCGTGCATGTAAAAGAACCAGAGGAGACTCTGGAATGGGTCTCTGTCTGTATCATTGCACTATCCTCCGAAATCTAAAATTACGAATCTCTTCAGGAGGCGTCGTTCATATGGGCAACCGGTAGCGACGATAAATAAACGTAAAACACACACGCGAGACACCCTTGGGTCTGTCGCCATGTTCATTTATTTATAAGTTTGGTGGTTTTATATGTTGGAAAGTTTGATGATGTTATTGATGTGTATGTGTCTATTGTAGGAGAACAGTTTCACCAGGGAGTCCATAGATTTGAGGAACAGAGAATGAAACAACACCAGCACCAACACCAGCAGCAACATCAGCAGCAGCCACACCAACAGCACCAACAACAGCAGCAGCAGCAACAACAACAGCAGCATCAGCAACAGCATCATCAGGAGTCCGAGGTGAAGGCAAGCGAACGTGCCAGGGAGGAGTACATGCAAAAGATGTGCGCAAGTGACGACCCAAACAAACGATCGCCCAAACTTACACAGCCCACTGATATACTTAAGGCCTTTGTACCAGATCCACTGATGGGCCGGGGGTTGGTGAAGACTACTGGTGAAGGAGCCAACAAGAGCAATAGGAGCATGACCGCGGCCTGTCTGATCGATGCAATCATCGTGCATCAAATAAACCAGTCAACCGAGGAAACGCCCACCTCAACCACATCCGTCAGTCAAGCCGGGAGCAAGCCAGGAACCATCAAACAGGAAGTGAAATCAACCGTGCCACACTCTAATTCGTCTACACCTCAGATATACCGGCCTGCGCCACAGGGCCAACCGGGTCAGACATATTCACCACAGGGTAATATACATGTAATATAATTATGCAGTCACACCTGCCTGTAAGACCATCCTCGGGAGTGGTAAATGTTCATTGTTAGTTTATACAAATTTATTTTAGCTCGATTGCGAAACAAGTTCTTTCAACTTATCTTAATCACTCTCGAGACCTCATTCCTGTTGGAATTTAAATGCCTTGCCTAAGGTGCATCGTAATGTCTCCAGCGGGGCTCAAACTCCGCCGGACCTTTCGCACCTGAAGCGAACGCGCATCCACTGCGCTATAACGACTTCCACTTTGTTGTTGAAAGGTGGTCTCTCGGGTTAAATACATTGATAGTGGCATGATGGGAAATCAAAATGATGGTCTGTAGAGACATGTTTGTAATAAGTGGCCTTTCATTCGTAGGCTGTCTTTAGTACATGTTTGACTACATAGTCAAATAAACTGATTTTCCAATGCATTGTGTTATTGAGTGTTTAGACATAATAATTCTACATTTTGTATTACTGTATAGAATCTAGGTATGGTACACGTATATATTTCGTTTAACAACATCAATGATTTATTTTATTAAGCATTATTTATCTTACCTATAGGAATTTTAGTTGATTTCGCAAATGATACTAATTATGCATATGTAATGTGCATAAAAATGTGATTAAATGTCCGCTTTAAATAAGAAATTCATGTTTTACAATGTCGCAGGTTCGATCCCCCGTCTGACCCTAATAAAATTAACAGTCTTTCAGATGGGACGTTAAACCGAAGTCTCATGACGGTGCTTTACACCATGCACGTAAAAGAACCAGAGGAGACTCTGGAATGGGTCTCTCTCTGTATCATTGCACTATCCTCCAAAAATCTAAAATAACTAATCTCTTCAGGAGGCGTCGCTCATATGGGCAACCGGTAGCGACGATAAATAAACATAAAACACCACCTACAATGTCGTGGAACCGTACTGGATCCGTTTTGTACCAATTTTTTTTTTAAACAATTGCGAAGCAAGTTTTAACAACTTATATTAATCACTCTTGTTGGCGCGGATGAAAGCGTATATGTTGTCATTCGTGTGGGAGGAAACCGGAGTACCCGGAGAAAACCCACCTGTCCGATCTGGCAAACACGTACCATCTCATACTTCCCGGTCCGAGGATCGAACCCGGGTTGCATTGGTGAGAAGCGAGCGCACTAACCACTGTGCTAATCGGACAGCCATTTATTTAATGCAACATAAATGTTTTATAGTATGTAACAATAAATTGTAGTGTTATGGATAGTATAAATGATAAATTGTAGTGTTATGGATAGTATAAATGATAAATTGAACCTACTAATTATGTGTGTAACTTTATGAATCACCATATCTCTATAGATAAATGTATGTCAGGTCACCCAGCTCAAGGTCATGTTGTTCAAGGTCAAGGTTACATGCCTCAAGGTGAGCCCCAGGTAGCAGGTCAGCAGTTCCATGGACAACCGTATCAAGGTCAGAAAGGTCAACAGGAGAACAAATCGCCACCAGCCCAAATGGCAGGTTAGATAGACATTGTATGCTGTGTAGTGCTTCAGTAATATGTTATATAATAGCTAAGTATGTCAACGAGTACTCGAGTACCAGCCCAAATGGCAGGTTAGATAGACATTGTATGCTGTGTAGTGCTTCAGTAATATGTTATATAATAGCTAAGTATGTCAACGAGTACTCGAGTACCAGCCCAAATGGCAGGTTAGATAGACATTGTATGCCGTGTAGTGCTTCAGTAATATGTTATATAATAGTTAAGTATGTCGAAATTCGATATAAACAGATCCAGTTATATGTAAAATGATAGTGTCTGAAACGTGACTTTGATCTGACTTCGAGATAACTGGAGAATTCGACATAACCGACTTTGACATAGCGGATGTAGACTGTATATATGCCAAAATACTTTAACTTTTGCAGTTTGTTGCATAAATCTTTTGAAGAAGTGGTCTTGGTTGAATTATGTCAATAAAGTTAAATAAACTTAATAATGGTATGTTTCATTCAATTTCAGTACATTAGTAATGTATCTGTTCCGTTAATTGAAACGAAACAAAGGTTACCTTTTATACCATTTGTGGTCATTTACAGTTTAGAAACACACGGAAAATGCAAGATAAATATAAGCAATAAAATCCACCTGTGTTTGGTTTGGTTTAAACATATTTATTTTCTATCATGTACATGGTTATTTACAACAATTGAAATAAGGAATTGGACAGAAAGTTATACAGCTTATGGTTGTCCTCTCCTTGTGTTTGGTTTATTTGGGTATACAATACATTTGTTCTGTTTAAAGTGTGCATGAAAGTCTTTGTAGAATATTCCTGTGAGTTGTTTGTGTTCATGGAACAGAAATGGTCCAATAATGACCAATATACGATGTCATAATAATTTACAAGATGTCAATTTCAATGACCTTTGTAGTATGTATAATTGTACAGTTGCTGTGGTTACAAGTGTATACTGCTTACTGTTTGTAGGTAAGAAGCGTTGGATGCAGTCACCAGTGACGCCTCCAGGCTCTGCAGGTTCCAGCTACTCTCCCGGGGCCTCCAATAAGTCGGATCCAGAGAGCAAGCCCAATTCTAGACCATCCAGCCGCGGATCGGGTGGACCACCACCATCTAGGTCACAGGTATAAATCTAGCTATGCATGACAGATGACTCCTAACCGGCCATGCAGTTTTTACCGAGGATGGGGTATATTTGTGTAACCATCAATCTTCCTCACACTACCGTACATAATCGCCTATAAGACGACTTTTTTTTTTTTATCACCAGATTATGTGTGCTAAAAAATTTTTTAAATTATTGTTTTTATATGTTTAAATTTAATGGTATCCATAATTATGATTTAGAAAAGAAAGCAATCACCCTGACACTGAACATTTCGTCAACTTGCACTGGCTATACGTGTAATTTATACTGGTGTCCATTTCATCAACCCGTCTTATATGCCAGTGTATGCCTAAACCCACAGATTTCAGGACCAAAGTAGGGGGTTGTCCTATTGTTGAGATCGCCTTATAGGCAAGTATATTTGGTACTAACAGACTTTCTCCCAAACAAACTTGAGCTCAATGTCGGGTAAAGCCAAATATGAGATGTTAGTGAAACAAACTTGTGCTCAATGTCGGGTAAAACCAAATATGAGATGTTAGTGAAACAAATGAATATTCTTGGACAGTTTTGTGTTTGATATTGAACACAACAAAGAATATCCATATTTGTGCATGTCAAATTCTGGAATAAAGTGTGTACATTAGTAAGTACTAATGCTCAGAATTGATTTGTTCTGTTGTGTGATGACTTGTACATCCATGTATTGCTGTACTGTTTCAGGACTCGGCTCTACAACAAGCCGTACTGGTAGTACATGTATTGTTGCAATGTTTCAGGACTCGGCTCTATGACAAGCCGTACTGGTAGTACATGTTTGCTGTACTGTTTCAGGACTCGACTCTACGACAAGCCGTACGGTAGTACATGTATTGTTGCAATGTTTCAGGACTCGGCTCTATGACAAGCCGTACTGGTAGTACATGTATTGCTGTACTGTTTCAGGACTCGGCTCTACGACAAGCCGTACTGGTAGTACATGTAGTGTTGCAATGTTTCAGGACTTGGCTCTACGACAAGCCGTACTGGTAGTACATGTATTGCTGTACTGTTTCAGGACTCGGCTCTACGACAAGCCATACTGGTAGTACATGTATTGTTGCAATGTTTCAGGACTCGGCTCTACAACAAGCCGTACTGGTAGTACATGTATTGTGCAATGTTTCAGGACTCGGCTCTAGACAAGCCGTACTGGTAGTACATGTATTGTTGCAATGTTTCAGGACTCGGCTCTACAACAAGCCGTACTGGTAGTACATGTATTGTTGCAATGTTTCAGGACTCGGCTCTATGACAAGCCGTACTGGTAGTACATGTATTGTTGCAATGTTTCAGGACTCGGCTCTACAACAAGCCGTACTGGTAGTACATGTATTGTTGCAATGTTTCAGGACTCGGCTCTATGACAAGCCGTACTGGTAGTACATGTATTGTTGCAATGTTTCAGGACTCGGCTCTACAACAAGCCGTACTGGTAGTACATGTATTGTTGCAATGTTTCAGGACTCGGCTCTATGACAAGCCGTACTGGTAGTACATGTTTGCTGTACTGTTTCAGGACTCGACTCTACGACAAGCCGTACGGTAGTACTACATGTATTGTTTCAATGTTTCAGGACTCGGCTTTACAACAAGCCATACCAGTAGTACATGTATTGCTGTACTTTTTCAGGACTCGGCTCTACGACAAGCCGTATGGTAGTACATGTATTGCTGTACTATTTCAGGACTCGGCTCTACGACAAGCCGTACTGGTAGTACATGTATTGCTGTACTGTTTTAGGACTCGGCTCTACAACAAGCCATACTGGTAGTACATGTATTGTTGCAATGTTTCAGGACTCGGCTCTACGACAAGCCGTACTGGGTACAAATGACACAAAGCAGATGACTCTCGGGGATCACATCAATGAGATAATACTCCTGGATTATGAGAACAAGAAATCTGGGCAGCTACCAGGAGGAAAATCTATCCTCAGTCAGATAAACAGTTCTGTACAACTAGGTATATGTTCTGTACAACTAGGTATATGTTCTGTACAACTAGGTACAGTTTGTAAACCAGTTCCGATTAACTATTTTATTCAATGTGAAAAAATCTATCAAATGCATAAAAATGCATTTTGTTTATTATTGGTTGATATGCACAATGTCTTACCTGAAATATGTTGCAATTATTTTATTCCCGACATGTGTTTACATTTACACAGCTGACTTTTATATTTAGTACACATTCAATCACTTCCGGTTAATTCCAGGTGTTCCGAATAAATAATTAGGGACCACCTCAAACTGCATTTTAACTGTCAAATATGACGGCTTGGCATTTATTTTGACAGAAACAATACAGGCATGCCTTTCTCTGCTATTGTGAATGAAGAGACTTTTATTTGTAAAAAAGAAAGAATCACTATTATGCATACATAATATTTGTTATTTATTTATTATTCAAACAATTAAAAATTCATGACATCACAAGTTCCATTGCTTCTCCTTCAGGTATTGCATTCAATGCATCTGCAATAACCTTGAAGTCATCTTTACATGGGGTAGATATGATATAATTGCATGGTAGCACAATCCCACCACCTTCTTCGTGTTGGGCTGGCCATGCTGGATAACTTGGCACAGGTGCACCAGTGACCTCACAAAAAACTTTGCCACCTTTGTCTATGACATCTCTGAAGTAGGGGGCCAATGATCTTGGAGCACGACCAACTGGCAAACCGGCAACATCATCCAGCTTTAAATGTCTTTTCTCATCAGTTATCATTCCCAGCTGATCTTCTGAAAATAATTCCAACTCGGGAATCCATACCATGCACACCCTTATGTTAGTGTATTCAGGCTCAACACTAAGGAGAGGTTTGGTAGCCATTGGAGGTTTTATCTCAAAGGCATGGTACCCCTTGACCACAGAGTGTTTTAAAGTCATTTTATAAGTAACATCATCAGGCTGCATTGGAGATCCACCACTATCATCTTGATTCTAAGAACAGGAAACAAACAGTTGTTAAGAAATAGAAAAACATTAATGAAAATCAAACGTGCCATCTGACTTTAAATATACAGTATAACCTGTCTATAGTGGTCACTGTATATAGTGGTGATCTGTCTACAGTGGCCAGTCCTCTAAGGTCTGAAGGACCAACATTCCTGTATTTTTTCTTGACCTTTTCTGCTGATCTGACCACTGGACTAACACCAGGGGTTACCTTAAATGTAAAGAAAATTGCTATTAAAGCCTTGGTCTGTATCTTTCTGTCAAATTATATTCTCGACCACTTTGTATAAAGGCCAAAATATAATTCTATTGTCCATTTTAATGCAAATATGTGCATACCGACCATTAACAACTTTCAGTAACCAATAGGTGCCAATATACGTTCAGAATTGTTGGTAACAAATGTCTACTATTGGTCACAGTCAACGGTTTCCAATAATAAAACCATAAACGTAAGCATTTTAGTAAAAACCGTCCATTATGTTATCTTGCTAGAGCTACATGTGGCCCTAAGTGTGTCAAATGAATAATAACTGGAAGTTAAAAATTATTACTATAAATAATCAACTGACTATGTGTTTGTAGTTTTTAACAAAACATAGCAGCAAGATATATTCACCTTTGTGCTTCGGGGGGGATTATGGATACCCCTTGACCTGCTTCACACACATTTCCTTTACATATTATCGATAAAATCAATAAATTGATACAAATTCAACTGAACAACAAGAACACAAAAGAAAATAAATGATATTTGCAGCACTTGCCATGATAAAAATGAAAATAGTAATCTTGAGTCGATCCCTGGGTATCACGACTGGGTGATTCGAAAATGGTTGAAACACGTGCCTCACAAAAACGGTCATATTGGCAGAATGCATAGACATCTGGACAATACGTTTTATATGCTGGCAGAGCAATGATAAAACAAAATTTGCAATTTACCTGTTTACGTTTTGGGGCCATTGAAATATATTTTTTTAAGGAAATGTCCGCTTCCACTTTTCTGCGTTGCTATATTTTGCATACACGCATCTGCAGTCATCTCTGTCGGTAGGCGCTTGACCGGAAGTAAACAATGGACGAAAGGTAAACAAATCGAAAATGTAAAATGTGCAGTAAAATAGCTTTTCTATTTGACCCAGTAAGAATTTTCACATATTCAATCGAAGTATCTGTTACACATGATTTTAAAAATAAAAGTTAACCGCAACTGGTTCAGATTCGGAACTGGTTAATAAACTGTATATGTTCTGTACAACTAGGTATATGTTCTGTACAACTAGGTATATGTTCTGTACAACTAGGTATATGTTCTGTACAACTAGGTATATGTTCTGTATAACTAGGTATATGTTCTGTACAACTAGGTATATGTTCTGTACAACTAGGTATATGTTTTGTACAACTAGGTATATGTTCTGTACAACTAGGTATATGTTTGTTTAATTAGACAATAAACATTGTGTATACAGTCAAACCTGTCTTAAGCAGCCAGCCAAGGGAATCTCAGAAAATGGCTGCTTAGTACAGGTGGCTGCTTAATAGAGGTCAAATGTATAATAAAACAGCATATTGGGGATCTGGAAACTGGCTGTTTAATACAGGTTGGCTGCTTAATAGAGGTGACCACTAACACATGTTTGACTGTACTCAGAGGAGGGACATACTTTGTCTTTATAGGTGACAAGCTTTCAGAGCTCATTCTAGAGGACGACATGGTCGAAATAGTGGACCCTGACTTCGCCCCTGAGGGCCCGGCCCCACTTCTCTCTAAAACTTGATTTTTTTACAATTTTCATACAAAATTTTGTCCAGTTAAAATACACTGTTGTAAAACACTCCCTTCTATTCCATTGTTGTATTTAATTTTCATATTTTGTATTTTAACCCTATTTTTTTGAAAGTGATTAAATGATACCTACCATGGCGCACTTTCTCACTTCTCCCAAACATTTTGACCGATGATGAACCCTGGCTTTACCAGTATGTTTACGGCATTCACCACAGTTAAATGGTTATATGTCTGTGAATGGAATATAGTCAGTGTTATTGTCAATTAGTAGTGTTGGAGTTTTTTACCACCAGATTATGGCCTCAAAAGTGGCCTCCCATCTTGTAATAATAAGTGAGTGCTTAAAAAAATGTTATAAATAAAAAATTAAAAAACATATTTTTTAAAAATGTATTAAATTTATGGTATCCATAATTACGGATTTAGAAAAGAAAGCACTCTGACACTTCAAATTTGTTCAACTTGCAGTCTTGCCCTGGCCAAACATGCAATTTATACATGGTCTGGTGTCCATTTTTATCTTATATGCATGCTAAACCCCACATATTTCATAACCAAAGTAGGGGGGGTCATCTTATAGGCGAGATCGTCTTATAGGCTAGTATGGACGGTATATCTGTAATTACAGAGCCTTCAAGCAGCAAGCCGTCAGCTGCTCCTCGACCTGCAACTGTATCCAGCATGGCTGTGCCCTCTGCATCGCCCCGACCTGGGCTCGTATCCAGCACCGTAGCAACGTCAGAAAACACAGTCACATGGTCTACAGCTTCCTCATCAACTGGCGGACCACCGATAGACAATCCTCACAGTGCATTTCCAGGTCACAAAAAGTTCAAATGGAGACAGGTAAGACTCCCAGTTGTAGATATATTATAATCTATATTAAGATAAACTACTGGATACTGTGTATATATACACCGGTATATATGTGTAAGACTCCCTGTTGTAGATATATTATAATCTATATTAAGATAAACTACTGGATACTGTGTATATATACACTGGTATATATATGTGTGTGTGTTAGCTGAATGAATCTCTCTCATTCAATATATATAGAGAGAGAGAGACTCACTCCTTCACCTCATATTTAGAAGATACTATAAATATTTATATCCGCCTCCGTGGTCGAGTGGTTACGGTCGCTGACTTGTATACCACTGTAACCTATCATCACTGATGGTCCGCCTCCGTGGTCGAGTGGTTACGGTCGCTGACTTGTATACCACTAACCTATCATCACTGATGGTCACGGGTTCGAGCCCCGCTCAGACCGTGTTTCATTTATATGAAAAAGTTGGCAGTTTCTTACGGAGGTTGGTGTACCCAAGTACTGGTTAACCGCTGAAGCCTGCCCAGGAAAGGTGTTGTTAGGTAAACTGCCCGCCGGCGATATAGCCCAAAAATGGTGCTGATGCAGGCGTAAAACCCGAAATATAACATGATTGATTGGGATGATAAATCATCGACAAATGTCTGCAAACATTAATTTCCTTCAATGCCATTGTAGACTGTTGCAGCATACCACCATGGTAACCAATTTGATTCTGGATACCATTCAAACAGTATTTGCAAAGAACATTGAGCCAGATCAGCCAGTCTGATCAGGCTCTATGCTGTTTGCTATTTAGATGATCTTGCTAAGACACTTGGCTATGTAGCAAACAACATAGATCCTGATCAGCACGCAGCGTCACGCTGCGGCTTATCTGGATCTATGTTGTTTGCAAAAGCCGTAATGTATCCAGAATCAAATGGGTTAAGCCATCATTTTATATCTATTATTATTTATGCTTTCCAATGAAACAATGTTGAAATGGTGTCAATGCGAATGTTTTCGGACTCAAGCTGTCAGTGACATCATTTATAATACGCTTTAACATCATTTATGGTCGTCTAAATACGACATTCTAGTGTCTAGTGTTTCTATCATAAAAACACTTTTCCAACCTATAATAAAAAGATTTAAAATTGGTTTGTTAAAGTGAATTGTCAAGCAATTAGAAAAAAAGCTATTAGACAACAAATAAACGTTTCACAAGATGTATCGTGTGTGTTTTACGTTTATTTATCGTCGCTACCGGTTGCCCATATGAGCGACACCTCCTGAAGAGATTAGTCATTTTAGATTTTTGGAGGATAGTGCAACGATACACACAGAGACCCATTCCAGAGTCTCCTCTGGTTGTTTTACGTGCACGGTTACAGTAAAGCACCGACACGAGACCTCGGTTTAACATCCCATCTGAAAGACTTAAGTTTATTACGGTCAGGCGGGGTATCAAACCTGGATCCCTGGATTATCAGTCTAACATGTTAACCACTGGACTACAGATCTGTCTGTTGAGCAAATTTCATCAGAAGCATTCTGACCAAATCTATGAAAGTAAATATTCTAATAAATGCCCGGAATGGTCAACTCTAATGTTAGGGATGAGCGATTACTAGTTACTGGTTCGAATATGCTGATTCAAGTAAAAATATACAACACTTGATGAGCAATTACTAGAGACTGGTTCGCTGATTCAAGTAAAAATATACAACACTTGTATGTGTGTAAATATTATTATGTAAAAATAATTGGAATAAACAACAAATGATCATACAACAGGGATTAAGGAAACCCCGCAGTGATCGAGTAATAGTTCATGTATAAAGCTATTAGTATCACCTGTGGCACCTCTCCTGATAATATTCCTATCAGTGAACAATTATTCTAGGGGTTTTTCTTCAGCGAACTGACGGGGGCCGTTTTCCGACACCATTTTTTCTCCTTATAAAATGTCTGCCATTTTGCATGTTTATTTTATTTTTTATATAAACCTTAATGAGTTGAGTGCTTTTTGGTAGGCAGAAAGCTCCAAATAGCTCCTCCCACAACCCCACATCTTCGCCACTCAAAATTCACCATGCCCCTTTTCTGCCACCCTGCCCCTTTTTCCACTTCTGAATAAACCCTATAATTTGATCACACATTAAAGCAAACACATATCTTCTTTATACATTGAAGTAAATTGTTATTGTGATTGAAGGCAAATGAGCAGACAAGCAGCTCTGGAAGTGCTATGGAGACAGGTGCAGCAGTGTCACAGTCTGGTGCGGATGAGCCGGGGTCAAGGTCACAGGAAGTAACAAGGTCACATGAAGGGTCAAAGGAAGTTGCAGGGTCACGGTTGCATGATGTAGACTGGACGAGACAGATGAGACCTGATCAGTCGTATTCTCCAAGCTTCATCGGTGGCCAGCCTACCTCACCACCTGGTCAGTTTCCTGCCCTAGTTACAGTCTCTAGTTTGGCCTCCATAGTGGGGTGGTTTACACTCGCATATGTAACTAATTCTAATTTCTTTCATTACGTAACCATTGGTTTTAAATAGGGATGGCAACGAATGGTGATTTTGGTATTCGAATATTCGGATGATCTTCCAAACGAATATTCGCTAATTTCTTGAACTTTCGATGTCCACTTTACTTTCGTCGCTGCGAGGTAACACCGTTTCACGGTGGCATGGTATAATTCATCACATTTTGGGCTTGACGTGCCCGCAATATTAGGGTGCTTACTGCTAGATGATTCCTTAGATTAGACATAGTCCCTAAGTATGCAAACACTCCATTACATAGCGTACATTTGGCACTTTTCTTATCCTGAGAACGAGTGAAATATTTCCAACTATTCAGTTGTATAATACTATTAAAATATTGGAAGCATTAGAGACCAATAAATTGCAAATCGAAAGTTAAATAGAAGTCTTATTTGCTCAATTATTGCACTCAATATTGAGCAGATACCTGTGTCTTTACAAACTGAAATTGATGTCGTGTAGCGTCTTTTGAAGCTTGCCTACTGTAATAGGTTTAATAACTTTAATTACATGCACCACATGTATTGACATCAAACGTTCCAACAAGGGACCGTCGTGTTTTAGTGTGAATCATTAAACTCTTTGTATGTTTTCACGGGCTACAGTTAGTACCTGTAAAACAAATGCTTCTCAGTTTGTGTCCGTCAAATAGACTGCATTAATCAATTAGTTGCACCTGTAAGTATGAGCAACTTGTCATCACCTGCCTTTGTTATTTGGGCTCAACTCGCGATAACTTTTCACACCTTCGGGCCCGCATTGGGTCATTCTTTTTTGTTTGAATCTTAATTGATTGAAATTTAAACAAACAGTTATATGATTTAACTGCAATTTATTACAAAAAAATAGAATATTATTTTTTTAATATTCGAATACGATTTTTTTAATATTCGAATACGATTTTAACATTCGTTGCCATCCCTAGTTTTAAAATATTAAAATGCTACTTTTCCAAGTGTTTAGAAAGACATTAATTGCAAGTCCAATTTGCTGTCTGATTAGCGCAGTGGTTAGCACGCTCGCATCTCACCAATGCAACCCGGGTTCAATCCTTGGACCGGGAAGTATGTGAGATGGTAACGGTAGTCGCCAGATCGCACAGGTGGGTTTTCTCCGGGTACTCCGGTTTCCTCCCACACGAATGACCACATATACGCTTTCATCCGCGCCAACGAGAGTGATTAATTTAAGTTGTTAAAACTTGCTTCGCAATCGTTATAAAATAAATAAAGTTTAAACTTTATTAAAAGTAAGCTTTATAGCTAACCCTACCTATACCAGCATGCCATTAATAATTAGCATTTAATTGGATAAGCTGTTGTCTTAGTAATCCCTTTAATCAATGTTGATATGTAGGTCAAGCGGACAGCAGCAGTAGCTCCATGTCGGCCAGCTCTGTGGAGGTCAAGGTTGCTCTTAGGAAAAGTATGGGTATTCAGGATTCCGAGGTGTCCCCGCTCGAGTATGTCCAGAACAAGATTGCTCAGTGTCTTCATGATGAACCAAGTGACCCTAAGCAAGGTCATCCTCAAGGTCAGCCAAGTGCACAAGTGCCCACAGAATCGCATCAGCCAAGAGGCAGGAGTCCACATCCGCTGGTAAGCTGAAACATGTAAGCTGTGTTAGTTGTGTTTCCCGATGTGTGCGAGATGGCACGGTGGTCGCCAAATTGGACTGATGTGTTTTCTCCGGGTACTCCCGTTTCCTCCCACATATACGCATTCATCTGCGCCAACGAGAGTGATTAATTGTAATTACGCTTGTTTCACAATCTTTATAAATAAATAAAATTTAGACATTACACTTTGTTTCCTCTTTCAGACTCAGTAAAAGCATGAAATAAACATGTTGGTGCAATGTTTTTATTTCTTTGTAAGAGAAAGTAAAACTTTGCATGCCAAAAAAAAAAGAAATTGATGAACTAGATTTTAAAAATGTTTGTAGATGATGCCTCAGCCAACGCATTCGACTTCCAAGTCTCGCACCCAATCCCCTGTATCCTCTCAGATGGCATTGCCCAAGGAAAACTCGCACAAGCATCCACGGCCAGAGCCTCGTCAGGGAGGAGCGGTAGTGAGTACATCGGAAACTTGTGTACCCAGACAATCTGAGATATCGTCAGCAGGTGTACCAAAGCAATCTGAGATATCGTCAGCAGGTGTACCCAGACAATCTGAGATATCGTCAGCAGGTGTACCCAGACAATCTGAGATATCGTCAGCAGGCGTATCCAGACATGCTGAGATATCATCAGCAGGCGTATCCAGACAAGCCGAGATATCGTCAGCAGGTGTATCCAGACAAGCCGAGATATCATCAGCAGGCGTATCCAGACAAGACGAGATATCATCAGCAGGCGTATCCAGACAAGCCGAGATATCGTCAGCAGGCGTATCCAGACAAGCCGAGATATCGTCAGCAGGCATATCCAGACAAGCCGAGATATCGTCAGCAGGTGTATCCAGACAAGCCGAGATATCGTCAGCAGGCGTATCCAGACATGCCGAGATATCATCAGCAGGCGTATCCAGACAAGCCGAGATATCGTCAGCAGGCGTATCCAGACATGCCGAGATATCATCAGCAGGCGTATCCAGACATGCCGAGATATCATCAGCAGGCGTATCCAGACATGCCGAGATATCATCAGCAGGCGTATCCAGACATGCCGAGATATCGTCAGCAAGTGTGCCCAGGCAGTCTGAGATATCGTCAGTTTCTCCATCAAGTTCGTCCCAGACATCACCAGACCAGCACTCACAGGTTCTTACAGTCTTTCTAGTGCATTTAATGCAATTATGATGCTTTAAAATATCTATCTCGCATGTGAGCTATAGTATACCAGAGTTGTCCGTCATCCATCCATCTATCCACAGGCATCCATCCATCTATCCACCTATCCACAGGCATCCATCCACCTATCCACAGGCATCCATCCACCTATCCACAGGCATCAATCCACCTATCCACAGGCATCTATCCACATCATCCATCCACCTATCCACAGGCATCAATCCACCTATCCACAGGCATCAATCCACCTATCCACAGGCATCCATCCACCTATCCACAGGCATCCATCCACCTATCCACAGGCATCAATCCACCTATCCACAGGCATCCATCCACCTATCCACAGGCATCATCCACCTATCCACAGGCATCAATCCACCTATCCACAGGCATCAATCCACCTATCCACAGGCATCAATCCACCTATCCACAGGCATCAATCCACCTATCCACAGGCATCAATCCACCTATACACAGGCATCAATCCACCTATCCACAGGCATCAATCCACCTATCCACAGGCATCCATCCACCTATCCACAGACATCCACCTATCCACAGGCATCCATCCACCTATCCACATGCATCCAACCATCTATCCACAGGCATCCATCCATCTATCCACAGGCATCCATCCATCTATCTATCCACATGCATCCATCCATCTATCCACAGGCATCCATCCACCTATCCACAGGCATCCATCCACCTATCCACAGGCATCCATCCATCTATCCACATGCATCCATCCATCTATCCACAGGCATCCATCCACCTATCCACATGCATCCATCCACCTATCCACAGGCATCCATCCATCTATCCACATCCATCCATCCACCTATCCACATGCATCCATCCACCTATCCACATGCATCCATCCACCTATCCACATGCATCCATCCACCTATCCACATGCATCCATCCATCTATCCACAGGCATCCATCCACCTATCCACAGGCATCAATCCACCTATCCACAGGCATCAATCCACCTATCCACAGGCATCACCCCATCACAGGCATCAATCCACCTATCCACAGGCATCAATCCACCTATCCACAGGCATCCATCCACCTATCCACAGACATCCACCTATCCACAGGCATCCATCCACCTATCCACATGCATCCAACCATCTATCCACAGGCATCCATCCATCTATCCACAGGCATCCATCCATCTATCTATCCACATGCATCCATCCATCTATCCACAGGCATCCATCCACCTATCCACAGGCATCCATCCACCTATCCACAGGCATCCATCCATCTATCCACATGCATCCATCCATCTATCCACAGGCATCCATCCACCTATCCACATGCATCCATCCATCTATCCACATCCATCCATCCACCTATCCACATGCATCCATCCACCTATCCACATGCATCCATCCACCTATCCACAGGCACATCCATATCCACATGCATCCATCCATCTATCCACATGCATCCATCCACCTATCCACATGCATCCTCCACCTATCCACCTATCCACCATCCATCCATCCACCTATCCACATGCATCCATCCACCTATCCACAGGCATCCATCCACCTATCCACATGCATCCATCCACCTATCCACATCATCCATCCACCTATCCACATGCATCCATCCACCTATCCACAGGCATCCATCCACATCCATCCATCCACCTATCCACATCCATCCATCCACCTATCCACAGGCATCCATCCACCTATCCACAGGCATCCATCCACCTATCCACATGCATCCATCCACCTATCCACATGCATCCATCCACCTATCCACAGGCATCCATCCACCTATCCACATCCATCCATCTATCCACAGGCATCCATCCATCTATCCACAGGCATCCATCCACCTATCCACAGACATCCATCTATCCACAGGCATCCATCCACCTATCCACATCCATCCATCTATCCACAGGCATCTATCCACCTATCCACATCCATACATCTATCCACAGGCATCCATCCACCTATCCACATCCATACATCTATCCACATGCATCCATCCACCTATCCACAGGCATCCATCCACCTATCCACATCCATCCATCTATCCACAGGCATCTATCCACAGGCATCCATCCATCTATCCACAGGCATCCATCCACCTATCCACAGGCATCCATCTATCCACAGACATCCATCCACCTATCCACATCCATCCATCTATCCACAGGCATCCATCCATCTATCTATCCACATGCATCCATCCATCTATCCACAGGCATCCATCCACCTATCCACAGGCATCCATCCACCTATCCACAGGCATCCATCCATCTATCCCATCCATCCATCTATCCACAGGCATCCATCCACCTATCCACAGGCATCCATCCATCTATCCACATCCATCCATCCACCTATCCACATGCATCCATCCACCTATCCACATGCATCCATCCACCTATCCACATGCATCCATCCACCTATCCACATGCATCCATCCATCTATCCACAGGCATCCATCCACCTATCCACATGCATCCATCCACCTATCCACATCCATCCATCCACCTATCCACATCCATCCATCCACCTATCCACATGCATCCATCTATCCACAGGCATCCATCCACCTATCCACATCCATCCACCTATCCACAGGCATCCATCCACCTATCCACATGCATCCATCCACCTATCCACAGGCATCCATCCACCTATCCATATGCATCCATCCACATGCATCCATCCACCTATCCACAGGCATCCATCCACCTATCCACAGGCATCCATCCACCTATCCACATGCATCCATCCACCTATCCACATGCATCCATCCACCTATCCACATGCATCCATCCACCTATCCACATCCATCCATCTATCCACAGGCATCCATCTATCCACAGGCATCCATCCACCTATCCACATACATCCATCTATCCACAGGCATCCATCCACTTATCCACATGCATCCATCCACCTATCCACAGGCATCCATCCACCTATCCACATCCATCCATCTATCCACAGGCATCTATCCACCTATCCACATCCATCCATCTATCCACAGACATCCATCCACCTATCCACATCCATCCACCTATCCACAGGCATCCATCCACCTATCCACATCCATCCATCTATCCACATACATCCATCCACCTATCCACATCCATCCATCTATCCACAGGCATCCATCCATCTATCCACAGGCATCCATCCACAGGCATCCATCCATCTATCCACAGGCATCCATCCACCTATCCACATCCATCTATCCACATCCATCCATCTATCCACAGGCATCCATCTATCCACAGGCATCCATCCATCTATCCACATGCATCCATCCATCTATCCACAGACATCCATCCATCTATCCACAGGCATCCATCTATCCACAGACATCCATCCACCTATCCACATGCATCCATCCACCTATCCACAGGCATCCAACCATCTATCCACAGGCATCCGTCCATCTATCCACAGGCATCCATCCATCTATCCACAGGCATCCATCCATCTATCCACAGGCATCCATCCACCTATCCACAGGCATCCATCCATCTATCCACAGGCATCCATCCACCTATCCACATCCATCCATCTATCCACAGGCATCCATCCATCTATCCACAGGCATCCATCCATCTATCCATAGGCATCCATCTATCCACAGGCATTCATCCATCCACAGGCATTCATCCACCTATCCACAGGCATCCATCCATCTATCCATAGGCATCCATCCATCTATCCACAGGCATCCATCCATCTATCCACAGGCATCCATCCATCTATCCACAGGCATCCATCCATCTATCCATAGGCATCCATCCACCTATCCACATCCATCCATCTATCCACAGGCATCCATCCATCTATCCACATGCATCCATCCATCTATCCACAGGCATCCATCCATCTATCCATAGGCATCCATCCACCTATCCACATCCATCCATCTATCCACATGCATCCATCGATCTATCCACAGGCATCCATCGATCTATCCACAGGCATCCATCCACCTATCCACAGGCATCCATCCACCTATCCACAGGCATCCATCCATCTATCCACAGGCATCCAACCATCTATCCACAGGCATCCGTCCATCTATCCACAGGCATCCATCCATCTATCCACAGGCATCCATCCACCTATCCACATGCATCCATCCATCTATCCACAGACATCCATAGGCATCCATCCATCTATCCACATGCATCCATCCATCTATCCACAGACATCCATAGGCATCCTATCCACATCCATCCATCTATCCACATGCATCCATCCACCTATCCACAGGCATCCATCCACCTATCCACAGGCATCCATCCACCTATCCACAGCATCCATCCACCTATCCACAGGCATCCATCCATCTATCCACAGGCATCCGTCCATCTATCCACAGGCATCCGTCCATCTATCCACAGGCATCCATCCATCTATCCACAGGCATCCATCCACCTATCCACAGCATCCATCCATCTATCCACAGGCATCCATCCACCTATCCACAGACATCCATAGGCATCCATCCACCTATCCACATCCATCCATCTATCCACAGGCATCCATCCATCTATCCACAGGCATCCATCCACCTATCCACAGGCATCCATCCATCTATCTGTCATCTATCCACAGGCATCCATCCATCTATCCACAGGCATCCATCCATTATCCACAGGCATCCATCCATCTATCCACAGGCATCCATCATCTATCCATAGGCATCCATCCACCTATCCACATCCATCCATCTATCCACAGGCATCCATCCATCTATCCACAGGCATCCATCCATCTATCCACAGGCATCCATCCATCTATCCATAGGCATCCATCCACCTATCCACATCCATCCATCTATCCACAGGCATCCATCCATCTATCCACAAGCATCCATCCATCTATCCACAGGCATCCATCCACCTATCCACAGGCATCCATCCACCTATCCACAGGCATCCATCTATCCACAGGCATCCAACCATCTATCCACAGGCATCCGTCCATCTATCCACAGGCATCCATCCACCTATCCACATGCATCCATCCATCTATCCACAGAGATCCATAGGCATCCATCCATCTATCCACATGCATCCATCCATCTATCCACAGGCATCCATCCATCTATCCACATCCATCCATCTATCCACACGCATCCATCCACCTATCCACAGGCATCCATCCACCTATCCACAGGCATCCATCCACCTATCCACACGCATCCATCCACCTATCCACAGGCATCCATCCACCTATCCACACACATCCATCCACCTATCCACAGGCATCCATCCACAGGCATCCAAACATCTATCCACAGGCATCCATCTATCCACAGGCATCCAAACATCTATCCACAGGCATCCATCCATCTATCCACAGGCATCCAACCATCTATCCACAGGCATCCATCCATCTATCTATCTATCCACAGGCATCCATGCACCTATCCACATCCATCCATCTATCCACATGCATCCATCCATCTATCCACAGGCATCCATCCACCTATCCACATGCATCCATCTATCCACAAGCATCCATCCACCTATCCACATCCATCCACCTATCCACAGGCATCCATCCACCTATCCACAGGCATCCATCCACCTATCCACAGGCATCCATCCATCTATCCACAGGCATCCATCCACAGGATTCCATCTATCCACAGGCATCCATCCACCTATCCACAGGCATCCATCCACCTATCCACATGCATCCATCCATCTATCCACAGACATCCATAGGCATCCATCCATCTATCCACATGCATCCATCCACCTATCCACAGGCATCCATCCACATCCATCCATCTATCCACACGCATCCATCCACAGGCATCCAACCATCTATCCACGGGCATCCATCTATCCACAGGCATCCATCCATCTATCCACAGGCATCCAACCATCTATCCACAGGCATCCATCCATCTATCTATCTATCCACAGGCATCCGTCCATCTATCCACAGGCATCCAACCATCTATCCACAGGCATCCATCCATCTATCCACAGGCATCCATCCATCTATCTATCTATCCACAGGCATCCATCCATCTATCCACAGGCATCCAACCATCTATCCACAGGCATCCATCCATCTAGCCACAGGCATCCATCTATCCACAGGCATCCATCCATTCACATCCATCCATCTATCCACAGGCATCCATTCACCTATCCACAGACATCCATTCACCTATCCACAGGCATCCATTCACCTATCCACAGACATCCATCCATCCACCTATCCACAGGCATCCATTCACCTATCCACAGGCATCCATCCATCTATCCACATCCATCCATCTATCCACAGACATCCATTCACCTATCCACAGACATCCATTCACCTATCCACAGGCATCCATCCACCTATCCACAGACATCCATTCACCTATCCACAGACATCCATTCACCTATCCACAGGCATCCATTCACCTATCCACAGACATCCATCCACCTATCCACAGGCATCCATTCACCTATCCACAGGCATCCATCCATCTATCCACATCCATCCATCTATCCACAGACATCCATTCACCTATCCACAGGCATCCATCCATCTATCCATCAATATTTGATTTCTGTTTCCTGACATTGTTATGTGATTTGACACAAAAGTTCTTTTTACTCTTGTATCTGGATAATTATATCAAAAGGTGCTAACATTTCTGCATGCAGATTTTATGCAATCCCTCAGCCTCACCCCTACAACAAGGCAATTCTTGTTTGTTTGTTTAAATTTCATATGCAACATCCTATCAAATCTGCCCAGCCGCACGGTACATAACCCACCTAATGTTTCCCCTAATTTGAATAAGCTAGCAAGGCCGTTCAGATCTAACCATTTATCAGTGTATTATTTATGTACCATATGTTTATTATTAATTATGAAGAACATAATTGAACTTTCTGTTCTGATTAGTTTAATTTCCAAATACTGCATTGTCTTAATTTGTTTCTGAATTCTTCAAACTATTACTATTACTGTCCGATTAGCGCAGTGTTTAGCGCGCTCGCTTCTCACCAATGCGACCCGGGTTCGATCCTCAGACAGGGAAGTATGTGAGATGGTACGATGGTCGTCAGATCGGACAGGTGGGTTTTCTCCGGGTACTCTGGTTTCCTCCCACATGAATGACCACATATACGCTTTCATCCGAGCCAACAAGAGTGATTAATATAAGTTGTTAAAACTTGCTTCGCAATCGTCGTAAAATAAATAAAGTATAATAAACTATTACTGATGCAACATTTTAGAAATTCTTACTGTTGTAACTTATCAACTTGGCTGTCTGATTAGCGCAGGGGTTAGCGTGATCGCTTCTTACCAATGCAACCCGGGTTCGATCCTCGGATTGTACGGTGATCGCCAGATCGGAGAAGTTGTCTTTGGGTACCCCGGTTTCCTCCCACGCGAATGACCACATTTACGATTTCACTCGCGCCAATGAGTGATTAATATAAGTTGTTGAAACTTGCTTCGCAATCGCAATAAATAAAGTTTAAACTTATCTCATCAACTCTGAAACATTTTGCAAAGTTGTGGTTATTTGAGACTGTGGTATCAGAAGATTATCATGAAACTTGGCTGGTAGTACAATCTGTAGTTGGTTTTTTGTGGTCATGTTCCAGTCCACTGATTATCAGCCGAGGTTATGGTCATAATGGTAGAGATTATGTGGTTACCCAGGAAGCAAGTTCTAGTTGCTTTTTGTGAATTTCAGGAGGAAGATTCTACAAGAGGAGGTAACTATCAGAAGCCAAGCTCCCAGTCTCAGTCTCCCGTGTCGTCTGCTGGGGACGGTCGGGACCAGGTACACTCCTCCCAGCATCCTCACAGGAAGGGTAGAATGTTCTCCCGACCACGGTCTCGCATGGAGCAGGATGAACCAGAGAGAAAGTCTGGCGCACCACCATCTAGGGATGGACTGAAGCAGTCACAACGGGCATCACCATCTGCCTCCGTACAGGAAGGTGGGAGGGTGGCACAGTCGACGGATAAAAAGGGACCAAAATCAGAGTATGATTTTCCAGATAGCCCAGATGAGGAAGTGAGAGGGAAGCCATTACTGAGCAGTTACATGGCTCTGTCTAGCAGTACCCGGAGTCCGCGACGAGGTATAGTTGATAGTTCAGAGAACAAAATACAGTCTGGCGGAGAAGGGGATGGAAATGTTGAAAGTTCTGAAGATGCGACTATGGCAGACTCAAAGGTCACCGACAGCGGGTCGGGGAAGGATAATGAGGCACAGTGCTTTGAGAGGTTCGGGACGGATCAGGTTGTAGAAAGTACAAAGTTTGTGGAACATGGCAGGAAAGGGGATGAAGTGAGTAGTCGTCTTGGCCCAAGTTCTACTACAAGGAAGCAGTGTTCTGAAGCGGACGATAGCTCAAACATTTCACATACAAGTGCTGATAGCACTGACAGGCTGATGGTAGATGAGTCGCCAAACCTGGACAGTTCCGCCCCTGGAGAAGTCTCATCAGCTGGCGGGAGTAGACGGAGTTCAAGATCTTCGAGAGAAAGTGACAACAGCCCACACCCATCTACAGATTTTTCTGGCTCAGCTGAACATTCTGGTCACGGGCGTCAAAGTCTTAGGTCACGCAGTCCACGATCCTACCCTCAATCAAATTCTGATCTAGGTTCTAATGCTTCACCAGGCTCCAGTAGTGTACAATACTCGAGACGTGGGACCGATAGAGAAGCAGAACCCAGGGAGCATGAGCCCCAACCGTTGTTGTCCTCTCAGTACGAGACACTCTCTGATGATGAACAATCGTAAACAACTTTCATCTTGAACATTGGCAGTTTCAATCATGATCGTTGGGAGCATTAATCATGAACATTGGAAGTTTTAATTAATCATGATCATTTGGAGGCTTTAATCATGAACACTGGAAGTGTCAATCATAATCGTTGGGAGCTTTAATCATGAACACTGGACGTGTCAATCATGATTGTTGGGAGTTTTAATCATGAACACTGGACGTGTCAATCATGATTGTTGGGAGCATGAACAATACTGATTATTACTCATAAACAAAAGCATCATTTATATTCTTGAAATGTTTCATAATGGAAATTAGTGTTTTGGATTCAGTGTTGATAAATTAGTTAGCTCAACCTGTACATCTACGTGGTATGTCCCACCCCTCATACATCTACATGGTATGTCCCATCCCTCATACAGCTACATGGTATGTCCCATCCCTCATACAGCTACATGGTATGTCCCATCCCTCATACATCTACATGGTATGTCCCACCCCTCATACATCTACATGGTATGTCCCACCCCTCATACATCTACATGGTATGTCCCACCCCTCATACATCTACATGGTATGTCCCACCCCTCATACATCTACATGGTATGTCCCACCCCTCATACATCTACATGGTATGTCCCACCCCTCATACATCTACATGGTATGTCCCATCCCTCATACATCTACATGGTATACATGGTATGTCACACCCCTCATACATCTACATGGTATGTCCCATCCCTCATACATCTACATGGTATGTCCCCATCCCTCATACATCTACATGGTATGTCCCACCCCTCATACATCTACATGGTATACATGGTATGTCCCACCCCTCATACATCTACATGGTATGTCCCACCCCTCATACATCTACATGGTATGTCCCACCCCTCATATATCTACATGGTATGTCCCCCCCTCACATCTACATGGTATGTCCCACCCCTCATACATCTACATGGTATGTCCCACCCCTCATAATCTATACATGGTATGTCCCATCCATCATACATCTACATGGTATGTCCCATCCCTCATACATCTACATGGTATGTCCCACCCCCATACATCTACATGGTATGTCCCACCCCTCATACATCTACATGTAGTATGTCCCACCCCCATACATCTACATGGTATGTCCCACCCCTCATACATCTACATGGTATGTCTCATATATCTACATGGTATGTCCCACCCCTCATACATCTACATGGTATGTCCCACCCCTCATACATCTACATGGTATGTCCCATCCCTCATACATCTACATGGTATGTCCCACTATATCTACATGGTATGTCCCACCCCTCATACATCTACATGGTATGTCCCATCCCTCATACATCTACATGGTATGTCCCATCCCTCATACATCTACATGGTATGTCCCACCCCTCATACATCTACATGGTATGTCCCACCCCTCATACATCTACATGGTATGTCCCATCCCTCATACATCTACATGGTATGTATCACCCTCATACATCTACATGGTATGTCCCATCCCTCATACATCTACATGGTATGTCCCATCCCTCATACATCTACATGGTATGTCCCATCCCTCATACATCTACATGGTATGTCCCACCCCTCATACATCTACATGGTATGTCCCACCCCTCATACATCTACATGGTATGTCCCATCCCTCATACATCTACATGGTATGTCCCACCCCTCATACATCTACATGGTATGTCCCATCCCTCATACATCTACATGGTATGTCCCATCCCTCATACATCTACATGGTATGTCCCACCCCTCATACATCTACATGGTATGTCCCATCCCTCATACATCTACATGGTATGTCCCCCCCTCATACATCTACATGGTATGTCCCATCCCTCATACATCTACATGGTATGTCCCACCCTCATACATCTACATGGTATGTCCCACCCCTCATACATCTACATGGTATGTCCCACCCCATACATCTACATGGTATGTCCCATCCCTCATACATCTACATGGTATGTCCCACCCTCATACATCTACATGGTATGTCCCATCCCTCATACATCTACATGGTATGTCCCATCCCTCATACATCTACATGGTATGTCCCACCCCTCATACATCTACATGGTATGTCCCATCCCTCATACATCTACATGGTATTGTTGTCCCACCCCTCATACATCTACATGGTATGTCCCATCCCTCATACATCTACATGGTATGTCCCATCCCTCATACATCTACATGGTATGTCCCACCCTCATACATCTACATGGTATGTCCCACCCCTCATACATCTACATGGTATGTCCCATCCCTCATACATCTACATGGTATGTCTCATACATCTACATGGTATGTCCCACCCCTCATACATATACATGGTATGTCCCATCCATCATACATCTACATGGTA
>CM026386.1:89792072-89826097 GCA_014843695.1 Archivesica marissinica
CATGTATTGGATTTTTGTGCAAGATTTTTGGAGAAGTTTGTATAATGCAATGACTTGTTACTCTAAATGATATCTTTTAACATGTATATTGCCTAAACAAGTCAATTCACTTGTGTGGATGTTACTCTTAAATGTTATCTTTAACATGTATATTGCCTAAACAAGTCAATTCACTTGTGTGGATGTTACTCTAAATGTTATCTTTTAACATGTATATTGCCTAAACAAGTCAATTCACTTGTGTGGATTAAGATAATGATGTCTAACTTGGCTGACGCAGATGTAGTTCGATCTCCACTGGTACAAAGAGTCATCTACACTGGCAGATACTGCCAGCAGTTCTGTCCGCATTTATTCTCATCCCCATTACTTGGTTTGGCAGGCTTTTCCGGTTTGGCATGATGATGTTTAGCAGCAAATACAACATATAAAATTTGAAATCACAATAGTGTTTATTGCAACTGATATTTTAACTGCATGACAGTGAGGTCCCTAAAGCTGTTTGATACATGGTCGATAATTGCTGCTAAGATAAATGATTACAGGTAAACGAAGCTTCATTTTGCAGGCCGATATTCTTTGAAGTTCAAACTATTAGATTATTCGGGTACCCAGGGAATCTGTGATTATGATTAAATCCAACAAACACTTTAAAAATTGAAATATAGATAACCAATTATGAATGGCTCTATTTTTAATTTAATATTATTTAACTTACTTTAATCAAATTTATTATTGAATAACTCCCAGGCGAAAATGAAGGTCATATGACCATGGTCAACCATGGACTACCACGTTTTGCTAAAAGGCACCATGGTCGTGGACCGTGGTCAATGACCATGGTACACAACCGTCTTGACGGATAACCAGCAAACACAAAAGCTCATGGTGAGCCAGTGCTCACATAAGCTTAAAAATGGACAGAAACAAAATCAAGTGACTATAACTGACTCTTAAAACTTAATTCCTTTTTCATTTATTGACTACTTTGATACGACCATTAGGCAACATTTGAATAACCCACTAGTGTAGCAACATTTCCCGCGTCACTGATTTCACAACGTGAAATGACGACGCTTTTTAAGACGGCGCTACTAGCGGCTGCACTGCATTCTGTTTGTAGTGACACATACTGCAAGGATCATACACAGTATGTGATAAATAGAATACTGTATTCGTGATCGTTGAATACTGAAAATATTGAATTTGTTGTCTAAAATGATACAACACTTGGCAAAAGCCTGAAATACAAGTTCAATAATTATAGCATTCAATGCGAAAGCCGAGTTTTGTATCGTTTTAAACAACTCGTTCAATAATTTCAGTATTCAATGATCACTCATTTAGTATTCTCTATATCATAATTTGCGTTGCAGACGCATAGTAACACCAGTGTATTAATTATCGTAATACATGAGTACTCAAATTATTTTTGCGCATGCAGAGGAACAGATTAGCTGCGTATTTGCATACTTATGCAATTATTTTTGTAAAATACCCAATTAAAATAAAAAGCTAAGCGTACTGAAACGCATTAGAAAATAGATGATACGCAATAAAGGTTGAATTATGTGCATATCATGATCCACAATCAATGTAACCGAGTACTGAATTAACCATTATTTCATTTCATTCAGCTTATTGATTATGCTTAGTACCCAACAGGCAGCAGACTCGAGAGTGATTATATAACAGCTTTCGTCACAATCGAGCTTAAATAAATTAGTATAGACTAATTAAAACTAATATACCCGAGTACTGATATTCAAAATACCCAATTCAATCAAGTGGATACCCAATTGAAAATGAAATGATGGGGTAATACCCAATTCAGTTCAAAAGCTTATCTGTTCCTATGGCGTGCAGACGTCACTACGTACCAAAACAAACAAACGCATTTGCAAACTTTGAATGGGGCCTATATACTAACGTACTAGAGTAAAAAGACACTTTAACAAATTTATCATGCTTCCGACTGTTTCAATAAAAATTGATTTTAAGTCAAATAAACAGTGCTGATTTCGCTTAACGTTTGGCGCCATAACGCCAATTTCAAATGACGTCATGAAAATTACAATTAATGTTTGGCGCCATAACGCTATAAGTTGCCTACAAATACTCTAATTCAAGCCCAGGCTGCTGTTTGCGGGATTATGTTATATATAGAATCTTACATTCGTGTTCATTTATTATTGAAATTATTAAACTCGTCTTCTAAAAACCATAAAAAACTCTCCAGAGGCTCGTTTTTATGGTTTTTAGAAGACGAGTTTAATAATTTCAATAATAAATCGCCAGAGGCTCGTTTTTATGGTTTTTAGAAGACGGGTTTAATAATTTCAATAATAAATCACCAGAGGCTCGTTTTTATGGTTTTTAGAAGACGAGTTTAATAATTTCAATAATAAATGAACACTTATGTAAGATCCTATATTTATAGAATAGCTTGCCATCTAGGGACGTGGGGTAGTTTTACTCTTTTTTTGCACCCACTTTTGTACAGAATGAACTTTTGCTGTTATTTCTTTTGCCGATGACCCATATTTTTCTTTAATAATTGTATGTTGTACAGCCTTGTGTCAAACGGAGGCTTTGCCTCAACTTTACTGTTACTTGGTTTTCCTGTGATAGAATGTGATAGCATGTAGCTTTCAGGGAAGAGCATCACAACATTAAATTTTTTACAGCTGTATACAGTCCATCAGTATGCGATATAGCATCTACCAGTTGAGACCTAGTGAGACTGTTATATAACATTCCATGGGGTGGCGTCGTTACCTCTCTTGGAGGGCTAGGTGTTGGTGATGACTTTCTTGGAGTTAACTTCCTTGGCGACGTTCTTGGAGTCAACTTCCTAGGCGTCACTGACTTTTCTGCTGTCTGTGCACTTGAGTTGAGAGTTATTTGTGTCCGTAATTTTCTTGGTGTCAAGGTAGTTAAAGACATACTTTTCTTGGTTTCGGGGTGCTGCAGCTGATCCAAGTTGAGTTTTCTCTTTAGCCGACGAACGTCATCCTTGAGTGTGCGAACGTCATCCTTGAGTGCTTTGAAGTCTTGGATAGAAACACAACTGAAAAAAGTATATATGAAATACATCATTGCAAGCTGAGGAGCATATTATTACAAACAGATAGCTTTATGAAAACAGAGGATGATGATGGCCCTATATCTCTCACCCGAGCGAACATGGGCACATAACATGCTAATAATAATTTATTTGAAGAAGGTTACATAACAAGATACATGTATACACAAAGCATCATTTTAAAGAATGACCTGTTTAATTTAACATTATATCATTCACACACATATTTGCGCTTGTACTTACCACCAACGGCAAGAATTCTGTACTGCCCTTTTCCAGGAACACCGGGGTAGCAAGCAATACCCTCATCTCCTGGTACGTATGTTTGTTTTTGCGGTTCCATGAAGTATTTCTGATTATGCACAGAAAGTCTATTGTCGTCGTTCAGCCAACGAACAACCGCAAATTTCCCTGCAAGTTCTTTCGACATGTTGTTGAGACTGCTGCTGTGAAAAACGCGCCTTTCGTGATGCTGAGGTTTTTCTATCGAACTCTGTGATTGGTTAACACGCGTATTTTTTACTTTGATTGACCAATGAAAAACGTCGTTAGATTTGCCGAGATACAAAGTTGCTTCCCCTGGCTATGGGTAAAATACCGTTAGGGGGTAAAATCCAGACCCAACACAAAATAGGAGATAGACAAGATCTAGTCCGACCTTTAATATGGTGCATATTTACAATCGTTAGATAACAATACATTTCAATATATACAGCGGGGTCCTGTCAATTCGACCGTCTAAGACGTAAACATTTCTGTATTTACCAATCTACTTTCGTTTTCGACTGTGTCACTTGTATTTTTCAACTCGTCTGCTCTGTATTTGGCATAATTAATAACCAGTCGATCTGGGGCGATGGACCCTCAAATAACGAACAAATAAATCAGAAAAGTAAGTGAATTTGCTATGTAACTTGCCGAAATATTTCCCAATCACTCGGATTTCGAGACATAATTTTCATTATTCAAAAGCACCCAGTACCGTCTGAAATCGGCCAAAACATCCCTTATCAAAACCAGACTGATAATCACGTGGTCTTTTGTTTACGGTACGAGCACGGGGCCGAATCGATTAATCTCTATCATTATTACAGCTGCAGTTTCTTAAGTTCCCACGTTCCAGCCATTAACAATACGCGTCCAGCAATACCAAATATAATAGCAATACTTACGTTGTTAGTGATTTAAGTGCTGTGTTCATCACAGTCGACAATGGTCAACCATGGTGTGGTGAATTTTGACAGTGGTAATGAAAAAGGTTTGACCATGGTAGACCATGGTTATATTTGTTGATTGTCTTGTCACCATTGTCGACCATAGCCAATCTTGTCTCACCATGGTCGACCATGGTCAATCTTGTCTCACCATGGTCGACCATGGTCAATCTTGTCTCACCATGGTCGACCATGGTCAATCTTCTCTCACCATGGTCGACCATGGTTATATTTGTTGATTGTCTTGTCACCATGGTCGACCATGGCCAATCTTCTCTCACCATTGTCGACCATGGTTATATTTGTTGATTGTCTTGTCACCATGGTCGACCATGGTCAATCTTGTCTCACCATGGTCGACCATGGTCAATCTTGTCTCACCATGGTCGACCATGGTCAATCTTCTCTCACCATGGTCGACCATGGTTATATTTGTTGATTGTCTTGTCACCATGGTCGACCATGGCCAATCTTCTCTCACCATTGTCGACCATGGTTATATTTGTTGATTGTCTTGTCACCATGGTCGACCATGGCCAATCTTCTCTCACCATTGTCGACCATGGTCAATCTTCTCTCACCATGGTCGACCATGGTCAATCTTGTCTCACCATGGTTGACCATAGCCAATCTTCTCTCACCATGGTCAACCATGGTCGATCTTGTCTCACCATGGTCGACCATGGTCAATCTTGTCTCACCATGGTTGACCATAGCCAATCTTCTCTCACCATGGTCAACCATGGTCGATCTTGTCTCACCATGGTCGACCATGGTCAATCTTGTCTCACCATGGTTGACCATAGCCAATCTTCTCTCACCATGGTCAACCATGGTCGATCTTGTCTCACCATGGTCGACCATGGTCAATCTTGTCTCACCATGGTTGACCATAGCCAATCTTCTCTCACCATGGTCAACCATGGTCGATCTTGTCTCACCATGGTCGACCATGGTCAATCTTGTCTCACCATGGTTGACCATAGCCAATCTTCTCTCACCATGGTCAACCATGGTCGATCTTGTCTCACCATGGTCGACCATGGTCAATCTTGTCTCACCATGGTTGACCATAGCCAATCTTCTCTCACCATGGTCAACCATGGTCGATCTTGTCTCACCATGGTCGACCATGGTCAATCTTGTCTCACCATGGTTGACCATAGCCAATCTTCTCTCACCATGGTCAACCATGGTCGATCTTGTCTCACCATGGTCGACCATGGTCAATCTTGTCTCACCATGGTTGACCATAGCCAATCTTCTCTCACCATGGTCAACCATGGTCGATCTTCTCTCACCATGGTCGACCATGGTCAATCTTGTCTCACCATGGTTGACCATAGCCAATCTTCTCTCACCATGGTCAACCATGGTCGATCTTCTCTCACCATGGTCGATCTTCTCTCACCATGGTCGACCATGCTCCTGATCATGTTTTCACCATGGTATTTGATGGTTGACCATGTTAAAACATGGTCGATTGACCATGTTAAAACATGGTCAACCATCAAAAACCATGGTGACCATGGTCAGACCATGGTGACCATGGTCATCATTTCGCCTGGGCAGTAATCCATACTGTAATGGTCGCTTATCTTTTATGTACACATTAAGGAAAACAGCAACATAATAGAAGTATTATTATGATTGTTAACGTATATGCAAAGGCTTGCAACTGAAGTAACTTTAGTTATGTATGAATGAAGGTATGTAATGTATCTATGTTAACTTAAATAAAACGTGAGATTGTATGCTGTTCTAGCTAGGAATTAATAGATCCAACAGGCTACATTATTGTTCCGCCTAATGTGTGATGATTGACTCGTTTACAGTGTCAATTAAACGCTGGACTTAAGTAAACTTAAGTGGGATCGCCTGGCCCAATACCGTAAGATATAATGGCTGATCCTTATTTTATCCTTACCATTATCACAACAATCATTATCCTTTTAACACAATAATCCTTATCCTTATTGTCATTATCCCACCAATCATTATCCTTTTTATCACAACAATCCTTATCTTTATTATCATTTTTACAACAAACAGTCCTTATTAAACATTATCTAAACGGTCCTTTATTATAACAGTCCTTATTATCACAACAGTCATCCATCAAACATGTAGTTTTCTTAATGAATTATGTACGACTCTCTTTTTAATATTATTTAACTGTGCAAAACCCGGGTACCGTAATTTCGAATATATTACTGAATAACAGTAATTCATACTGTAATGCTGGCTTCTTTTATTTACACATTAAGAACTGTTATTGTAACATATATACAAAGGCTTGCAACTGAAGTTATGTACGAATGAAGGTATGTAATGTATATATGATGCAGGCTACATTATTTTTCAGCCCATAGATTAAAAGTGCGAAGATTGACTCATTAACGTTTAACAACAATCCTTATCCTTATCACAACAACCTGTATCAACACCAATCATTGTCCTTATTATCAGTATCACAACAATCCTTATTATTAGTATCACACCAGTCATTATCCTTTATATCACAACAATCCTTATTATTAGTATCACACCAGTCATTATCCTTTATATCACAACAATCCTTATTATTAGTATCACACCAGTCATTATCCTTTATATCACAACAATCCTTATTATTAGTATCACACCAGTCATTATCCTTTATATCTCAACAATCCTTATTATTAGTATCACACCAGTCATTATCCTTTATATCACAACAATCCTTAGTATTAGTATCACACCAGTCATTTTCCTTTATATCACAACAATCCTTATTATTAGTATCACACCAGTCATTATCCTTTATATCTCAACAATCCTTATTATTAGTATCACACCAGTCATTATCCTTTATATCTCAACAATCCTTATTATTAGTATCACACCAGTCATTATCCTTTATATCTCAACAATCCTTATTATTAGTATCACACCAATCATTATCCTTTATATCTCAACAATCCTTATTATTAGTATCACACCAATCATTATCCTTTATATCTCAACAATCCTTATTATTAGTATCACACCAATCATTATCCTTTATATCTCAACAATCCTTATTATTAGTATCACACCAATCATTATCCTTTATATCACAACAATCCTTATTATTAGTATCACACCAGTCATTATTCTTTATATCACAACAATCCTTATTATTAGTATCACACCAGTTATTATCCTTTTTATCAAAACAATTCTTATCAGTATTATCATTTTTACAACAATTATTTTTATATGATCATTTCCAAACAGTTCTAATTTGATCATGATCTAGGCGATCCTTATCATTGATTATAACAGTCCTTATTATTACAACATTCCTTACCTTCTTTATTTTGTCCTTATCGTTATCATTGTCTTATTATTATCACCATTTATATCACCACACTATAGTCCCCTTATAAATCACAATGGATCTGTATCCTTATAAAATTAATTAATATTGTGATGTTCCAGTCCTCGTATATCTTTCCTCAGATGTACATCCCAGGTATACCGATTACTGACATATCAATAATGTGTGTATGTGGGTTTAAAAAAGAGGCTATGTAAATAATGTTCATTCTCAATTAAGCATAATATTATATATTTTATTGTATGCAATATCAGTTAGTAAGAAATAAATAATAACCGAATCAATAAGTGTGGCGCCCGTGGTCCAGTGGTAGAATGTCGGATTTGGAATTGAACGGTCCCGTATTTGATTACTAGGTCAGGCCACTTATGTAGTGTCATCGAGCAAGGCACCTCACACACATTGCTTTAAGTACCGGTTAAGTCGGCTAAGCCTGCCCAGGAAAACTTGTCCAGGTCCCCAGAAGGGGTTTGACATTAATGGGGCATACATACCAAAGTGAAAGCAACAACATTGACCTCCATCGTTTATTTATGCGCCGATACCAATTATCAGGGACAATGTTAATTTCGCCTCAGAAGTTTATACCAGTAGCCATACATACCATAAGGCAATCATGTGACGAGTGTAATGAAAAGAGAAAAAGTTTTGAATACATTATGATTACTTTGCTAATAGAAACAACATATCAGCTTGGTTTTGCCGTAGCCAGTTGCGGATGTCCGACAGAAATAGTCAATAGTAAACAGAGATTGAGCATGTGCAGTTCATTTGGATGTATTCTGATATCAGCACTAATTAGTAGTCATCACCGATATTAGCCAATTACGGTCACTGTGGATACGACTTTCTATGCTTCTTTGCCTGACACTGCTTTTCATATGTGTTAATCAGTAGTATTTATACAATCATGCACATTCACGTTGTGAATAAGGTTATGCTTGAGTAATTTAATCATCACTCATTTTCCTGTAAACCATGTTTTCTACAAAGCTGGAAATGATTTTGTCCGCCAGATTCTATGTTGTTGCGACATCCCACGTGGTGTGATGTCATTTGTATACCGGTGTGGAATTTCAGTTAACCCATTCAACACCAAGTAACTCACATGGACTGGTCCATGATATTCATAAACCAATAAATGAATCGGAAAATCACATTTGGACAAGTTCATTTATCAAAATGGATAATTATGTCTAAAAATAGTCATATCACTGGCAAAAAGTGCAGATCCTGATGAGACGGCTCGTCACGAGCCGGCTCATCTGGATCTACACTTTTTGTAAGCCTATTTAGAGGTCTGTGGTGTTGAAAGGGTTAAGGAGGTGACAACTGTACAGGTGGCACTTTAGATACAACTTGTCCCAAAGCAATGGAAGAAATTCTTATCAAATGGTTCAAACAAAGTAACCTTATTTGCATTTTTGTATGAAGAATATAATTATAGTGTGTGCCTGTAGTCTAATCCTCAGTGTCCAGCCGTTATTGCCTCTATTATGAACGACATTTCAGAATATATTGATAACAACCCAAATTGAATATCAAAATAATTGTTAGAATTTGTATATGTTAAATATGATGCTTATTTAGATGAATATTCTCAGTTGTAGATAAATGTCTATGAAGTGTTGTTGTTGTATCTTTGTAATATTTTACTTCAGCTTTTGCTAATTATCAAGTTCTACTTAACAGCTCTATTAATTATTTAACTTTTAGCACTTATTTATCCACCTTTTAAAATTGGTTTAAACATATTTTATTTATCAAGATAAACATGACATATAACATCTGTACATATAACATCCATACAATACAACTATCAAGACAAGTGGATTGAATTGAAAGCTACGGGAGCTTATGGTAATTATCGCCTTTTAAAATTAATCACCATTTGGTAACATAATTACTTTCGAGTAACAGTCACCTCCAACCCTAAAGCTCTATGTCAAAATGTATACAATATGTGTTGTCACCAATGACTTCCAGGTTGAGAACTAATCAGTTTGTTTTATTGTTCTGTATTAATCATAGACAAATGCTACCTTTTATCAAAGAATGAATCTCACCAGACTTTAAAATATTACTTAACATGTCAATTTTGAATGAAAATGGTATAAAACCCTCAGTTTATTTATTTTAAAAATACAGACAGATCTGTGGTCCAGTGGTAAGCAGGTTCGATCCCCCCCGTCTGACCGTAATAAAATTAACAGTCTTTCAGATGGGACTTTAAACCAAGGTCTTGTGTCGGTGCTTTACACTGTGCACGTAAAAAAGAACCAGAGGATACTCTGGAATGGGTCTCTGTCTGTATCATTGCACTATCCTCCAAAAATCTAAAATGACTAATCTCTTCAGGAGGCATCACTTATATGGGCAACCGGTAGTGACGATAAATAAACGTAAAACACACACACACAAATAAGAATAAAGAAATAGATTTAAAAAATAGAATAACAGAATAGAAAATTGGTAATTGTGTGTAAACTTTTAGGACTATAGTTTGTGTTAAGTGGGTGCTTGCATTTCTCCGAGTGATATTAATTTTGTTGTCTTGGGATTCAATGATTCGTGTCAGAAATTCATTACTTAAAGTTCAACAATCTTGTATTTAAACTGGAACTGGTATATACAACATACTTCTGTTCAAAATGCATTCATACACGTCAAATTAATGTTGGCTATTGTAATTTCATAATTCTAAAATTGAAAAATGAAACAAATAATGTGTCACCGTAAATGTTACGTTGATGTACAGTTTAGGATCAACATTATATAAACCCAATGCTACACTACATACATTTTAAATTTATACAAACTTTTCTACATACAATAGTTCTTATATCCTGCACACCTCGATTAAATACGGGTTCACTTTTTTGCAGTCGGTGAAAAGTCAATGTCTCCCCATTTCTCCCTAAATGTTCTCACTTCTCCCTAAATCATCTGAAGGGAGAAGTCACTTCTCCCAAAAATTAGAGTATAGCTTGAGCCCTTTATTGTAACATATTTCTGATCGTTATATTCATATATTACTGTCAAGTATTTCTGAATGTAATAAGAATAGGTAAGACAAAATAATATAAGGAACGTAAAGGAAACGCAACCCTACCGGTATATTTGTTTGAATATTACAATAATCACCTTTTGAATTTCATCGCATATAGTAGTAATTAATTTCATTAAATGAGTCGATGCACACAATCACCACAGTTTCATGTAATAATCCTCAGCTAAAGTGTATAAATAGAATATGTTTTATAAAATACATGTGTGTACATGTAGCACCTGTACAGTTGTCAATTCTAAAATGTTGGGTTTCTTTTGCGCTTAAGCATATAATTCAGAACTACATCTCCTGTTGTATCGAGTAGCCAATCTGATACAGTTCATTTACTTTATATTACAGCTTGTACATCAATGGCAACAGTACCAACATTGGAGTGACGTGTAGTGTCGGGGACACAATTGGCTGTCATGTCATAGGGGAATTTGTTGATGGTCATCCAAGTATTAGATATAGGTTCACCAAAAATGGAAAGCAGGTAATTTGCTGATTTTATAATTCCAATGTTTGGACAAGATGAAAGACGACAACATACCATATGAATAATTATGAATAATTATGAATAACCGTGATGAATGATGACTAAATAAGATACATGTATATATGTGTGATGTATAATGTAGATTACTAGATAAGATACATGTATATAGGTGTGTGATGTATAATGTAGATTACTAGATAAGATACATGTATATGTGTGTGATGTATAATGTAGATTACTAGATAAGATACATGTATATATGTGTGTGATGTATAATGTAGATTACTAGATAAGATACATGTATATATGTGTGTGATGTATAATGTAGATTACTAGATAAGATACATGTATATATGTGTGATGTATAATGTAGATTACTAGATAAGATACATGTATATATGTGTGATGTATAATGTAGATTACTAGATAAGATACATGTATATGTGTGATGTATAATGTAGATTACTAGATAAGATACATGTATATATGTGTGATGTATAATGTAGATTACTAGATAAGATACATGTATATATGTGTGATGTATAATGTAGATTACTAGATAAGATACATGTATATATGTGTGATGTATAATGCAGATTACTAGATAAGATACATGTATATGTGTGATGTATAATGTAGATTACTAGATAAGATACATGTATATATGTGTGATGTATAATGTAGATTACTAGATAAGATACATGTATATATGTGTGATGTATGATGTAGATTACTAGATAAGATACATGTATATATGTGTGATGTATAATGTAGATTACTAGATAAGATACATGTATATATGTGTGATGTATAATGTAGATTACTAGATAAGATACATTTATATGTGTGTGATGTATGATGTAGATTACTAGATAAGATACATGTATATATGTGTGATGTATAATGTAGATTACTAGATAAGATACATTTATATATGTGTGTGATGTATAATGTAGATTACTAGATAAGATACATGTATATATGTGTGATGTATAATGTAGATTACTAGATAAGATACATGTATATATGTGTGATGTAGATTACTAAATAAAATGCAAGTACTGAGATATTAGCAGCATGTAATTGCAATGTACTGAGATATTATGCAGCATGTAATTGCAATGTACTGAGACATTATGCAACATGTAATTGCAATGTACTGAGACATTATGCAACATGTAATTGCAATGTACTGAGCATTATGCAACATGTAATTGCAATGTACTGAGACATTATGCAGCATGTAATTGCAATGTACTGAGACATTATGCAGCATGTAATTGCAATGTACTGAGACATTATGCAACATGTAATTGCAATGTACTGAGACATTATGCAACATGTAATTGCAATGTACTGAGACATTATGCAACATGTAATTGCAATGTACTGAGACATTATGCAACATGTAATTGCAATGTACTGAGCATTATGCAGCCTGTAATTGCAATGTACTGAGATATTAGCAGCATGTAATTGCAATGTACTGATATATTCAAATGAGTGGATCATTAGAAATAGTCTCATATTTACATTGCTCAATAATAATTTAATCATGTTTAAAGTTTATAGTTCAGTCTAACAATCTTGAGGGTGTGTTCGACCTAGTAAGGATATATTGCAGCACTTTGGTTTATGAGATAATACTCGTGTTTAGTTTAAACAATATTTATTTCTTTGAATAAACATAGTCAAGTATAAATAATATGTACATACATGTAGGAACATTTACATTGTATTATGAATAACGTCTAGTACCTGATGTATATATATCTTGTTTCTTTATTTTAAAAATAGAGTTGTGACCAATAGCTCAAGAAATGGGTTGTATTTAAACATGTTTCAGGGGTATATAGTCCAAATAATTATTTTCTGAAGTTGACCACAGCTGCTGCTCAGTGGTTTAGATATTTATAGGGTTTGTGGTCCTTTATCCAGGGGTAAGGATTAAGACATTTATAAGTTGCATATTTTAATATTGTCATTGGATGTGTGTTCCATATATGTAGATAACACATAGAAAATATCCCGGAAAATGTAGATTCCAGTGATATAAAGTAATACACACAAAGATATGTGAGATAAATATAGCTGTATACATGTAGTTATAGAACAGAACAAATATGTGAGATAAATATAGCTGTATACATGTAGTTATAGAACAGAACAAATATGTGAGATAAATATAGCTGTATACATGTAGTTATAGAACAGAACAAATATGTGAGATAAATATAGCTGTATACATGTAGTTATAGAACAGAACAAATATGTGAGATAAATATAGCTGTATACATGTAGTTATAGAACAGAACAAATATGTGAGATAAATATAGCTGTATACATGTAGTTATAGAACAGAACAAATATGTGAGATAAATATAGCTGTATACATGTAGTTATAGAACAGAACAAATATGTGAGATAAATATAGCTGTATACATGTAGTTATAGAACAGAACAAATATATTTTATTAGACTTAACATTGATAGCTCGTCACCATAATAATACATAATTATATAATTGCATGAAATGAAGAAAAAATTGATAAATATATTTTAAGTGTTAGAAATTAATTTTAATGTTATAGATTATCTCGTCTCTATATCAAGAAATTATAAATATAATAAATAAATCTATCAAATTTTGCTATGCATAAAATGGTTACATATTGCTTCACTTTTTTGTTTACATAAAAAAAAGATGGCAGATATCCATCTTGGATGTATATTTTCGACTTTCCCCTGAACTTGGTGTGAAACATCAGGTAAACTAGTCAATCAAAATTTGGTAGAATAATTCCGATCTGATAATCAAAATTGTCACCTAATCACCGGTGCTGTCCATCTTAATTCTATTTTCACATTCCCCTAATCTATTATGTCTATTGTGATTACAATTATGTGATTACATAGATATAGCTGTAGCAAGTCGAGTTACTACTGTATTTGCGTTCAACATGCAGATCATCCTCGGATAATGTGATTATGTCCCCCGTAAAACTGTAGCAAGTCGAGTTACTACTGTATTTCCGTTCAACACGTAGACCATCCTCGGATAATGTCCCCCGTAAAACTGTAGCAAGTCGAGTTACTACTGTATTACCGTTCAACACGCAGACCATCATCGGATATTCTCCCCCATAAAGCTGTAGTGGAAGTCGTGATAGCGCAGTGGATGCGCGTTCACTTCAGGTGCGAAGGGTCCGGAGTTCGAGCCCTGCTGGAGCCGTTACGATTGTGTCCTTAGGCATGACATTTAAATTCCACATTGCCTCTTCTCTCTCCCTCGTGGCGATGGATTCCATCAGGAATGAGGCCTCGAGAGTGATTAATATAAGTTGTAAGAACTTGTTTCGCAGTCAAGCTAAAATAAATTTGTATAGACTAAAGCTGTAGCAAGTCGAGTTACTACTGTATTGCAGCTCAACATGCAGACCATCCTCGGATATTGTCTCCCGTAAATCTGTAGCAAGTCGAGTTACTACTGTATTTCCGTTCAACGAGCAAACCCTCGTGTATTAACCAGGAGCCACTCGTTGGATATATGATTTTGTATTGCACTCTCGTGGAGTGATTCAAACAAGAATACACAAGATGCCTAGTAACGTTGATTATTCGTGTTCTGTTCTACGCTGAATACCGTATATTTCTAACACAATCATTTTCATGACGTCACCGCTAGTGAACTCACATCTAAAAATAGACACTGATGGAGAAAACATTATTAAATCAAGAACAAATGCTGAAGCTTAGTTACTACAGTAGCTGTATATATATATATATATATATATATACTGAAAGGATAAAGAAACGCATGGTAAACATTTGAGGTGATTTAAAGTGATGTGTTTGATGTAATATACAATATTTTTATATGAGCATATAAAACAATCTTTTATCAACAAAATACCAAAATTTCATTAGATTTTGAATTATAATTCATTAGTAATTGTAACACATTTGACGGTAACGATAAAGTGAAATCGGTCAGTATCTCGTATGCCCCCTCGCGCATCTGACACAGCCCTGATTCTCCTGTGCATGGAGTTCATCAGTGCATTTATCCTTCTCATGGGGATATTGTCCCACTCTTGCAAGAAGGCAGTCCTTAGTTTGTCGAGAGTAACAGGGATATTCCGACGCCCCCTTACCCTCTTGTCAAGTTCGTCCCACAGATGTTCGATTGGGGACAAATCTGGACTGTACGGCGGCCAGTCGAGTGGGTTAATGTTATGGTTTGCGAGAAAGTCTTGACAAACTCTAGCTACATGGGACCGGGCATTATTATGCTGGAAAATTAGGTAATTTGCACAAATGGAACTATGACCGGGCGGAGGATTTCATTCCTATATCTTACGGCATTTAAATTCCCAGCTACCACAATCAACGGTGACTTTACCCTGTGAGATATCTCTCCACAGACCATAGCCGAGCTGTCCCCAAACCTATCCCTCTCAAGAACGCAAGCGTCGGTGAAGTGTTCCCCGTATACCAACGTCGACCGTCTGGACGAAAAAGAGTGAACCAGGACTCGTGTGTAAAAAATACCCATCTCCATTTACTCATTGGAAATCGTCTGGGAGCATGGGCAGCCAACCAAGCCATACGACGCGTGCGACGTGCATGTGTGAGAGGCAGACCAACGTATGGACGATGTGCTCGCACACAAACCTCAAACGCGCAATCGATTCCTTATAGTTTTGGGGTGAATGTGGCGATTATGATTGCCTACCGTATTAACGGCGGTTTCAGTGGCAGTAACGTGGCGATTACGTAGGTGGGTAGGACGAATAGCCCTGACTTGACGTAGCGATGTTACGCTCTGACGTCCCTATCTCGGTTGGTCGGCAACCCTTCCGATATCTCTAAGACGACGGACAAGACGTTCTATGGTAGAAACATTCGCACCGAACTGCATAGCAACCTGTTGTTGCCTTTGACCTTGCATTAGCAATGCAATAGCCTGACCCCTCTGAACTTCCGTCAGCCGTACCATGATTGCAATATCTTCAAATTCAAATGTAAATAGCGGAAAGTGATGTGTATACCTCAAGAGTATCAAGTGGTATGACAAAATGTTTTGACGAACTTGTCATCATTATTCTGCACGTGTTTTTTGCTTTTTATCACTTTCTCTATGTGGCAAGGTGCATGAAACGGTTAAGTAACTTTAGCCACCGGTTTTAGTGCACAGTGACCAAGATAGTCTGCTGACCGGTTTTCATAATTTTAGGCCAATGATTTAAATAAGTGTTGCATATTTTGTTACCCTGCGTTTCTTTATCCTTTCAGTATATGTACTATTTGAATTCTGTATAATATTTAATGAAGCCTAGGATGCTGGACTTGTGTAAATATATCACTTTGTGTAAAAACAAGAAACGTATTATGGCTACAGACAGCTATGATACAGATTCTGAAAACAAGATCTTGTATCCCACTGAAGAATACCAAGGACGTAACGCCCATTACGCAGTTTATGCAACTGCGTAAAACTTTTTTGGCCGACTTGCTTTTTTCAAATATGAAAAAAATAGCATGTTGTATGTTATATTCGGCAAATTGTAAGTAAATACTCGTATTGACTCATTTTTTTCAGTACTCCACTACTACAGTATGTAAACCGGTCACATAATAAGTTAGAATCTAGGTCAAAGTGTCTACTGCAGAACAACTATTCCAAAATTCAGAGTTCCCAAACGCAATGTATGCACTGTCGCAACCACCGTGTGAACCTTGCAATTTGCCATGCTTGCAGAGTAGCATTTGTTCAGTCGATGTTCACCGTTGTTGGTGATATATTGTTCTTCATCACCAATTCCCCGAAACGCCTGGGGATATATAGCACCCACAATGAAGACGTACAAGCCCTGAAAAAGTTCTGCCCCACAAGGTGGTCTCAACACTCGGAAAGTATCACAGCTTTCTATACCCACTTTTCGCCAATCCTAGAAACACTTACGGATCTGCAGGTGGGCATGGATACGAAAACAATGTCTACTGCGTCCAGTTTTCAGAAGGCTGTTCTGTCGTTCGATTTTGTCGTCGCTTTGTGTTGTGTCAGTGGTCCATTGGACATGTTGAATCCGTTGACTGATTCAATGCAAAATCCTCAGTGTGACTTGGTGAAGGCCGCGCAACATGCTGTACTGCTTCACGACCAACTATCAGAGCAGCGGAATGACGCTGGGTACTATGGTGGCTTATATGACAAAGCGGTTAATTTGGCAGCAACAACATTGCCGCAGATACACCCAAAGAGTATTGGAGACTTAACTTGTTTGTTCACTTCATGGACCACCTACTGTCCCAGCTACACGACAGAGTGCGCATCTCGACCTCCAGGCTGAAAGCTCAGTATCTATTACCAAATAAAATTCTGCAACTCTCGCCCAAAATATGGGAGGAGATAAAGGAAGAATATGCCCCTTTCATAGATCGCATGGCAATAGATACTGAGCTGGATGTCTGGAAGAGAGCGACAACAGCAGCACCAGTTACATCTCTGGTAGAGTACCCGAATATCCATACAGTATTCAAGGTCCTTCTCACAATGCCAGTATCAACGGCTTCAGCGGAGCGATTATTCAGCAGCCTTCGCCGTATGAAAACTTATCTCCACAACACTATGACCGAGGAGAGACTTACTGAATTTGGCATTGATGCATATCCACAGAAATCACGACATTAACATCGACCAAGTCATTAGTGATTTTGATGCGTCCGGGCATAGGAGAATCGCTTTGGTGTTTGACAACCATTAAGCATGTCAAAACAAAGCAGTACCCCGGTATATGCAAAGAAGAATTATATCTATATAAAAAATATGAAACATAAAAACATCTGTGAGTTCTAATAGCATGTACTCGTCACCGCCTGATGAGACCTCGGAGAGGTCGAAACGGACATTTTTTATGGATCTTTATTAAAATACTTCTTTATTTATGTCCAGTTTACCGAAAGTATTTGCCTTTTAAAATGCACCAGAGGCCTTCCTTTCATGTCTAATTTCAAAATGTTCTCTGGTGAGGCACCCCAAACCCCCACCAGCGGGAGGGGGAAACCACCTCCCACACTCTCCCCCATTGGCACTTCGTGCCTCAATCTGCGTAAAGATTCTAAATCTCTGGTTACGCCCCTGAATACAACATGTATTTGTCATGGATTTATGATGTGAATATAATAAAACTTCCTATCATACCAGGATACGACAGTTGCATCAATTGTAAATTACTTGTATACCTGTATACCTCTAAATCAAATAATTATTTATCATTGTATAGATCTCGATCTGCTTTAATGTTTTATTCCACTACTATATTACTATTAATACTAAGGGATTTTTAGGTTTAAATTAATGAATTACTGCATAATATGTTATAATGCCAATGTAAATTTATGTTTTTATCCCACAGGTGTTTGTTTAATCCATGGTTTATCCACAGGTGTTTGTTTTACCCATACATTATGTATCTTTGTTTTTGTCGGCAAATAGCTATTGTAGCTAGTGTTTATTGTTGTACATCCGACTCAAATTAAAGTTTCTTGTATACCGGGGTTTCCAGTTGACCCGTCTGTGACATAGGACAAAAACCTCAAAACAAACACCATGCTTTACACGTTCCGGGTGCTTACCTTAAATAAATGCAGACCCAAGCTCATCTAAGGACTCCACATTTTCACCGGCCAATGGCGTATTTTCCTACTGACGACAGGGTTAGACTTGCAGTGGGGATACACCCGAGGAACACTAGGTAGTTCCGTGAATGTCAATTTACTGATCTGCAGCGGATTCTTAGCTCTCCAGAGATGGTGGCATTAGGGGAAATTGGTCTGGACTGGACCGAGTCTAAATACACATGGGGGGCAAACTTGACCCCTCATGATACTACGGGTGTACACCATGTGTATTCAAAGAAATAAATATTGTTTAAACTAAACATGAGACACACACACACATATACATCACGTACAGTTTGTAAACCAGTTCCGATTAACTATTTTATTCAATGTGAAAAAATCTATCAAATGCATAACAATGCATTTTGTTTATTATTGGTTGATATGCACACTGTCTTACCTGAAATATGTTGCAATTATTTTATTCCCGACATGTGTTTACATTTACACAGCTGACTTTTATATTTAGTACACATTCAATCACTTCCGGTTAATTCCAGGTGTTCCGAATATATAATTAGGGACCACCTCAAACTGCATTTTAACTGTCAAATATGACGGCTTGGCATTTATTTTGACAGAAACAATACAGGCATACCTTTCTCTGCTATTGTGAATGAAGAGACTTTTATTTGTAAAAAAGAAAGAATCACTATTATGCATACATAATATTTGTTATTTATTTATTATTCAAACAATTAAAAATTCATGACATCACAAGTTCCATTGCTTCTCCTTCAGGTATTGCATTCAATGCATCTGCAATAACCTTGAAGTCATCTTTACATGGGGTAGATATGATATAATTGCATGGTAGCACAATCCCACCACCTTCTTCGTGTTGGGCTGGCCATGGTGGATAACTTGGCACAGGTGCACCAGTGACCTCACAAAAAACTTTGCCACCTTTGTCTATGACATCTCTGAAGTAGGGGGCCAATGATCTTGGAGCACGACCAACTGGCAAACCGGCAACATCTTCCAGCTTTAAATGTCTTTTTTCATCAGTTATCATTCCCAGCTGATCTTCTGAAAATAATTCCATACTAAACATGCACACACATCCCTTATGTTAGTGTATTCTGGCTCAACACTAAGGAGAGATTTGGTAGCCATTGGAGGTCTTATCTCAAAGGCATGGTATCCCTTGACCACAGAGTGTTTTAAAGTCATTTTATAAGTAACATCATCAGGCTGCGTTGGAGATCCACCACTATCATCTTGATTCTAAAAACAGGAAACAAACAGTTGTTAAGAAATAGAAAAACATTAATGAAAATCAAATGTGCCATCTGACTTTAAATATACAGTCTAACCTGTGTATAGTGGTCACTGTATATAGTGGTGATCTGTCTACAGTGGCCAGTCCTCTAAGGTCTGAAGGACCAACATTCCTGTATAATTAGCCTGCATATAATAGTGGTCACCTGTGTATAGTGGTCACTGTATATAGTGGTGATCTGTCTACAGTGGCCAGTCCTCTAAGGTCTGAAGGACCAACATTCCTGTATAATTAGCCTGCATATAATAGTGGTCACCTGTGTATAGTGGCTACTAATATTCAGTCCCTTCGGTGACCGCTATAGACAAGTTAGACTGTATAATTTTCCAACATTATCTTTACCACGAAAAATAGAATAAAGATTTAAACATTGAACTTTTCCTGTTTGTATTTATATTTCAAGTAAAGTAGTGTGATAACAGATTAGTTACACTTTTAGAACAAGTCTCTCCTGTATGCAATCATATTTCAATTAGAGTATTGTGATGTTCACTATAATATATTTAGACTGGTAACACATTTACAACAGTCTCTCTTGTATGTATTCATATTTTAACATGTATTGTGATGTATACTACAGTTAGTCTAGTTACACTTTTAAAACAAAAGTCTCTCCTGTATGTAATCATATTTCAAGCTTATGTTTATTTATACGATAATTGAAATATGAACCATTGGTTGCGCTCTTTTAGTTGACTTTTTGCAGATATGGCAAACAAATTTGTCATCTTTCTTGTCATACTCAAAACCTATCGGTATGCAATCTTCATGTATCCATGCAGTGCAGTTGTCACACTGAATCCATGTATTGCCAAGCAAAAGTGCCTGATCTTCATTCCATGTCATTTCACATACAACACAAACAGCATTATCATAAGTTATCAAATCACTTTCCATGGTTGATTAAATTCTCTTTCCTTTTGAGGTTGTCACTGCTGCTTTACCTTTAGATGCATTTACTGAGGGCTTTCCTTTCACTGATGACTTTCCTTTCAGTGTGGGGTTGCCAGATGAATTAGCTTTCAAATATGCTAGCTTTGCTTTCTTTTCTTTCTCTGCAAACTTTCGTATCTTAACTAGGCTTTTAACCTCAAGTTTTCTTATACACTCTGGCGAGGTTAGATGGTCAGGTAGTTCATCCAAAGTGCTTTTGCGCTTAACTTTCTTAGTTGCGGCTTTCGGTAATTTTAATGTTTCTTTCATAACAGGTGACGTTTCAGACATTTTACAACTTGTATCATGCCGGTAGCCACATCAGCAAGGAGCTGTAGAGCACTGCTGTCTCCCTGATTAGATTCTTTCACTTGTTTTTGATTATCAGTTGAGCTGCCTGGCTGGATGTCTTCATCTGATGTACCCTTCACCTTAGCCTTTGACTTTAAAAGCACATAGGTATCATACCCTGGTGATACGCCCTTTATGTCAAAATTTTCTTGCAGCCTGGTTTCATACTTCTGTTTAACTGGTGTTGACAACACACTTGCATACGCATTGAATACTTCTTCATTTACATCCCCACGAAATTCATTAGATTCCTTTGATACGGATGCATCCTTTGATACAGATGCCATGTCTGATTCAAATGTTAAATTTGTCTTCAATTGTTCATCTGAGATGACCAACACGGTTGACTGGATAGATGCCTGAGGAAAGGAAGCTATTAACAACAGTAATTGGCTTATAAAATTCGTTATAGCAATCCTTTAGCTTCTCTGCAAAGTTTATTTTATTTATTACTACACCTGGATTTTCACGGTTGTGTTTGCGGACAGTCTTGTACCACTGTTTCTTCATTGGCCCAAATACACCCTTGTCAAGGGGTTGCATTAAATGAGTGGCATTTGGCACTATTCTGTATAGTTCAATTCCCTTTGATATTGCTTTAGTAAATATTTTGCGATTGATGTGTGATCCAACTGAATCTATCAATAAGACTACCGGCTTTTCTGTAACAATATGTTTGTTAAAGTGATCCAGATATGTCTCAAACGATTCAATATTCATCCACCCCTTTTCTGTATAGGAAACTGATCCACCTGGTAAGGAACAGTTTAACGTATTAACACCCTTTGGTGGTGGGTGAGGGTACACATAGAATGGTGGCGTCATTGATCCACTAGCACTTGCAGAGAACATTACAGTCAATCGTGCCTTCGTTGATGATCCCGACATATGTGGTACTTCTGCTGGAAATTTGTCCCGGGTAGGTCCAATCACATATCCCGCTTTACTCCCCAATTGAAATCCCGTTTCATCGGCATTCCAGATTCTTTCTGGTTTGTCCAGGAGATGTTTTTCACCTAGGAAATCTCTGAAACCGCTATACCATTTGTCCAGACGTTCACTTGTTAGCCTACTTCTACTAGCTTCAAGCAACACTTCTCTCCTCAAACCAACTATATCATTATTTCTCTCCATAAATTTTTTATACCACTCATACGATGGTCTGTCATTTGTGACATTTGTGAATGGGGTTCTTCTTTTTTCCTTTTGCACTATATCTTGGATTAAGTCCAGGAATTCACCTGGTAGCTAATTCTATTTCCTCTTCTCTTGAAAAAACTGTTGCCGGCCCATTCCTAGAATCAATACTTATCTGCCCAGACACTCTTCTATACAGGACACTGTAACTGAGGTTGTGCTCTATTGGCTCTTTACGTACCGATACCTTTTTCACATCAACGTCGTACAAGGCACGCCTTGTTCTCGTTCTCTTGTCTTTGCGTGTAGATGGGGTCTTCTTGTATTTTTTCTTGACCTTTTCTGCTGATCTGACCACTGGACTAACACCAGGGGTTACCTTAAATCTAAAGAAAAATGCTATTAAAGCCTTGGTCTGTATCTTTCTGTCAAATTATATTCTCGACCACTTTGTATAAAGGCCAAAATATAATTATATTGTCCATTTTTATGCAAATATGTGCATACCGACCATTAACAACTTTCAGTAACCAATAGGTGCCAATATACGTTCAGAATTGTTGGTAACAAATGTCTACTATTGGTCACATTCAACGGTTTCCAATAGTAAAACCATAAACGTAAGCATTTAAGTAAAAACCGTCCATTATGTTATCTTGCTAGAGCTAAGTGTGTCAAATGAATAATAACTGGAAGTTAAAAATTATTACTATAAATAATCAACTGACTCTATGTGTTTGTAGTTTTTAACAAAACATAGCAGCAAGATATATTCACCTTTGTGCTTCGGGGGGATTATGGATACCCCTTGACCTGCTTCACACACATTTCCTTTACATATTATCGATAAAATCAATAAATTGATACAAATTCAATTGAACAACAAGAACACAAAAGAAAATAAATGATATTTGCAGCACTTGCCATGATAAAAAAGAAAATAATAATCTTGAGTCGATCCCTGGGTATCATGACTGGGTGATTCGCAAATGGTTGAAACACGTGCCTCACAAAAACGGTCATATTGGCAGAATGCATAGACATCTGGACAATACATTTTATTTGCTGGCAGAGCAGTGATAAAACAAAGTTTTGCAATTTACCTGTTTACGTTTTGGGGCCATTGAAATATTTGTTTTTAAGGAAATGTCCGCTTTCACTTTTCTGCGTTGCTATATTTTGCATACACGCGTCTGCAGTCGTCTCTGTCGGTAGGCGCTTTACCGGAAGTAAACAATGGACGAAAGGTAAACAAATCGAAAATGTGCAGTAAAATAGCTTTTCTATTTGACCCAGTAAGAATTTTCACATAATCAATCGAAGTATCTGTTACATATGATTTTAAAAATAAAAGTTAACAGCAACTGGTTCAGATTCGGAACTGGTTAATAAACTGTAATATACATTATACATCACACATATACATGTATCTTATCTAGTAATCTACATTATACATCACACATATACATGTATCTTATCTAGTAATCTACATTATACATCACACATATATACATGTATCTTATCTAGTAATCTACATTATACATCACATATATATACATGTATCTTATCTAGTAATCTACATTATACATCATACATATACATGTATCTTATCTAGTAATCTACATTATACATCATACATATACATGTATCTTATTTAGTAATCTACATTATACATCACACATATATACATGTATCTTATCTAGTAATCTACATTATACATCACACACATATATACATGTATCTTATCTAGTAATCTACATTATACATCACATATATACATGTATCTTATCTAGTAATCTACATCATACATCACACATATATACATGTATCTTATCTAATAATCTACATTATACATCACACATATATACATGTATCTTAACTAGTAATCTACATTATACATCACACATATATACATGTATCTTATCTAGTAATCTACATTATACATCACACATATATACATGTATCTTATCTAGTAATCTACATTATACATCACACATATATACATGTATCTTATCTAGTAATCTACATTATACATCACACATATATACATGTATCTTATCTAGTAATCTACATTATACATCACACATATATACATGTATCTTATCTAGTAATCTACATTATACATCACACATATATACATGTATCTTATCTAGTAATCTACATTATACATCACACACATATATACATGTATCTTATCTAGTAATCTACATTATACATCACACATATATACATGTATCTTATCTAGTAATCTACATTATACATCACACATATATACATGTATCTTATCTAGTAATCTACATTATACATCACACACATATATACATGTATCTTATCTAGTAATCTACATTATGCATCACACACATATATACATGTATCTTATCTAGTAATCTACATTATGCATCACACACATATATACATGTATCTTATCTAGTAATCTACATTATACATCACACATATACATGTATCTTATCTAGTAATCTACATTATGCATCACACATATATACATGTATCTTATCTAGTAATCTACATTATACATCACACATATTATATATCACGGCGGGTCATTCCTCATAGGCGGTCTCCTCAAAGCCTGAAATATCTGGCTGTGGCTCAGATCAGAATCCTGTAGTAAACATCGCATCTTGTGCCACCATTCTGTATACTTGATCTCATTCTTGGGCAGTGGATCATCCCCTGAAAATAATTGGATCTTGGGTACAGGCAACAGCCACGAAGTATGGGACTGACCAGAAAGTGAGCCCTGTCTCGTGAATTGTTTTATTCTCGGATCGGTAGATAGGGTAGGCCCAGGAAACTATATAGGGATCAACGTAAACGGCTGTTTAGATCTGGCTCCTGTACATCCAGAGATCACGTCTGCCAGAGATGATCTTGTAACAGGGGTCATGGGCGTCTGGGTGTGAGGAATCCTAAGTGATATATCATATTTATCACTAAGTACCCATATCATCTCCATCTCCGAAAGTTTCTCCCTTTGCCGCTGAATCCATAATGGGAATAAAAAAACTAGGGTATGTAAAATAAATATAAAAGTAGTGTGAATTGAAAAGGTCAACACATTTAAACAAAGTATGAATGAAAATAACAACTATATTCTTTACTTTTCACAACAGCCAACTCAAATGTAACTCAACGCTCAAGCTTCTCTGCCAAGCTTCAAAGTTTAAAGTCAGACTTCCAAGTGCAAACTCAAACTTCCAAGTGTAAACTCAAACTTCCAAGTGTAAACTCAAACTTCCAAGTGTAAAGTCAAACTTCCAAGTGTAAACTCAAACTTCCAAGTGTAAACTCAAACTTCAAAATGTGAAGTCAGACTTCCAAGTGTAAACTCAAACTTCCAAGTGTAAACTCAAACTTCCAAGTATAAACTAAGTGTAAACTCAAACTTCCAAGTGTAAACTCAAACTTCCAAGTGTAAACTAAGTGTAAAGTCAAACTTCCAAGTGTAAACTCAAACTTCCAAGTGTAAACTAAGTGTAAACTCAAACTTCCAAGTGTAAACTCAAACTTCCAAGTGTAAACTAAGTGTAAAGTCAAACTTCCAAGTGTAAAGTCAAAAGCAATGAATCAAGTTCAAATCACTATCTGTGTGAAATCGAGTTTCAATAGGTTAAGTGTGAATCAAGGATTCTATTGTACGAGCATGTAGCTTTGCATTGCTGTATAAACACAATAAAATATTCACCGGATCCAGCAATAATATTTATGTAATATTAAATTAATTATTTCAAAACCAATTTTTGTTGTCAACTGTCACTGACTCAGGCCGAGCTAGGTATGTGACCTACAAATCATATGTAAATGTCAATACACAAATGATGTTTACCTTATTCCTTCAAAACATTTGCTGGGCTGCAGTAGACAATAGACACCTCCGTAATACACGTAGACTATTCGCTTCTCTCAAGCTGTAACGTCTGTGTAGTTCGCGATTACCTACATTGAGTTTCCCTTTAATATATAAATCAATAACATACAACATCACAGTCGCTTGTGTTTACAAATCTTGTTTTCTGCTGCGTGTAAACCTAAATAGCAATGATATGTTTTATATTACAATTTTATATATATTATCTAAACACAGGTAACTAAGCTAATTATATCACCTGTTATAACTAATATCTTAAATCGCTATGGCTGTATGGTACGGCTCCACACATGACATCTGTCGTAACATCTAGCCTGAACTATTACACCATCTATTTATATCCATGGGAATTTCCTAAATCTGGAAATGCTCAAGAATCAATACATAAAATGTTCTAATTCTGCAATCAACCATAGACCCTATACTGCACGCTAAAATAATTTACTCAGGTGTAACGCCGTATCTGGCGATTGAATAAATACCTAAAATAAATGCATAATTCATACATATATTTATATACACCTACGATCATATACAGAATTATATCAACACAACGTTCTGATAAGCTAAAACTTTATAACACACTAATCGCACACCTATTTAGGTCCGAACTATCTCTCTCCCGGTGCGAAAGTTCGAATCTCGTCAGGGGTTCGTTCTGATATGGCCGGTTGGTGAGCCGCCAGCTAGTTAAATAATGGTTACCGATTGCCTACCAGCATGTCGCCTGGCATACAAGTATAGGATTCGGGAAGTACTGATGTTCATGAAAAAGAGGTGTCTCATAAGTCAGAAATGGCTGGCCCTTTAACCCTTTCCCCCTCAGAAGCACCTCTCGACACCAATGCCTATTACACATAGACTGACACATTAGTAGTGAAACAAGCTATAATAAAGATCGGAACAACATAGTGTATACAACACTTATTCCTCGTTACCTCCATGCAGGTGGAGTATGCAAGTTCACAGCGTATCCATTGTGTATGATTGGTAAATTACAGCCAAATGTATGAAATAAAACTACATCTCTATGGGGGAAAGGGTTAAATAGGGGTGACACTATAATAAACAAACACTTTACTTTACTTTTATACACTCAGCCCTATACTAAATACTCAAATATATATTATATGAATCTAGACCTAGGTTAATGGCCTATTACAACCAAATTTATGTATAATGTAGGTTCTAGCCTCGATCTAACCCTATACCTTTACAATGTCTAATTATGAAAATGTTGAATATCAACATTATCACTCAACCTTTATAGATATTGCTAAAATACTATTTCCTAATTTATAAACAAAAAGCGAACCAAACATCTGAACATATACACGATTGTGATCGCTACAAGTTATATCTGTACTTATGTTAATCGCAGAGAATAATAATGCAAAATTCGTAACGACAGTCAAAATAAATTTATGATCTCCGGACAATGTCAAACTATTTTTCCGATATGATTTTGACAATCTCTAGCTACCAAGATAGAAATGTATGTCTTGAATGCGTGAATTGACCATGTTTTGTTTACAACGGTCTATCGACTACAAAGACTGAATAGTCAACAACTAGGACAGCGCTACTATTTCATGCGCCTAGATTATAACTACTGTGAATAGTGTACCGCGACCGTGTATTATGTGCGGTTTAGCGGACGACTATACACGAAATTTAATTTCATGAAATGGGCTGCTATATTTAATGGCAATTTATAAAAAAGTACCTTACGATTTTGTTTCTTCTTTAAATATTTAAATATCCAACATAATAAAATCTTACTCCAGTTTTACAATCATAACTTATTCACACACTCCATAATGATAATGTTAGTACCTTGTTCGTCATTGCTGCTCACATTGTTGTCGGCGCGCATAATATATATCACAATTCACTTTAAAAAATCACAGAAAATAATCATCGGTGATCAGCCGATGTGTGCACACTATAAAATAAAACAGAAAAAAATCACTGGGTGTTTCCGTCCTGGTCGTCTCTGGATGGTTCCTTCCCCGGGGATCGTTCTCCTTGGTTGACGGCTTTCGCTTGGGACACACTACTTTAAATTGAAGGTTCTACTACGTCTACTACCTCGATAGAGAGCCATCTGTTGCTTATGCTTCGGGGTTGGGTCGTATATAGAGGAAACTGTGATTCTGAATTTCAAACACTTTTATTCAATGTACATGTATACCAAAAACCTATAAATGTACACAATACAAAATAGACATTATATACTAGTACATGTCTTATACCAGTATTACATACCAACCGAAACTTATTCTTAATAAGCTATATAATGTTATAATTATTATACTATGATTATATTATAAATGTAATATATTTACAATAATATATAATATAATCAAATTGCCTAACTTACCAGCTAAGTTGTTGGAGTAATCCTAAAAATGTAACCTTTCAGTAGTAAATTGACTTGCTTCGGTCAAATTGTGGACAGCTACTGGATGCTAAACTGGCCCCGGGTAAGGAGAGTCACTATAATGACCAGTGTATGCAATGGATGCCATGCATACGACTTGAACCAGTTATACAATTTTCTCGATCATACCACTCTCTCGTAACTAATGCTAACAATCACTTACTCGACTAATATCACTCTTATGCATCTGATACACACAAATTCCACTTGTTACACCTGTGAATGACGTCACTGTGTTTACACACTGTATTCTTCCACCAAATATTACAGTACCGGAAGACCCCGCCTTCAGTTTGTAATTTATACCACATCTTTTCTACACATCAACTAGTCTGAAGTCTTCTCAAGTCACATACTTTCTCAAAAAACACAAAAACAATACACTGCCCGTCATGAAAATGCAAAAATTAACTATATTAGATATCGGGACTATCAGCACTTCCGCCTATTCAAGTATATACAAACTGTTAGAACTTGCATATAAAGCAACCACTTGTATAACCATATGGCATTTGGATGACCACTCCTTTTCTTCTTGTGGCCTGCAGGTATCACTCATTCATGTTCATCTTATTATCCTGAAACTCAGGTCTACATACACAGATCATTCCTGACCCGAATAACTGGTGGAAGCCATTTTCATTATTAATATCATATGACTCAAATGTGCCAAATTATTTTACAGCATTTATATTGTCATAGTTGAATTCCCAGACGCAAAAAACCCCATTCTAGACACTAAGATTGCATTTCTATCACATCTATGGAACAAGATATAGTGATTTTGTCTGGGGTAGAAATATTTTAGCTCTCACATGTGTCTGTCGTCGTCCGTGAACATTTTCAAACGTTTTCTCCTCAGTAACCATTTGGTCTATAGCCTCCATTTATTGTCCTGATACCGGGGCTAAGCTATGGTCCCACAGAGCATACGATGGTACCATCATGGAGCATCGTGAAGCCCATCCAGCGCCAACGTACGATTTTGTGGTTTACTAGGGTCATCGTACGTTGGAAAATAATCTTGTTCAGCGTCGTAGACCATCGTAGGTCCGTCGTATGACATTGTAGGACCATCGTACAATGTCGACTACGTGAATAACTTGCACCTGTCCACAGGTAATTGCCAGACACATACACCATCGTCCGGCATCTTAGGATATCGTACGAAAATCCTACGAGGACGCAGGATCATTCTGCGTCATCATGCGCCATAGTAGCTACGTTGGGGGTATCTACCTTTGGGGTATATAAACCCCAGCCATCACGTCATTATCATTAGTTCAAAACACAACGTGTTCAGTGTGCATCATTGCGCTGATTCCACCACAGAGGCAGAGGAGGCGTCAACAGCTAGACGACGTTGACATGATCGCTATAGCTGTTCTGCTGAGGAGTCGCCAAGAACAACATCAGAGAAGAAGACAGTTTTGGTTGCGGCCTTGGATAGCTAGGCTTGAATTGTTCTGCACCTATGATCAACTGATGACCAAATTGGAATGAGAGTCTCGTGGCGATTTCAAGGGCTACCTGCGCATGGAAACCGGCCATGTTTCACGAGATGCTCGAGAGGCTGACCGACATGCTTGAGAGGACCAAGACAAGACTAACTCACTACCTGGCCTCTAGCTACAGAAGCCTCGCTTACTCCTTTCTCGTGCCGCACAACACCATTTCCAAAGTCGTGTGGGAGATGTGTTTCACTATTGTTGACGAGTATGGTCCAGACGTGTACACATAGCCATCAAATGCCCCAAACACTCTGATTCAGTATACTACAACTACAAGGGATTTTTCTCCATTATCCTTCTTGCCCTCATCGATGGGGACTACAAGTTCCTGTGGGCTGACGTCGGGGCCAACGATTCTGCACTTGACTGCTCCATTTTCAACAGTTCAACCATTAGTACTGCCCTGATGGATAACACATTGGGACTTCCCCCTGCCCAGCCTCTTCCCAAACGATGACAGGGACACACCATACTTTCTGGTGGGAGATGATGCATTTCCACTGCGAACATGGATGATGAAGCCATTTTCTCACCGGCAAATGTCAAAAGAAGAGCCCATCTTTAATTACCGGTTGTCCCGCGCCAGACGCAGCGTGGAGAATAGTTTTGGAATACTCGTACACAGGGGCGTTGCCTGCTCGCCACCCTACAGCAAGAACCAGAAAATTGCAAACTTATTGTAGAGGCGTGTCTGTGCTTACACAACATTATGCGATTACGATATGCCCGTCTACAGAACCGGGACCTGGATCTTGAAGATGCACAGGGGAACGTCATCTCAGGTGCCTGGAGACAGAACAAAGTGCTAGCAAAGATGGCACGTCATGGTGGCAATCGTGTGACCCGTGAGGCCAAACAGCAGAAGTACTACATTAGTGCAGCTTTGCAAGACTGGTCAATATAGCATGAGCTCTGACAGGGACATGCGAATAGAAATATTGTGGATATATATATTTGTGAACTGTAATTACAGGAGAACATAATTATACGATGTATGAACTATATTTTAATAAGTTTGATATTTTTTAATAAAGAAAACCAGTCATTTAAAGTAGAATGCGAGTAAACAAAAAAGTGATATGATTATCACTTCACAAGTGAGACAGGTGTATACTTTACTTAATTATTCAGACTAAGTCGCGTTATACAATAATACAGTAAAATCTTGGTTTATCTGTACAGTGATGGTATATCGATCGTCTGTTTACCTGCATTTTCACTCCACTTCAAATAGAGTTGTTATATTATCTGTGATGCATAATCCAGGAATACATACAATGTAGATCCACATATAAAACAGTTACTATAAACACAACCGTAAACACAATCACAGTGGTCATTAGTTTTCAGGATCCAAGTTGTCGGTGTTCAACTGATTGTGGCTGCTTGCTAGATACTCTGAAATGCTGCCGTTGCCTCTGATGTTGGTAAGGGACTGGTTGGTCTGGAGTGTAGACATGGTGAGGCCTGACATATCCAGCATGTCTGTGCTGGAAGACACCTTTTTGTGCATGGAGATGATGGGATGATGCCTCGTCAGGGTAGAGCCAAACTCCCCCAACTGCTGCATTATTGGCAGCACGGTTGACTGTGACTGCAGCTGGCGCTGATAACCTGGCAGCTGGGTATTGAAATAGATTGACTGCAATTGGTTCTGGCTACTGTGCAGGGTATCGGGGGAGCTGCTGCTGTCCTCGCTGGGTATGCAGGGTACTTGTGTCATATGGCTCAGTACGAGAAGCAGCGAGATTCTGTAATTTAAAACATAAAAAGAATACCGGTATAATATACGATTGGAAATCTTGATGGTATATCCTGCTGCTGACTTGCCAGTGCAAGTTGAGGGCTGGGTAGACTGGGAATAAACGCTACTGTAGGGGCTGTATGGCACTGTCGTCAGACGATTGATTATAGTTATCTATCGTGGGGAGCTACATATCACGCCCAACTGGGATGCCTGTGTCCTCACTACCACGTGGCGCTCCAACCAGGAGAAGTTGGCGAGAACCCATTTGTTCCTGCTCGTGACGTGAGATTTTCCTGACCCGGACTTTACGTTCTTGCAGCCCCTCCACCTCCCATAATTGCTTCTCTATGTGGTGAACCATGTACGTAGACCCAATATATCCAGCCCAACAAATGTCTTTGCTTTGTCATTCAACAGCCGCGCCTTCATTTCAACCTGCTCAAAATCCTTTTGGGTTTTGTCCCAAAAGATTGGGTGTTCCAATAACCACTCCGGCAGCTTGGTCTCCTGTTCCTCCGTCAGAGGTTCTGACATGGATGTTGTCGGCACAGACATGATCTTGGGTCTTCATTTTCTTGACTGGACCAGCTGCTACGATACGTAGCCCTACGATTGCAATAGCATAATAATTTATTGTCTACCATCGTAGGATTTGGACGTCGTAGCCCATCATAGACCAACGTACATTCTATGAGACCATGACTTTAGTGGGGGATTACACAATTTTTAAAATCACATCACTACGTAGTCCGAGATGGCAGCTGTCTAAAAATAGTACAAATTCTTAAAGTATCTTCTTCTCATAACTGCTAGCCGGAATTTGACGTATCTTGGTAGGAATGAACAATGTACAATGCTCTTTCAAAGTTGTTCAAATGGTGACCCTGGGATCAAAAATAGACGAGGCCCGGGAGGGAGGTCAAGTAGGGGTCAAATATTATATTTGACTGAATAATTATGGTCATATATCAAGTCAAATGTATCGACGAAGCGATCATTCTAATGTAATTTCTTCAAAATCGGATGTTTAAGTCATCCAAGATTCCCGTCAAACAATCAACCTTTTATGAGAAATGAGCGAATATGATCATGTCATATATCAAATCGAAGGTATTGACAAGGTGATTGCTCTGATGCAATTGTTATCAAAATCAGATGAATTGGTCATCCAAGATGGCTGATGAAAGGTCAAAAGATCGTTCTTTTATTATAGATTTCAACATTCTTCTTCAACCATACCACTTGGCCAATGGTAGCCAAATTTCACAGTTACAGTCCATGGGTGTAGCCTTTTCAGATTTGTAAAAATGGAGGTTTGTCGCGAATATAAGATTGGCCATCATCTAAAAATTACACAAATTCATTAAGCATCTTCTCACGGTCGGATCTTGGCAACATTTGGTAGGAATGAGCGATGTACAATGCTCTTTCAAACTTGTTAATATGGTGACCCCGGGGTAAAAATTGAGTCATGTGAGCGATACATATACATACATCCATGGAAGAGTTTCATAATTAGAAGAGTCACCAACACCAAATTGCAACATAAGGAAACTATATGAGACTGGCATATTGATAACACAGAAATAACAGTACAGCCAAACACTACATACCTTGGTCTCACACGTTCTTCACAGAACGAATCTGCAACAAATATCGTAGAAAGAATCAAACTGGCTAGACAGACATTGTATGCTGGCGTCCACGGAACAAATGGGATAATCCCCAAAATAGCATATATAATCTGCCAAGCATAATTATGTAATCCCAAGATTACTGTTTCAGTATCGAAACACTAATGCTTATATATAGACCCTTCTTAATATTGCCTCATAAATAAT
>CM026386.1:89827097-89864046 GCA_014843695.1 Archivesica marissinica
AAGGCATTTCTAACCTATTCTGGTGACGAGATGTACACCGGATTAAGGACGCACTCACCTGTGTAGGGGTTATCTCAAAATATACATTTAATAAGCGTTTAGGCAAAGCCAAAATAAACACTGGTTTCTTTCAAATAAAATATAAATCAATCAGGTGTCGCATTTTTTTAATTCAATTCTAATCCAATCCATAATCTTGTAGTAGTGTAATGTGTTTCTCATAAAGTCATTGTACAATTCGTTGTTCTCGCGGATAAGATCCGCAAGACGGCGCCAACGATGCGGGCGCTCGACTTGCTCATCGTCAGAACTTAGATTCGCAGCGATGTTGTCGCGACGATCTCTGGCTGCAGTAGCACGACGACCAGCCGCTCTTTAAGGAGCACGGGCGACCTGGTTACCCGCCCTCCGTGGGGCACGGCCGTCTGCTCTTGGCTGGCTATCATCCTGTACTGGCGCGGGCTGGCCATCATCCTGTAATGGCACGGGCTGGTTATCATCCTGTACTAGGGCGGGCTGGTTATCACCCTGTACTGGCGCGGGTTGGCTATCATACTGTACTGGCGCGTGTTGGTTATCATACTGTACTGGTGCGGGTTGGCTATCATACTGTACTGGTGCGGGTTGGTTATCATACTGTACTGGCGCGGGTTGGTTATCATAGTGTACTGGCGCGGGTTGGTTATAATAATGTACTGGTGGGGTGGTTTTTTGTTGGGGGGTGGTTTTGTTGGGGGGCTGGTTATCATCCTGTACATGCGCGGGCTGGTTATCACCCTGTACAGGCGCGGGCTAGTTATCATCCTGTACAGGCGCGGGCTGGTTATCACCCTGTACTGGCGCGAGCTGGTTATCACCCTGTACTGGGTCGGGCTGGTTATCATCCTGTACTGGCGCGGGCTGGTTATCACCCTGTACTGGCGCGAGCTGGTTATCATCCTGTACAGGCGCGGGCTGATTATCATCCTGTACTGGCGGGGCTGGTTATCACCATGTACTGGCACGGGTTGGTTATCACCCTGTACTGGCGCGGGCTGGTTATCACCATGTACTGGCGCGGGCTGGTTATCACCCTGTACTGGCGCGGGCTGGTTATCATTCTGTACTGGCGCGGGCTGGTTATCACCCTGTACTGGCGCGGGTTGGTTATCATCCTGTACTGGCGCGGGCTGGTTATCATCCTGTACTGGCGCGGGTTGGTTATCATCCTGTACTGGCGCGGGCTGGTTATCATCCTGTACTGGCGCGGGCTGGTTATCATCCTGTACTGGCGCGGGCTGGTTATCATACTGTACTGGCGCGGGTGGTTATCATCCTGTACTGGCGCGGGCTGTTTTTGTTGGGTGGTTTTGTTGGCGCGGGCTGGTTATCATATGTATAGGGGGCTGGTTATCATACTGTACTGGCGCAGGTTGGTTATCATCTGTACTGGCGCGGGCTGGTTATCATACTGTACTGGCGCAGGTTGGTTATCATCCTGTACTGGCGCGGGTTGGTTATCATACTGTACTGGCGCGGGCTGGTTATCATACTGTACTGGCGCGGGTTGGTTATCATACTGTACTGGCGCGGGCTGGTTATCATCCTGTACTGGCGCGGGCTGGTTATCATCCTGTACTGGCGCGGGTTGGTTATCATCCTGTACTGGCGCGGGCTGGTTATCATACTGTACTGGCGCGGGCTGGTTATCATCCTGTACTGGCGCGGGTTGGTTATCATCTGTACATCATCTGTACTGCGCGGGCTGGTTCACCTATACTGGCGCGGGTTGGTTATCATACTGTACTGGCGGGGGCTGGTTATCATCATGTACTGGCGGGGCTGGTTATCATACTGTACTGGCGGGGGCTGGTTATCATACTGTACTGGCGCGGGTTGGTTATCATACTGTACTGGCGCGGGCTGGTTATCATAATGTACTGGCGCGGGCTGGTTATCATCCTGTACTGGCGCGGGTTGGTTATCATACTGTACTGGCGCGGGTTGGTTATCATTCTATACTGGCACGGGCTGGTTATCATGCTGTACTGGCGGGGACTGGTTATCATGCTGTACATACCATGTGTTGGCCACTATGTTTGGTGTACGTGTTGGCACTGTGAGTCTTGAAATCAGGCATATTATCCCTCTGATTTATGACAAGTTAAGGCATGTTGTTGTTTGGCCGACAGTTGTTGAATGGCTATGGAGAGTACATGGGCCAAACTGCACATGGCTGTGGTTGCTATAGATCGAACGTCCCATCAAATTAATGTATCGACAAGAAATGGAACCACAATAACGGTATTATTCGGGGCACCGTAACTATCATTGCATGCACTCACATGTAGTGGTTGATATGCATCGACACATCGAGAATGGATATCTAGGTCATATTGACGATGCCCAACAATACGGCTTGATGCAACAGGTTGGACCAGACTTACATTTTCCAGACGATTTGCTTATTTTAGGCGACAAATATCTACCCTAATCGTGATTATGTTATGAACGCATATACCTCGAAAGCAGCCAGGAGAAAGACGAAAGTGTCGTAAACTAAATAGATATATCACAAAATACAGAGTGCGCGTAGAGCATGCTATGGCATATATCAAATGTTATAGATGTGTTGGTACTGTGTGGAGAAACCCCATAAATGTGTTGTCCCAAACGGTGTCCATATGTGTTTCGTTGTGTGTAGGCGCAAGCAAATGGAATTGATTCTTTAAGAAATAAAATAGTATGGCTATATCCGATTTCTTTTCTTTGAATTATTGTCGTTACAAGTTGGCTTGGATGTATGGGGTTTTCATTTTACTGTCATGGCTAACCCAGATAAATAGAAGGCAACAGTCATGTACAGTTCACAGTATAGTGTACGCCTCACAAAATAAATAACCCCTTGCTACAGCCATGCATTAATTATATATTGTACAATAAACTTGAGAAAACCCCCACTATTTTATCGTCATCCGATGTTCATCTCGTCATCAGAATAGGTTAGAAAGGCCTATTATGATGCTGTCATCGTAATCAATTATTACCTGCGGATCAATGTTTTATTTTGCTGTATTATGACACAGAATCTGAATGCATGCATACTATTATACAAAATAAGTAAAGTAAAATGGATTTAGCCATACGTTCTGATAACATTACAGACGGATCTGCCCATATACCAGTTTTAAAATATACAAGTAAATACGCTATCATAACACTGTTACATGCGTTTCCATTATCGTGGTTAAGTTCGGTTTCGGTATCTTGGGTATGCATTGATTAAGCGAACTAAACATCGGAGTTTAATACTAACTAAATGTTGTGTACCAGCGACAAGGAAGTTTAGATATTGCGCGGTTGTCCATACCTACATGCACATGTAGGAAGTTATAAACTTATTTAAGCTGTATTAAAGTAACGAACCAGTATGGCAATTCAGAGTGTGTTGTTTATATGTGGATTATGCTATATAGTTGGTAATATTTTCATAATATATGTTACATGTTGTAAGATAATACATTCCGCTAATCCAGCAAATGATATAGTATTATAACTTATATATAATAATGCTGACATTACATCTTATTTGGTTTGTTGACATTGTAATTGAGTATATACTGCCTATGTTGATACTCCCCGAGCCCGGCAGGTCATTGTTCTACTTGTTATACCATTTAAATGTGTTGAATTTCTTAGAACAGTAAGAAGCGATATGAAAATCTAATGAACAAGTATATGATCCCACATCTGGACATGACGGTGTCAAGGTAAATATCACCAATTAGTTAAATAACTTCATTGAGGCAGTCGGCGGGTTACTAATGATAAAATAAAATCGATGAAAATCCCTATAGAAAAAAGTGACTGAAAACATTGAAAGACACCACAACAAGCTTGCTCTATACTCGATTACCGCTCATGGAATATCATCGCAAGTGGTGCTATGTTTACATATACCCTGTAACATTACGTTAATAGTATATAATTATATAAAACTATTGTTTGTATGGCATACTTGATTTAGCTGAGATTCGTACTGCACGGTACGAATATTTGTGCAAGTGTCACCGATCCCTTGTCATGCCCTGACACCTTCTAAGAATATGCCACATGCAAATTGTTAGTATGACCATTTATAAATAACGATAGCTATGATTGCGATCCAATTCCAGGCTATGACACAAGGACGTTGATCTCATATAGTAACGTTCCTCCTTTGTTTAGTTGTAACTGTTATCTGAACTTACTTGTGGATTATCGCGGTTGATTGAAAAACAAATTCCAAAAAGATGGCTGTCCGATTAGCGCAGTTGTTAGCGCGCTCGCTTCTCACCAATGCGACCCGGGTTCGATCCTCGGACCGGGAAGTATGTGAGATGGTACAATTGTCGCCAGATCGGACATGCAGGTTTTCTCCGGGTACTCCGGTTTCCTCCCACACGAATGACCACATATACGCTTTCATCCGCACCAATGAGAGTGATTAATATAAGTTGCTAGAACTTGCTATGCAATCGGTGTAAAATATATAAAGTTTAGGCTTAAAGAAGATGTTCTATGATTATTCCCATAGTGTCAGTTGTGTTTTATTGTGTATTTTCAGTGAGCATTGTTAATTACAAAACAAATTATGTGTTCACTCAGTACTGCTACACAAGAGGATAGCTATGAAGCTATGACCTAGTTGCTGGTTTATTAATGTAGTCCCCATGCATGTGTAATCTGAATATACATATATATATTAAAACAGTGCGACCTTTTCATCAGGACATGGGGCAGTCAAATATCAAAATATACAAAACATAATGTTTAGCATCCAACTTTACACCCATTCAAATGTGAGGGGTATGCACTTGAGTGCAAAACAGTTCAGCGATTGTTCATGTACACATATGTGTGGTTCCACAAAGCCTTATGCTTTAAAGATTCAGCTGAGTTGAGCATGCCTGTTTTATTACCTCAGATCCAGTGTTGTTTAACGTGATTTAAAGCACATGAAGTTAAGAAAGTGTCACAGGTTGTACTATAGGACTACTTAAACATCGCGCATGCGTTTACCGCCTTTTACATTCGTGTATCTTCGTTCTTTATGTCGTATGCAACGGAATTGAATCGGGGATATTCGACAATCTACGTCGGAGACGGAAATTAGAGATTTTTTCGGGGCAATTTGCCGTGCACGTGTTTTGTCTCGTGAACACTTGTCATTCTATGTTTGTACTGTGTCCAATCGTTTTGTTTGTTGTATTTGTATGAATGAAAGATTTATGAACGTGGATGAGAGCTCTGAATGTATTGGTTACTAATATATTTCTTTCCACAACTATACATCCGTGCTTGGACACAACCCAGGAGAACTCTTACGAGTAACGCTGTTACATGTAAAATAATTATAAAGCAATTATATTACTATATAGTTCTACCAATATATATTGAGTAGTTTTTCATACAGACAGTGTGGTAAGTTTTGTATTATATTAATATCGATTTTCTATATGTAAGGTTTTATGCAATGATTGAAATGTTTTTATACTTTATCTTCATCTTACAATTGTGTCTATCTTTCTCTATTTTCACCTTACGATTGTTTCTATCTATCTCTATCTTCGCCTTACGATTGTTTCTATATATATCCTATCTTGTCGTTGCGATTGTTTCTATATAGCCTATCTTATCGTTGCGATTGTGTCTATCTATCTCTATTTTCACCTTACGATTGTTTCTATCTATCTCTATCTTCACCTTACGATTGTTTCTATATATCCTATCTTGTCGTACCGACTGTTTCTATATAGCCTATCTTATCGATTTTTTCTATCTATCTATATCTTCTCGTAACGGGTGTTTCTATCTATCACAATCTTATCGTTACGGTTGTTTCTATCTATCTCTATCTTCACCTTACGATTGTTTCTATATATCATATCGTATCGTTATGATTGTTTCTATCTATCTCTATTTTCACCTTACGATTATTTCTATATATCCTATCTGATCGTTGTAATTGTTTCTATCTATTTCTATCTTCACCTTACGATTGTTTCCATCTATATCTAACTTCACCTTACGATTGTTTCTATCTATCCCTATCTTATCGTTGCGATTGTTTATATCTATCTCTATCTTCACCTTACGATTGTTTCCATCTTTCTCTATCTTTACCGTACGATTGTTTCTATCTATCCCTATCTTATCGTTGCGATTGTTTATATCTATCTCTATCTTCACCTTACGATTGTTTCTATGTATCCTTTCTTATCATTGCGATTATTTCTAGCTATCTCTATCTTCACTTTAAGATTGTTTCTATATATCTCTATCTTATCATTGCGATATTTTCTAGCAATCTCTATCTTCACTTTAAGATTGTTTCTAGCTATCTCTATCTTCACCTTACGAATGTTTCTATCTATCCCTCTCTTCACCTTACGATTGTTTCTATATATCTCTATCTTCACCATACGATTGTTTCTAGCTATCCTATCTTATCGTTGCGATTGTTTCTATATATCTCTAAATTCACCTTATGATTGTTTCTATCTATCTCTATCTTCACCTTACGATTGTTTCTCTCTATTCCTATCTTATCGTTGTGATTGTTTCTATCTATCTCTATCTTCACCTTAGGATTGTTTCTATATATCCTATCTTATCGTTGCGATTGATTATATCCACCATATCTTCTAGATACGATTGTTTCTATCTATCCCTATCTTATCGTTGTGATTGTTTCTATCTATCTCTATCTTCACCTTACGATTAGTTCTATATATCCTATCTTATCGTTGCGATTGTTTCTATCTATCTCTATCTTCACCTTACGATTGTTTCTATCTATCTATATCATCACCTTACGATTGTTTCTATATATCCTATCTTATCGTTGCGATTGTTTCCATCTATCTCTATCTTCACCTTACGATTGTTTCTATCTATCTATATCATCACCTTATGATTGTTTCTATATATCCTATCTTATCGTTGCGATTGTTTCTATCTATCTCTATCTTCACCTTACGATTGTTTCTATCTATCTATATCATCACCTTACGATTGTTTCTATATATCCTATCTTATCGTTGCGATTGTTTCTATCTATCTCTATCTTCACCTTACGATTGTTTCTATATATCCTATCTTATCGGTGCGATTGTTTCCATCTATCTATATCTTCACTTTACGATTGTTTCTATATATCCTATCTTATCGTTGCGATTGTTTATATCCACCATATCTTCTAGATACGAATGTTTCTATATATCCCTATCTTATTATTACGATTGAGTCTATATATCCCTATTTTATTGTTACGATTGTGTCTATCTATCCCTATCTTATCGTAACGGGTGTTTCTATCTATCACGGTCTTATCGTTATGATTGTTTCTATCTATCTCTATTTTCACCTTACGATTATTTCTATATATCCTATCTTATCGTTGCGATTGTTTCTATCTATCCCTGTCTTATCGTAACGGGTGTTTCTATCTATTACGACCTTATCGTTACGATTGTTTCTATCTATCTCTATCTTCACATTACGATTGTTTCTATCTATCCCTATCTTCACATTACGATTGTTTCTATCTATCCCTATCTTCACATTACGATTGTTTCTATATATCCTATTTTCACATTACGATTGTTTCTATCTATCTCTATATTCACCCTACGATTGTTTCTATCTATCCCTATCTTATCGTTGCGATTGTTTTTATCTATCTCTATCTTCACATTACGATTGTTTCTATGTATCCTTTCTTATCGTTGCGATTGTTTCTATCTATCTATCTCTATCTTCGCTTTACGATTGTTTCTATATATCCCTATCTTATCGTTGTGATTGTTTCTATCTATCTCTATCTTCACATTACGATTGTTTCTCTATATTCCTATATTATCGTTGTGATTGTTTCTATCTATCTCTTTCTTCACCTTACGATTGCTTCTATATATCCTATCTTATCGTTGCGATTGTTTCTATCTATCTCTATCTTCACAGTACGATTGTTTCTCTATATTCCTATATTATCGTTGTGATTGTTTCTATCTATCTCTTTCTTCACCATACGACTGCTTCTATATATCCTATCTTATCGTTGCGATTGTTTCTATCTATCTCTAACTTCACCTTACGAATGTTTCTATATATCATATCGTATCGTTGCGATTGTTTCTATCTATCTCTATCTTCACCTTACGATTGTTTCCATCTATCACTATCTTCACATTACGATTGTTTTTATATATCCTATCTTATCGTTGAGATTGTTTCTATCTATCTCTGCCCTCACTTTACGATTATTTCTATATATCATATCTGATCGTTGCGATTGTTTCTATCGATCTCTATCTTCACCATACGATTGTTTCCATCTATCTCTATCTTCACCTTACGATTGTTTCCATCTTTCTCTATCTTTACCGTACGATTGTTTCTATCTATCCTTATCTTATCGTTGCGATTGTTTCTAGCTATCCCTGTCTTATCGTAACGGGTGTTTCTATCTATTACGACCTTATCGTTACGATTGTTTCTATCTATCTCTATCTTCACAATACGATTGTTTCTATCTATCCCTATCTTCACATTACGATTGTTTCTATATATCCTATTTTCACATTACGATTGTTTCTATCTATCTCTATATTCACCCTACGATTGTTTCTATCTATCCCTATCTTATCGTTGCGATTGTTTTTATCTATCTCTATCTTCACATTACGATTGTTTCTATGTATCCTTTCTTATCGTTGCGATTGTTTCTATCTATCTATCTATCTATCTATCTCTATCTTCGCTTTACGATTGTTTCTATATATCCCTATCTTATCGTTGTGATTGTATCTATCTATCTATATCTTCACATTACGATTGTTTCTCTATATTCCTATATTATCGTTGTGATTGTTTCTATCTATCTCTTTCTTCACCTTATGATTGCTTCTATATATCCTATCTTATCGTTGCGATTGTTTCTATCTATCTCTATCTTCACCTTACGATTGTTTCTATATATCCTATCTTATTTTTGCGATTGATTATATCCACAATATCTTCTAGATAAGATTATTTATATCTATCCCTATCTTATTGTTACGATTGTTTCTATATATCATATCTTATTGTTACGATTGTTTCTATCTATCTCTATCTTATCGTAACGGGTATTTCTATCTATCACGATCTTATCGTTACGATTGTTTCTATATATCTCTATCTTCACCTTGCGATTGTTTCCATCTATATTTATCTTCACCTTACGATTGTTTCTAGATATCCTATCTTATCGTTGCGATTCTTTCTCTCTATCTCTATCATCACCTTACGATTGTTTCCATCTTTCTCTATCTTTACCTTACGATTGTTTCTATTTATCCCTATTTTATCGTTGCGATTGTTTCTATCTATCTTCACCTTACGATTGTTTCTATATATCTCTATCTTCACCTTACGATTGTTTCTAGCTATCCTATCTTATCGTTACGATTGTTTCTATCTATCTCTATCTTCACATTGCTACTGTTTCTATCTTTCCCTATCTTCACATTACGATTGTTTCTATCTATCTCTATCTTCACCTTACGAATGTTTCTATATATCCTATTTTCACATTACGATTGTTTCTATCTATCTCTATCTTCACATTACGATTGTTTCTATCTATCCATATCTTCACATTACGATTGTTTATATCTATCCATATCTTTACATTACGATTGTTTCTCTCTATCCATAGCGTCACATTACGATTGTTTCCATATATCCTATCTTCACATTACGATTTTTCTATCTATCTCTATGTTCACCTTATGATTGTTTCTATATATCCCTATCTTCACATTACGATTGTTTCTATCTATCTCTATCTTTAGATTACGATTATTTCTATATATCCTATTTTCACATTACGATTGTTTCTCTCTATCTCTATAATCACCCTACGATTGTTTCTATCTATCCCTATCTTATCGTTGCGATTCTTTCTATCTATCTCTATCTTCAACTTACGATTGTTTCTAGCTATCCTATCTTATCATTACGATTGTTTCTAGCTATCTCTATCTTCACCTTACGATTGTTTCTAGCTCTCCTATCTTATCGTTGCGATTCTTTCTCTCTATCTTCACCTTACGATTGTTTCCATCTTTCTCTATCTTTACCTTACGATTGTTTCTATCTATCCCTATCTTATCGTTGCGATTGTTTCTATCTATCTATCTATTCACTTACGATTGTTTCTATGTATCCTTTCTTATCGTTGCGATTGTTTCTAGCTATCTCTATCTTCACTTTAAGATTGTTTCTATATATCTCTATCTTATCGGTGCGCGTTTTTCTAGCTATCTCTATCTTCACCTTACGATTGTTTCTATATATCTCTATCTTCACCTTACGATTGTTTCTAGCTATCCTATCCTATCGTTACGATTGTTTATATCTATCTCTATCTTCACCTTACGATTGTTTCTAGCTATCCTATCTTATCGTTACGATTGTTTCTATCTATCTCTATCTTCACCTTACGATTGTTTCTAGCTATCCTATCTTATCGTTACGATTGTTTCTATCTATCTCTATCTTCACATTGCTACTGTTTCTATCTTTCCCTATCTTCACATTACGATTGTTTCTCTCTATCTCTATAATCACCCTACGATTGTTTCTATCTATCCCTATCTTATCGTTGCGATTCTTTCTATCTATCTCTATCTTCAACTTACGATTGTTTCTAGCTATCCTATCTTATCATTACGATTGTTTCTAGCTATCTCTATCTTCACCTTACGATTGTTTCTAACTCTCCTATCTTATCGTTGCGATTCTTTCTCTCTATCTTCACCTTACGATTGTTTCCATCTTTCTCTATCTTTACCTTACGATTGTTTCTATCTATCCCTATCTTATCGTTGCGATTGTTTCTATCTATCTATCTATTCACTTACGATTGTTTCTATGTATCCTTTCCTATCGTTGCGATTGTTTCTAGCTATCTCTATCTTCACTTTAAGATTGTTTCTATATATCTCTATCTTATCGTTGCGCGTTTTTCTAGCTATCTCTATCTTCACCTTACGAATGTTTCTATCTATACCTATCTTCACCTTACGATTGTTTCTATATATCTCTATCTTCACCTTATTATTGTTTCTATCTATCTCTATCTTCACATTGCTATTGTTTCTATCTATCTCTATCTTCACATTGCTACTGTTTCTATCTTTCCCTATCTTCACATTACCATTGTTTCTATCTATCCCTATCTTCACATTACGATTGTTTCTATCTATCTCTATCTTCACCTTACGAATGTTTCTATATATCCTATTTTCACATTACGATTGTTTCTATCTATCTCTATCTTCACATTACGATTGTTTCTATCTATCCATATCTTCACATTACGATTGTTTATATCTATCCATATCTTTACATTACGATTGTTTCTCTCTATCCATAGCGTCACATTACGATTGTTTCCATATATCCTATCTTCACATTACGATTTTTCTATCTATCTCTATGTTCACCTTATGATTGTTTCTATATATCCCTATCTTCACATTACGATTGTTTCTATCTATCTGTATCTTTAGATTACGATTATTTCTATCTATCCCTATCTTCACATTACGATTGTTTCTATATATCCTATTTTCACATTACGATTGTTTCTCTCTATCTCTATAATCACCCTACGATTGTTTCTATCTATCCCTATCTTATCGTTGCGATTCTTTCTATCTATCTCTATCTTCAACTTACGATTGTTTCTAGCTATCCTATCTTATCATTACGATTGTTTCTAGCTATCTCTATCTTCACCTTACGATTGTTTCTAGCTCTCCTATCTTATCGTTGCGATTCTTTCTCTCTATCTTCACCTTACGATTGTTTCCATCTTTCTCTATCTTTACCTTACGATTGTTTCTATCTATCCCTATCTTATCGTTGCGATTGTTTCTATCTATATATCTATTCACTTACGATTGTTTCTATGTATCCTTTCTTATCGTTGCGATTGTTTCTAGCTATCTCTATCTTCACTTTAAGATTGTTTTTATATATCTCTATCTTATCGTTGCGCGTTTTTCTAGCTATCTCTATCTTCACCTTACGAATGTTTCTATCTATACCTATCTTCACCTTACGATTGTTTCTATATATCTCTATCTTCACCTTACTATTGTTTCTATCTATCTCTATCTTCACATTGCTATTGTTTCTATCTTTCTCTATCTTCACATTACGATTGTTTCTATCTATCCCTATCTTCACCTTACGGATGTTTCTATATATCCTATCTTCACATTACGATTGTTTCTATATATCTCTATCTTCACCTTACTATTGTTTCTATCTATCTCTATCTTCACATTGCTATTGTTTCTATCTATCCCTATCTTCACCTTACTGATGTTTCTATATATCCTATCTTCACATTACGATTATTTCTATCTATCTCTATCTTCACATTACGATTGTTTCTATCTATCCATATCTTCACATTACGATTGTTTATATCTATCCATATCTTCACATTACGATTGATTCTATCTATCCATATCTTCACATTACGATTGTTTCCATATATCCTATCTTCACATTACGATTGTTTCTATCTATCTCTATCTTTAAATTACGATTGTTTCTATCTATCCCTATCTTCACATTACGATTGTTTCAATATATCCTATTTTCACATTACGATTGTTTCTCTCTATCTCTATAATCACCCTACGATTGTTTCTAGCTATCCTATCTTATCGTTGCGATTTTTTCTCTCTATCTCTATCTTCACCTTACGATTGTTTCCATCTTTCTCTATCTTTACCTTACGATTGTTTCTATTTATCCCTATCTTATCGTTGCGATTGTTTCTATCTATCTCTATCTTCACCTTACGATTGTTTCTATGTATACTTTCTTATCGTTGCGATTGTTTCTAGCTATCTCTATCTTCACTTTAAGATTGTTTCTATATATCTCTATCTTATCGGTGCGCGTTTTTCTAGCTATCTCTATCTTCACCTTACGATTGTTTCTATATATCTCTATCTTCACCTTACGATTGTTTCTAGCTATCCTATCCTATCGTTACGATTGTTTATATCTATCTCTATCTTCACCTTACGATTGTTTCTAGCTATCCTATCTTATCGTTACGATTGTTTCTATCTATCTCTATCTTCACCTTACGATTGTTTCTAGCTATCCTATCTTATCGTTACGATTGTTTCTATCTATCTCTATCTTCACATTGCTACTGTTTCTATCTTTCCCTATCTTCACATTACCATTGTTTCTATCTATCCCTATCTTCACATTACGATTGTTTCTATCTATCTCTATCTTCACCTTACGAATGTTTCTATATATCCTATTTTCACATTACGATTGTTTCTATCTATCTCTATCTTCACATTACGATTGTTTCTATCTATCCATATCTTCACATTACGATTGTTTATATCTATCCATATCTTTACATTACGATTGTTTCTCTCTATCTCTATCATCACCTTACGATTGTTTCCATCTTTCTCTATCTTTACCTTACGATTGTTTCTATCTATCCCTATCTTATCGTTGCGATTGTTTCTTTCTATCTCTAACTTCACCTTACGATTGTTTCTATGTATCCTTTCTTATCGTTGCGATTGTTTCTAGCTATCTCTATCTTCACTTTACGATTGTTTCTATATATCTGTATCTTATCGTTGCGCGTTTTTCTAGCTATCTCTATCTTCACCTTACGAATGTTTCTATCTATCCCTATCTTCACCTTACGATTGTTTCTATATATCTCTATCTTCACCTTTCTATTGTTTCTATCTATCTCTATCTTCACATTGCTATTGTTTCTATCTTTCTCTATCTTCACATTACGATTGTTTCTATCTATCCCTATCTTCACCTTACGGATGTTTCTATATATCCTATCTTCACATTACGATTGTTTCTTTCTATCTCTATCTTCACTTTACGATTGCTTCTATCTATCCCTATCTTCACCTTACTGATGTTTCTATATATCCTATCTTCACATTACGATTGTTTATATCTATATATATCTTCACATTACGATTGTTTCTATCTATCCATATCTTCACATTACGATTGTTTATATCTATCCATATCTTCACATTACGATTGTTTCTATATATCCATATCTTCACATTACGATTGTTTCCATATATCCTATCTTCACATTACGATTGTTTCTATATATCTCTATGTTCACCTTACGATTGTTTCTATATATCCCTATATTCACATTACGATTGTTTCGATCTATCTCTATCTTTAAATTACGAGTGTTTCTATCTATCCCTATCTTCACATTACGATTGTATCTATATATCCTATTTTCACATAACGATTATTTCTCTCTATCTCTATAATCACCCTACGATTGTTTCTATCTATCCCTATCTTATCGTTGCGATTGTTTCTATCTATCTCTATCTTCACCTTACGATTGTTTCTAGCTATCCTATCTTATCGTTGCGATTCTTTCTCTCTATCTCTATATTCACCTTACGATTGTTTCCATCTTTCTCTATCTTTATCTTACGATTGTTTCTATCTATCCCTATCTTATCGTTGCGATTGTTTCTATCTATCTATCTCTTCACTTACGATTGTTTCTATGTATCCTTTCTTATCGTTGCGATTGTTTCTAGCTATTTATATCTTCACTTTAAGATTGTTTCTATATATCTCTATCTTATCATTGCGCGTTTTTCTAGCTATCTCTATCTTCACCTTACGAATGTTTCTATCTATCCCTATCTTCACCTTACGATTGTTTCTATATATCTCTATCTTCACCTTACTATTGTTTCTATCTATCTCTATCTTCACATTGCTATTGTTTCTATCTTTCTCTATCTTCACATTACGATTGTTTCTATCTATCCCTATCTTCACCTTACGGATGTTTCTATATATCCTATCTTCACATTACGATTGTTTCTATCTATCTCTATCTTCACCCTACGATTGTTTCTATCTATCCCTATCTTCACCTTACTGATGTTTCTATATATCCTATCTTCACATTACGATTGTTTCTATCTATCCCTATCTTCACATTACGATTGTTTCTATCTATCCATATCTTCACATTACGATTGTTTCCATATATCCTATCTTCACATTACGATTGTTTCTATCTATTCTATGTTCACCTTACGATTGTTTCTATTTTTTTGGTTTTTTTTTTTTTTTTTGTTTTTTTTTTGTTGTTGTTTCTATCTATCTCTCTTCCTTAGATTGTTTATATTCTATTTTCGTTGCGATTGTTTTATCTATCTTATTTCCTATATTCCTATATTATCGTTGTGATTGTTTCTATCTATCTCTTTCTTCACCTTACGATTGCTTCTATATATCCTATCTTATCGTTGCGATTGTTTCTATCTATCTCTAACTTCACCTTACGAATGTTTCTATATATCATATCGTATCGTTGCGATTGTTTCTATCTATCTCTATCTTCATCTTACGATTGTTTCCATCTATCACTATCTTCACCTTACGATTGTTTTTATATATCCTATCTTATCGTTGCGATTGTTTCTATCTATCTCTGCCCTCACTTTACGATTATTTCTATATATCATATCTGATCGTTGCGATTGTTTCTATCGATCTCTATCTTCACCATACGATTGTTTCCATCTATCTATATCTTCACCTTACGATTGTTTCTATCTATCCCTATCTTATCGTTGCGATTCTTTCTATCTATCTCTATCTTCACCTTACGATTGTTTCCATCTTTCTCTATCTTTACCGTACGATTGTTTCTATCTATCCCTATCTTATCGTTGCGATTGTTTCTAGCTCTCTCTATCTTCACTTTAAGATTGTTTCTATATATCTCTATCTTATCGTTGCGCGTATTTCTAGCTATCCCTATCTTCACCTTACGATTGTTTCTATATATCTCTTTCTTCCCCTTACGATTGTTTCTAGCTATCTCTATCTTCACATTGCTATTGTTTCTATCTATCCCTATCTTCACCATACGGATGTTTCTATATATCCTATCTTCACATTACGATTGTTTCTATCTATCTCTATCTTCACCTTACGATTGTTTCTATCTATCCCTATCTTCACCTTACTGGTGTTTCTATATATCCTATCTTCACATTACGATTGTTTCTATCTATCCCTATCTTCACATTACGATTGTTTCTATCTATCCATATCTTCACATTACGATTGTTTCCATATATCCTATCTTCACATTACGATTGTTTCTATCTATCTCTATGTTCACCTTACGATTGTTTCTATGTATCCTTTCTTATCGTTGCGATTGTTTCTATCTATCTATCTCTATCTTCGCTTTACGATGGTTTCTATATATCCCTATCTTATCGTTGTGATTGTTTCTATCTATCTCTTTCTTCACCTTACGATTGCTTCTATATATCCTATCTTATCGTTGCGATTGTTTCTATCTATCTCTATCTTCACAGTACGATTGTTTCTCTATATTCCTATATTATCGTTGTGATTGTTTCTATCTATCTCTTTCTTCACCTTACGATTGCTTCTATATATCCTATCTTATCGTCGCGATTGTTTCTATCTATCTCTAACTTCACCTTACGAATGTTTCTATATATCATATCGTATCGTTGCGATTGTTTCTATCTATCTCTATCTTCATCTTACGATTGTTTCCATCTATCACTATCTTCACCTTACGATTGTTTTTATATATCCTATCTTATCGTTGCGATTGTTTCTATCTATCTCTGCCCTCACTTTACGATTATTTCTATATATCATATCTGATCGTTGCGATTGTTTCTATCGATCTCTATCTTCACCATACGATTGTTTCCATCTATCTATATCTTCACCTTACGATTGTTTCTATCTATCCCTATCTTATCGTTGCGATTCTTTCTATCTATCTCTATCTTCACCTTACGATTGTTTCCATCTTTCTCTATCTTTACCGTACGATTGTTTCTATCTATCCCTATCTTATCGTTGCGATTGTTTCTAGCTCTCTCTATCTTCACTTTAAGATTGTTTCTATATATCTCTATCTTATCGTTGCGCGTATTTCTAGCTATCCCTATCTTCACATTACGATTGTTTCTATATATCTCTTTCTTCCCCTTACGATTGTTTCTAGCTATCTCTATCTTCACATTGCTATTGTTTCTATCTTTCTCTATCTTCACATTACGATTGTTTCTATCTATCCCTATCTTCACCTTACAGATGTTTCTATATATCCTATCTTCACATTACGATTGTATGTATCTATCTCTATCTTCACCTTACGATTGTTTCTATCTGTCGCTATCTTCACCTTACAGATGTTTCTATATATCCTATCTTCACATTACGATTGTTTGTATCTATCTCTATCTTCACCTTACGATTGTTTCTATATATCTCTATCTTCACCTTACTATTGTTTCTATCTATCTCTATCTTCACATTGCTATTGTTTCTATCTTTCTCTATCTTCACATTACGATTGTTTCTATCTATCCCTATCTTCACCTTACGGATGTTTCTATATATCCTATCTTCACATTACGATTGTTTCTATCTATCTCTATCTTCACCCTACGATTGTTTCTATCTATCCCTATCTTCACCTTACTGATGTTTCTATATATCCTATCTTCACATTACGATTGTTTCTATCTATCCCTATCTTCACATTACGATTGTTTCTATCTATCCATATCTTCACATTACGATTGTTTCCATATATCCTATCTTCACATTACGATTGTTTCTCTATATTCCTATCTTATCGTTGTGATTGTTTCTATCTATCTCTTTCTTCACCTTACGATTGTTTCTATATATCCTATCTTATCGTTGTGATTGTTTCTATCTATCTCTATCTTCACATTACGATTGTTTCTCTATATCCTATATTATCGTTGTGATTGTTTCTATCTATCTCTTTCTTCACCTTACGATTGTTTCTATCTATCTCTATCTTCACAGTACGATTGTTTCTCTATATCCTATATTATCGTTGTGATTGTTTCTATCTATCTCTTTCTTCACCTTACGATTCCTTCTATATATCCTATCTTATCGTTGCGATTGTTTCTATCTATCTCTAACTTCACCTTACGAATGTTTCTATATATCATATCGTATCGTTGCGATTGTTTCTATCTATCTCTATCTTCACCTTACGATTGTTTCCATCTATCACTATCTTCACCTTACGATTGTTTTTATATATCCTATCTTATCGTTGCGATTGTTTCTATCTATCTCTGCCCTCACTTTACGAGTATTTCTATATATCATATCTGAACGTTGCGATTGTTTCTATCGATCTCTATCTTCACCATACGATTGTTTCCATCTATCTATATCTTCACCTTACGATTGTTTCTATCTATCCCTATCTTATCGTTGCGATTCTTTCTATCTATCTCTATCTTCACCTTACGATTGTTTCCATCTTTCTCTATCTTTACCGTACGATTGTTTCTATCTATCCCTATCTTATCGTTGCGATTGTTTCTAGCTATCTCTATCTTCACTTTAAGATTGTTTCTATATATCTCTATATTATCGTTGCGCGTTTTTCTAGCTATCCCTATCTTCACCTTACGATTGTTTCTATATATCTCTTTCTTCACCTTACGATTGTTTCTAGCTATCTCTATCTTCACATTGCTATTGTTTCTATCTTTCTCTATCTTCACATTACGATTGTTTCTATCTATCCCTATCTTCACCTTACAGATGTTTATATATATCCTATCTTCACATTACGATTGTATGTATCTATCTCTATCTTCACCTTACGATTGTTTCTATATATCTCTATCTTCACCTTACTATTGTTTCTATCTATCTCTATCTTCACATTGCTATTGTTTCTATCTTTCTCTATCTTCACATTACGATTGTTTCCATCTATCCCTATCTTCACCTTACGGATGTTTCTATATATCCTATCTTCACATTACGATTGTTTCTATCTATCTCTATCTTCACCTTACGATTGTTTCTATATATCCCTATCTTCACCTTACTGATGTTTCTATATATCCTATCTTCACATTACGATTGTTTCTATCTATCCCTATCTTCACATTACGATTGTTTCTATCTATCCATATCTTCACATTACGATTGTTTCCATATATCCTATCTTCACATTACGATTGTTTCTATCTATCTCTATGTTCACCTTACGATTGTTTCTATGTATCATTTCTTATCGTTGCGATTGTTTCTATCTATCTATCTATCTCTATCTTCGCTTTACGATTGTTTCTATATATCCCTATCTTATCGTTGTGATTGTTTCTATCTATCTCTATCGTCACATTACGATTGTTTCTCTATATTCCTATATTATCGTTGTGATTGTTTCTATCTATCTCTTTCTTCACCTTACGATTCCTTCTATATATCCTATCTTATCGTTGCGATTGTTTCTATCTATCTCTATCTTCACAGTACGATTATTTCTCTATATTCCTATATTATCGTTGTGATTGTTTCTATCTATCTCTTTCTTCACCATACGATTGCTTCTATATATCCTATCTTATCGTTGCGATTGTTTCTATCTATCTATATCTTCACCTTACGATTGTTTCTATATATCCTATCTTATTTTTGCGATTGATTATATCCAACATATCTTCTAGATACGATTATTTCTATCTATCCCTATCTTATTGTTACGATTGTTTCTATATATCCAATCTTATTGTTACGATTGTTTCTATCTATCACTGTCTTATCGTAACGGGTGTTTCTATCTATCACGACCTTATCGTTACGATTGTTTCTTTATATCTCTATCTTCACCTTGCGATTGTTTCCATCTATCTCTATCTTCCACTTACGATTGTTTCTATATATCCTATATTATCGTTGCGATTGTTTCTATCTATCTCTACTTTCACATTACGACTATTTCTATATATCCTATCTTATCGTTGCGATTCTTTCTATCTAGCTCTATCATCACCTCACGATTGTTTCCATCTTTCTCTATCTTTACCGTACGATTGTTTCTATCTATCCATATCTTCACATTACGATTGTTTTCATATATCCTATCTTCACATTACGATTGTTTCTAACTCTCTCTATGTTCACATTACGATTGTTTCTATCTATCCCTATCTTCACATTACGATTGTGTCTATCTATCCCTATCTTAACATTACGATTGTTTCTATATATCCTATTTTCACATTACGAGTGTTTCTATCTATCTCTATATTCACCCTACGATTGTTTCTATCTATCCCTATCTTATCGTTGCGATTGTTTCTATCTATCTCTATCTTCACCTTACGATTGTTTCTATGTATCCTTTCTTATCGTTGGGATTTTTTCTATCTATCTATCTCTATCTTCGCTTTACGATTGTTTCTATATATCCCTATCTTATCGTTGTGATTGTATCTATCTATCTATATCTTCACATTACGATTGTTTCTCTATATTCCTATATTATCGTTGTGGTTGTTTCTATCTATCTCTTTCTTCACCTTACGATTGCTTCTATATATCCTATCTTATCGTTGCGATTGTTTCTATCTATCTCTATCTTCACTTTACGATTGTTTCTATATATCCTATCTTATTTTTGCGATTGATTATATCCACAATATCTTCTAGATACGATTATTTCTATCTATCCCTATCTTATCGTAACGGATATTTCTATCTATCACGATCTTATCGTTACGATTGTTTCTATATATCTCTATCTTCACCTTGCGATTGTTTCCATCTATCTCTATCTTCACCTTACGATTGTTTCTAGCTATCCTATCTTATCGTTGCGATTCTTTCTCTCTATCTCTATCATCACCTTACGATTGTTTCCATCTTTCTCTATCTTTACCTTACGATTGTTTCTATTTATCCCTATCTTATCGTTGCGATTGTTTCTATCTATCTCTATCTTCACCTTACGATTGTTTCTATGTATACTTTCTTATCGTTGCGATTGTTTCTAGCTATCTCTATCTTCACTTTAAGTTTGTTTCTATATATCTCTATCTTATCGGTGCGCGTTTTTCTAGCTATCTCTATCTTCACCTTACGATTGTTTCTATATATCTCTATCTTCACCTTACGATTGTTTCTAGCTATCCTATCTTATCGTTACGATTGTTTCTATCTATCTCTATCTTCACATTGCTACTGTTTCTATCTTTCCCTATCTTCACATTACCATTGTTTCTATCTATCCCTATCTTCACATTACGATTGTTTCTATCTATCTCTATCTTCACCTTACGAATGTTTCTATATATCCTATTTTCACATTACGATTGTTTCTATCTATCTCTATCTTCACATTACGATTGTTTCTATCTATCCATATCTTCACATTACGATTGTTTATATCTATCCATATCTTGACATTACGATTGTTTCCATATATCCTATCTTCACATTACGATTTTTCTATCTATCTCTATGTTCACCTTATGATTGTTTCTATATATCCCTATCTTCACATTACGATTGTTTCTATCTATCTCTATCTTTAGATTACGATTGTTTCTATCTATCCCTATCTTCACATTACGATTGTTTCTATATATCCTATTTTCACATTACGATTGTTTCTCTCTATCTCTATAATCACACTACGATTGTTTCTATCTATCCCTATCTTATCGTTGCGATTCTTTCTATCTATCTCTATCTTCAACTTACGATTGTTTCTAGCTATCCTATCTTATCATTACGATTGTTTCTAGCTATCTCTATCTTCACCTTACGATTGTTTCTAGCTCTCCTATCTTATCGTTGCGATTCTTTCTCTCTATCTTCACCTTACGATTGTTTCCATCTTTCTCTATCTTTACCTTACGATTGTTTCTATCTATCCCTATCTTATCGTTGCGATTGTTTCTATCTATCTATCTCTTCACTTACGATTGTTTCTATGTATCCTTTCTTATCGTTGCGATTGTTTCTAGCTATCTCTATCTTCACTTTAAGATTGTTTCTATATATCTCTATCTTATCGTTGCGCGTTTTTCTAGCTATCTCTATCTTCACCTTACGAATGTTTCTATCTATACCTATCTTCACCTTACGATTGTTTCTATATATCTCTTTCTTCACCTTACTATTGTTTCTATCTATCTCTATCTTCACATTGCTATTGTTTCTATCTTTCTCTATCTTCACATTACGATTGTTTCTATCTATCCCTATCTTCACCTTACGGATGTTTCTATATATCCAATCTTCACATTACGATTGTTTCTATATATCTCTATCTTCACCTTACTATTGTTTCTATCTATCTCTATGTTCACATTGCTATTGTTTCTATCTATCCCTATCTTCACCTTACTGATGTTTCTATATATCCTATCTTCACATTACGATTATTTCTATCTATCTCTATCTTCACATTACGATTGTTTCTATCTATCCATATCTTCACATTACGATTGTTTATATCTATCCATATCTTCACATTACGATTGATTCTATCTATCCATATCTTCACATTACGATTGTTTCTATCTATCTCTATCTTTAAATTACGATTGTTTCTATCTATCCCTATCTTCACATTACGATTGTTTCTATATATCCTAATTTCACATTACGATTGTTTCTCTCTATCTCTATAATCACCCTACGATTGTTTCTAGCTATCCTATCTTATCGTTGCGATTTTTTCTCTCTATCTCTATCTTCACCTTACGATTGTTTCCATCTTTCTCTATCTTTACCTTACGATTGTTTCTATCTATCCCTATCTTATCGTTGCGATTGTTTCTTTCTATCTCTATCTTCACCTTACGATTGTTTCTATGTATCCTTTCTTATCGTTGCGATTGTTTCTAGCTATCTCTATCTTCACTTTACGATTGTTTCTATATATCTGTATCTTATCGTTGCGCGTTTTTCTAGCTATCTCTATCTTCACCTTACGAATGTTTCTATCTATCCCTATCTTCACCTTACGATTGTTTCTATATATCTCTATCTTCACCTTACTATTGTTTCTATCTATCTCTATCTTCACATTGCTATTGTTTCTATCTTTCTCTATCTTCACATTACGATTGTTTCTATCTATCCCTATCTTCACCTTACGGATGTTTCTATATATCCTATCTTCACATTACGATTGTTTCTATCTATCTCTATCTTCACCTTACGATTGTTTCTATCTATCCCTATCTTCACCTTACTGATGTTTCTATATATCCTATCTTCACATCACGATTGTTTATATCTATATATATCTTCACATTACGATTGTTTCTATCTATCCATATCTTCACATTACGATTGTTTATATCTATCCATATCTTCACATTACGATTTTTCTATCTATTCATATCTTCACATTACGATTGTTTCCATATATCCTATCTTCACATTACGATTGTTTCTATATATCTCTATGTTCACCTTACGATTGTTTCTATATATCCCTATATTCACATTACGATTGTTTCGATCTATCTCTATCTTTAAATTACGAGTGTATCTATCTATCCCTATCTTCACATTACGATTGTTTCTATATATCCTATTTTCACATAACGATTGTTTCTCTCTATCTCTATAATCACCCTACGATTGTTTCTATCTATCCCTATCTTATCGTTGCGATTGTTTCTATCTATCTCTATCTTCACCTTACGATTGTTTCTAGCTATCCTATCTTATCGTTGCGATTCTTTCTCTCTATCTCTATATTCACCTTACGATTGTTTCCATCTTTCTCTATCTTTATCTTACGATTGTTTCTATCTATCCCTATCTTATCGTTGCGATTGTTTCTATCTATCTATCTCTTCACTTACGATTGTTTCTATGTATCCTTTCTTATCGTTGCGATTGTTTCTAGCTATTTATATCTTCACTTTAAGATTGTTTCTATATATCTCTATCTTATCGTTGCGCGTTTTTCTAGCTATCTCTATCTTCACCTTACGAATGTTTCTATCTATCCCTATCTTCACCTTACGATTGTTTCTATATATCTCTATCTTCACCTTACTATTGTTTCTATCTATCTCTATCTTCACATTGCTATTGTTTCTATCTTTCTCTATCTTCACATTACGATTGTTTCTATCTATCTCTTTCTTCACCTTACGATTGTTTCTATCTATCCCTATCTTCACCTTACTGATGTTTCTATATATCCTATCTTCACATTACGATTGTTTCTATCTATCCCTATCTTAACATTACGATTGTTTCTATCTATCCATATCTTCACATTACGATTGTTTCCATATATCCTATCTTCACATTACGATTGTTTCTATCTATCTCTATGTTCACCTTACGATTGTTTCTATATATCCTTATCTTCACATTACGATTGTTTCTATCTATCTCTATCTTTAAATTACGATTGTTTCTATCTATCCCTATCTTCACATTACGATTGTTTCTATATATCCTATTTTCACATTACGATTGTTTCTCTCTATCTCTATAATCACCCTACGATTGTTTCTAGCTATCCTATCGTATCATTTCGATTCTTTCTCTCTATCTCTATCTTCACCTTACGATTGTTTCCATCTTTCTCTATCTTTACCTTACGATTGTTTCTATCTATCCATATCTTATCGTTGCGATTGTTTCTATCTATCTCTATCTTCACCTTACGATTGTTTCTATGTATCCTTTCTTATCGTTGCGATTGTTTCTAGCTATCTCTATCTTCATTTTAAGATCGTTTCTATATATCTCTATCTTATCATTGCGCGTTTTTCTAGCTATCTCTATCTTCACCTTACGAATGTTTCTATCTATACCTATCTTCACCTTACGATTGTTTCTATATATCTCTATCTTCACCTTACTATTGTTTCTATCTATCTCTATCTTCACATTGCTATTGTTTCTATCTTTCTCTATCTTCACATTACGATTGTTTCTATCTATCCCTATCTTCACCTTACGGATGTTTCTATATATCCTATCTTCACATTACGATTGTTTCTATATATCTCTATCTTCACCTTACTATTGTTTCTATCTATCTCTATCTTCACATTGCTATTGTTTCTATCTATCCCTATCTTCACCTTACTGATGTTTCTATATATCCTATCTTCACATTACGATTATTTCTATCTATCTCTATCTTTAAATTACGATTGTTTCTATCTATCCCTATCTTCACATTACGATTGTTTCTATATATCCTATTTTCACATTACGATTGTTTCTCTCTATCTCTATAATCACCCTACGATTGTTTCTAGCTATCCTATCTTATCGTTGCGATTTTTTCTCTCTATCTCTATCTTCACCTTACGATTGTTTCCATCTTTCTCTATCTTTACCTTACGATTGTTTCTATCTATCCCTACCTTATCGTTGCGATTGTTTCTTTCTATCTCTATCTTCACCTTACGATTGTTTCTATGTATCCTTTCTTATCGTTGCGATTGTTTCTAGCTATCTCTATCTTCACTTTACGATTGTTTCTATATATCTGTATCTTATCGTTGCGCGTTTTTCTAGCTATCTCTATCTTCACCTTACGAATGTTTCTATCTATCCCTATCTTCACCTTACGATTGTTTCTATATATCTCTATCTTCACCTTACTATTGTTTCTATCTATCTCTATCTTCACATTGCTATTGTTTCTATCTTTCTCTATCTTCACATTACGATTGTTTCTATCTATCCCTATCTTCACCTTACGGATGTTTCTATATATCCTATCTTCACATTACGATTGTTTCTATCTATCTCTATCTTCACCTTACGATTGTTTCTATCTATCCCTATCTTCACCTTACTGATGTTTCTATATATCCTATCTTCACATTACGATTGTTTATATCTATATATATCTTCACATTACGATTGTTTCTATCTATCCATATCTTCACATTACGATTGTTTATATCTATCTATATCTTCACATTACGATTGTTTCTATCTATTCATATCTTCACATTACGATTGTTTCCATATATCCTATCTTCACATTACGATTGTTTCTATATATCTCTATGTTCACCTTACGATTGTTTCTATATATCCCTATATTCACATTACGATTGTTTCGATCTATCTCTATCTTTAAATTACGATTGTTTCTATCTATCCCTATCTTCACATTACGATTGTATCTATCTCTCCCTATCTTCACATTACGATTGTTTCAATATATCCTATTTTCACATAACGATTGTTTCTCTCTATCTCTATAATCACCCTACGATTGTTTCTATCTATCCCTATCTTATCGTTGCGATTGTTTCTATCTATCTCTATCTTCACCTTACGATTGTTTCTAGCTATCCTATCTTATCGTTGCGATTCTTTCTCTCTATCTCTATATTCACCTTACGATTGTTTCCATCTTTCTCTATCTTTATCTTACGATTGTTTCTATCTATCCCTATCTTATCGTTGCGATTGTTTCTATCTATCTATCTCTTCACTTACGATTGTTTCTATGTATCCTTTCTTATCGTTGCGATTGTTTCTAGCTATTTATATCTTCACTTTAAGATTGTTTCTATATATCTCTATCTTATCGTTGCGCGTTTTTCTAGCTATCTCTATCTTCACCTTACGAATGTTTCTATCTATCCCTATCTTCACCTTACGATTGTTTCTATATATCTCTATCTTCACCTTACTATTGTTTCTATCTATCTCTATCTTCACATTGCTATTGTTTCTATCTTTCTCTATCTTCACATTACGATTCTTTCTATCTATCTCTTTCTTCACCTTACGATTGTTTCTATCTATCCCTATCTTCACCTTACTGATGTTTCTATATATCCTATCTTCACATTACGATTGTTTCTATCTATCCCTATCTTCACATTACGATTGTTTCTATCTATCCATATCTTCACATTACGATTGTTTCCATATATCCTATCTTCACATTACGATTGTTTCTATCTATCTCTATGTTCACCTTACGATTGTTTCTATATATCCTTATCTTCACATTACGATTGTTTCTATCTATCTCTATCTTTAAATTACGATTGTTTCTATCTATCCCTATCTTCACATTACGATTGTTTCTATATATCCTATTTTCACATTACGATTGTTTCTCTCTACCTCTATAATCACCCTACGATTGTTTCTAGCTATCCTATCGTATCATTGCGATTCTTTCTCTCTATCTCTATCTTCACCTTACGATTGTTTCCATCTTTCTCTATCTTTACCTTACGATTGTTTCTATCTATCCATATCTTATCGTTGCGATTGTTTCTATCTATCTCTATCTTCACCTTACGATTGTTTCTATGTATCCTTTCTTATCGTTGCGATTGTTTCTAGCTATCTCTATCTTCACTTTACGATTGTTTCTATATATCTGTATCTTATCGTTGCGCGTTTTTCTAGCTATATCTATCTTCACCTTACGAATGATTCTATCTATCCCTATCTTCACCTTACGATTGTTTCTATATATCTCTATCTTCACATTGCTATTGTTTCTATCTTTCTCTATCTTCACATTACGATTGTTTCTATCTATCCCAATCTTCACCGTACGGATGTTTCTATATATCCTATCTTCACATTACGATTGTTTCTATCTATCTCTATCTTCACCTTACGATTGTTTCTATCTATCCCTATCTTATCGTTGCGATTGTTTCTATCTATCTATCTCTTCACTTACGATTGTTTCTATGTATCCTTTCTTATCGTTGCGATAATTTCTAGCTATTTATATCTTCACTTTAAGATTGTTTCTATATATCTCTATCTTATCGTTGCGCGTTTTTCTAGCTATCTCTATCTTCACCTTACGAATGTTTCTATCTATCCCTATCTTCACCTTACGATTGTTTCTATATATCTCTATCTTCACCTTACTATTGTTTCTATCTATCTCTATCTTCACATTGCTATTGTTTCTATCTATCCCTATCTTCACCTTACGGATGTTTCTATATATCCTATCTTCATATTACGATTGTTTCTATCTATCCCTATCTTCACCTTACGATTGTTTATATCTATCCCTATCTTCACCTTACTGATATTTCTATATATCCTATCTTCACATTACGATAGTTTCTATATATCCATATCTTCACATTACGATTGTTTCTATCTATCTCTATGTTCACCTTACGATTGTTTCTCTATATCCCTATCTTCACATTACGATTGTTTCTATCTATCCCTATCTTCACATTACGATTGTTTCTATATATCCTATTTTCACATTACGATTGTTTCTATATATCTCTATATTCACCCTACGATTGTTTCTATATATTCTATCTTCACATTTCGATTGTTTCTATATATCTCTATCTTCACCTTACGATTGTTTCTATATATCATATCTTATCGGTGCGATTGTTTCTATCTATCTCTATGTTCACCTTACGATTGTTTCTATATATCCTATCTTCACATTACGATTGTTTCTATCTATCTCTATCTTCACCCTACGATTGTTTCTATATATCCTATCTTCACATTACGATTGTTTCTATCTATCTCTATCTTCACTCTACGATTGTTTCTATATATCCTATCTTCACATTACGATTGTTTCTATCTATCTCTGTGTTCACCTTACGATTGTTTCTATCTATCTCTATGTTCACCTTACGATTGTTTCTATCTATCTCTATGTTCACCTTACGATTGTTTCTATCTATCTCTATGTTCACCTTACGATTGTTTCTATCTATCCCTATCTTCACCTTACTGATGTTTCTATATATCCTATCTTCACATTACGATTGTTTATATCTATATATATCTTCACATTACGATTGTTTCTATCTATCCATATCTTCACATTACGATTGTTTATATCTATCCATATCTTCACATTACGATTGTTTCTATCTATTCATATCTTCACATTACGATTGTTTCCATATATCCTATCTTCGCATTACGATTGTTTCTATATATCTCTATGTTCACCTTACGATTGTTTCTATATATCCCTATATTCACATTACGATTGTTTCGATCTATCTCTATCTTTAAATTACGAGTGTTTCTATCTATCCCTATCTTCACATTACGATTGTTTCTATATATCCTATTTTCACATAACGATTGTTTCTCTCTATCTCTATAATCACCCTACGATTGTTTCTATCTATCCCTATCTTATCGTTGCGATTGTTTCTATCTATCTCTATCTTCACCTTACGATTGTTTCTAGCTATCCTATCTTATCGTTGCGATTCTTTCTCTCTATCTCTATATTCACCTTACGATTGTTTCCATCTTGCTCTATCTTTATCTTACGATTGTTTCTATCTATCCCTATCTTATCGTTGCGATTGTTTCTATCTATCTATCTCTTCACTTACGATTGTTTCTATGCATCCTTTCTTATCGTTGCGATTGTTTCTAGCTATTTATATCTTCACTTTAAGATTGTTTCTATATATCTCTATCTTATCGTTGCGCGTTTTTCTAGCTATCTCTATCTTCACCTTACGAATGTTTCTATCTATCCCTATCTTCACCTTACGATTGTTTCTATATATCTCTATCTTCACCTTACTATTGTTTCTATCTATCTCTATCTTCACATTGCTATTGTTTCTATCTTTCTCTATCTTCACATTACGATTGTTTCTATCTATCCCTATCTTCACCTTACGATTGTTTATATCTATCCCTATCTTCACCTTACTGATATTTCTATATATCCTATCTTCACATTACGATAGTTTCTATATATCCATATCTTCACATTACGATTGTTTCTATCTATCTCTATGTTCACCTTACGATTGTTTCTCTATATCCCTATCTTCACATTACGATTGTTTCTATCTATCCCTATCTTCACATTACGATTGTTTCTATATATCCTATTTTCACATTACGATTGTTTCTATATATCTCTATATTCACCCTACGATTGTTTCTATATATTCTATCTTCACATTACGATTGTTTCTATCTATCTCTATCTTCACCTTACGATTGTTTCTATATATCATATCTTATCGGTGCGATTGTTTCTATCTATCTCTATGTTCACCTTACGATTGTTTCTATATATCCTATCTTCACATTACGATTGTTTCTATCTATCTCTATCTTCACCCTACGATTGTTTCTATATATCCTATCTTCACATTACGATTGTTTCTATATATCATATCTTATCGGTGCGATTGTTTCTATATATCTCTATGTTCACCTTACGATTGTTTCTATATATCATATCTTCACATTACGATTGTTTCTATCTATCTCTATCTTCACTCTACGATTGTTTCTATATATCCTATCTTCACATTACGATTGTTTCTATCTATCTCTGTGTTCACCTTACGATTGTTTCTATCTATCTCTATGTTCACCTTACGATTGTTTCTATCTATCTCTATGTTCACCTTACGATTGTTTCTATCTATCTCTATGTTCACCTTACGATTGTTTCTATCTATCCCTATCTTCACCTTACTGATGTTTCTATATATCCTATCTTCACATTACGATTGTTTATATCTATATATATCTTCACATTACGATTGTTTCTATCTATCCATATCTTCACATTACGATTGTTTATATCTATCCATATCTTCACATTACGATTGTTTCTATCTATTCATATCTTCACATTACGATTGTTTCCATATATCCTATCTTCACATTACGATTGTTTCTATATATCTCTATGTTCACCTTACGATTGTTTCTATATATCCCTATATTCACATTACGATTGTTTCGATCTATCTCTATCTTTAAATTACGAGTGTTTCTATCTATCCCTATCTTCACATTACGATTGTTTCTATATATCCTATTTTCACATAACGATTGTTTCTCTCTATCTCTATAATCACCCTACGATTGTTTCTATCTATCCCTATCTTATCGTTGCGATTGTTTCTATCTATCTCTATCTTCACCTTACGATTGTTTCCATCTTGCTCTATCTTTATCTTACGATTGTTTCTATCTATCCCTATCTTATCGTTGCGATTGTTTCTATCTATCTATCTCTTCACTTACGATTGTTTCTATGTATCCTTTCTTATCGTTGCGATTGTTTCTAGCTATTTATATCTTCACTTTAAGATTGTTTCTATATATCTCTATCTTATCGTTGCGCGTTTTTCTAGCTATCTCTATCTTCACCTTACGAATGTTTCTATCTATCCCTATCTTCACCTTACGATTGTTTCTATATATCTCTATCTTCACCTTACTATTGTTTCTATCTATCTCTATCTTCACATTGCTATTGTTTCTATCTTTCTCTATCTTCACATTACGATTGTTTCTATCTATCCCTATCTTCACCTTACGGATGTTTCTATATATCCTATCTTCACATTACGATTGTTTCTATCTATCTCTATCTTCACCTTACGATTGTTTATATCTATCCCTATCTTCACCTTACTGATATTTCTATATATCCTATCTTCACATTACGATTGTTTCTATATATCCATATCTTCACATTACGATTGTTTCCATATATCCTATTTTAACATTACGATTGTTTCTATCTATCTCTATGTTCACCTTACGATTGTTTCTCTATATCCCTATCTTCACATTACGATTGTGTCTATCTATCCCTATCTTCACATTACGATTGTTTCTATATATCCTATTTTCACATTACGATTGTTTCTATATATCTCTATATTCACCCTACGATTGTTTCTATATATTCTATCTTCACATTACGATTGTTTCTATCTATCTCTATCTTCACCTTACGATTGTTTCTATATATCATATCTTATCGGTGCGATTGTTTCTATCTATCTCTATGTTCACCTTACGATTGTTTCTATATATCCTATCTTCACATTACGATTGTTTCTATCTATCTCTATCTTCACCCTACGATTGTTTCTATATATCCTATCTTCACATTACGATTGTTTCTATATATCATATCTTATCGGTGCGATTGTTTCTATATATCTCTATGTTCACCTTACGATTGTTTCTATATATCCCTATATTCACATTACGATTGTTTCGATCTATCTCTATCTTTAAATTACGAGTGTTTCTATCTATCCCTATCTTCACATTACGATTGTTTCTATATATCCTATTTTCACATAACGATTGTTTCTCTCTATCTCTATAATCACCCTACGATTGTTTCTATCTATCCCTATCTTATCGTTGCGATTGTTTCTATCTATCTCTATCTTCACCTTACGATTGTTTCCATCTTGCTCTATCTTTATCTTACGATTGTTTCTATCTATCCCTATCTTATCGTTGCGATTGTTTCTATCTATCTATCTCTTCACTTACGATTGTTTCTATGTATCCTTTCTTATCGTTGCGATTGTTTCTAGCTATCTCTATCTTCACTTTAAGATTGTTTCTATATATCTCTATCTTATCGTTGCGCGTTTTTCTAGCTATCTCTATCTTCACCTTACGAATGTTTCTATCTATCCCTATCTTCACCTTACGATTGTTTCTATATATCTCTATCTTCACCTTACTATTGTTTCTATCTATCTCTATCTTCACATTGCTATTGTTTCTATCTTTCTCTATCTTCACATTACGATTGTTTCTATCTATCCCTATCTTCACCTTACGGATGTTTCTATATATCCTATCTTCACATTACGATTGTTTCTATCTATCTCTATCTTCACCTTACGATTGTTTATATCTATCCCTATCTTCACCTTACTGATATTTCTATATATCCTATCTTCACATTACGATTGTTTCTATATATCCATATCTTCACATTACGATTGTTTCCATATATCCTATTTTAACATTACGATTGTTTCTATCTATCTCTATGTTCACCTTACGATTGTTTCTCTATATCCCTATCTTCACATTACGATTGTGTCTATCTATCCCTATCTTCACATTACGATTGTTTCTATATATCCTATTTTCACATTACGATTGTTTCTATATATCTCTATATTCACCCTACGATTGTTTCTATATATTCTATCTTCACATTACGATTGTTTCTATCTATCTCTATCTTCACCTTACGATTGTTTCTATATATCATATCTTATCGGTGCGATTGTTTCTATCTATCTCTATGTTCACCTTACGATTGTTTCTATATATCCTATCTTCACATTACGATTGTTTCTATCTATCTCTATCTTCACCCTACGATTGTTTCTATATATCCTATCTTCACATTACGATTGTTTCTATATATCATATCTTATCGGTGCGATTGTTTCTATATATCTCTATGTTCACCTTACGATTGTTTCTATATATCATATCTTCACATTACGATTGTTTCTATCTATCTCTATCTTCACTCTACGATTGTTTCTATATATCCTATCTTCACATTACGATTGTTTCTATCTATCTCTGTGTTCACCTTACGATTGTTTCTATCTATCTCTATGTTCACCTTACGATTGTTTCTATCTATCTCTATGTTCACCTTACGATTGTTTCTATCTATCTCTATGTTCACCTTACGATTGTTTCTATCTATCCCTATCTTCTCGATACGATTGTTTCTATATATCCATATCTTATTGTTACGATTGTTTCTATATATCACTATCGTATAATTATAGGTGACATATTATATATTGGTTGATAGTTATATAATAACATTTTCAAAATACCAAAGTGTTGGAGATATTCTATGATATGTTCTTTGTGCGAATTCAGTTTTATAATTATTCCATAGATAAGTACATGGTCACATATATAAGAACCGGGGTTACACTCACCAGTGGTAGTGAACAGCAATGAGAAAGATGCATAAAACCGTAAATGTGTTTTGTCGTTTTTGTGGCGTCAATGTAACTCTTAACACGTATAACGATCGCTCCCTTGCTTTAGTGATGGTGGCCGCAATACCTTTTATATAATACAGTCGACGTGTTCATGATATATTTAAACAAGCTATTACTGCAAACGTTATTGATATTTGAACACAGTGAAGTCCGGGTTATTGATTACAATCGTAACCGTCGCATACTATAGCCAACTGTGCTTGGGCGTATGGCGAAACCGATTTTGGTGCAATATGAATCTATGTCAGCCATTTTTGCCCGCTCTAACTCTCCCCGTATGCATGAACCATACATGGTACTCAACATTAGTCGAATACCGCGAAATCGAGTGTAGATAGCGTTGCATGTGCGGATACAGTTGGTAGCTGTACATATGTGGGGAAAAGACCGCCAGTCCCCCACCTCTCTCTCTCTCTCTCTCTCTCTCCCATAGCGTTTACATTGAAATGCCCATTTAATGTTAATTGTCATGATCTAGTTAATTGTCCAGACCAAGTTATTCCCATACATACTTCGCGGTCTTATAGTTAAAGCGGCCTCATAGGAAGGTTCGATCCTCCCAATCATGGGCGGGCCTGGCCTTCAATGATATGATTCGGGAAGTACTGATGTCCATAAGAGGTATATCATACGTCAGAAATATGGGTGACACTATAATAACACTTTACATACAAACAAATAATTATTATAAAATGCATATTTATCTCATTGTACTTCCCAACACACTCATTGACTATTTAATACCCGGGTAATCGTTGACACATACCCTGGATCACCCACTGACTGGTGATACTATGTCAGTGAGCCTAACAGTTGTTTCACAGTGACAATTATCTATATTATCAAACTACTAGTATTACAACATCGCGGAATTCTTGGGTCTCAGAGTAAGTTAATCAAATCACTATCGGCAAGTTTCGTTTGTTCTGTTTTGGATATGAACCATCAGATTACGAGTACTTTTACGAATATAATTATCTGATATTATAACCGGTGCTCATTCGAACCCTACCAGGTAGTAATATGCATTGTATATTTCCATTTATCACATACACTACGGCGCGGGAGTTTAATAAAGCCATGTCATAAATTCGGTAATACACTAGTGTATTAAATATGCAAATGAGGCAAATGCTTGGGCGAATCACGATAGCGATTCGCACCGACATACATTTTTACATCAACTAGCACGCGCTGTGTAACTTTGATTGTGACGTCATTTGCCAAAACATCGTGTACATTTTGTATTTTTTTGTTAAAAAAGACTGTTTGAAAATAATTTAAAAGTGTTTAATATTGAATTGTTGCACATGATATGTTGTGATAGTTTAAAAACTGTTTACAAAGGAAGAAAATAAAAAAATTGGAGTATTTAGTGTCGCACTATTTTCTTGGCCCATTAAGTAGAAACCGCAGTACTACTCTGGCTTTCATGTACTAAAGGGGAAGTGTGTTCAATCGTGACACACCTTTACTGTGTATTTGGTTTATGTGATAAAAAGAATGTTACATCCGTGTGTTTCCATATTGAATTTATTAAACTCGTTGAACAAAAATGATAAAATGTTCGGCAGAGCCTCGCATTTTATCCTTTTATTCAACTCGCTTAATAAATTCAATATGGAAAGCCACCCATGTAAGATCCTCTATATCCCATATTAACTTCATAACTTCAAGTGTTTTTTTATTGACTAGTGATGCTCGTGCGTGCGTGCGTGCGTGCGTGCGTGAAATACGATTTGGTGTTATATCACGTGGGTATTCAAGCGAATGTGTATTGTATTTAGTAAGGCCTGAGTGACGCACTATGTCTATTCATTAATGACACTTCAGAAATCCTAGTTTCCATATGCATTGTAGTAGAATAGCAGTGTAATTGGTGATAGCGCAGTCGTTGCGCATTCGCTTCAGATGAAAGTGGCTCGGAGTTCGCGTCCAACTGTAGCCGTTACGAATGTGCCGTTAGTCAAGGAACATACATTCCACATTGCCTCTTCCTTCTATTTCAATGGGAGAGTGATTAAACTAATGGTGTATGATCTTAGAACTAGTTTCGCAATGGAACTAAAATACATTTGAATCAATTAATAGTAATTTATTTTATATATAGTGCGATCATGTTTTAATAATATGTTATCGCAACTTTTTCACAATAAGGATAACACAATCTACAATTACATATCACAATGTCATTACTTTCACATTTCACGCATATACAAAGCATGACAATTTCCATATACAAATACACATGTTCATAATACATATTGATAGGGCTACATGCTTTGACAACATGCAGCTATGTTGATGAAACGTTCAGATGATGTATCTGGGCATAGGATTTCAGACGCTTTGTATACATAGTGGACCAGTAATTAAACATATAGGTTAGTGTTTTTAAATGATGACATTCGTATTACCATCCGACATTCTCAAAATGGTGGCAGTATTGAAATATCGTCATATGATATAACACTAAATGTTATTGAATAATGCGAGATATCCCAGACATACTAGTTTGCCTCATAGTTAGCCACAACTTGTATATCAATAAATCAAATTAAAAAAGACATATGTAATCACTATATCAATATAGTTCCTTGAATTGAGTGAAGTGACAAAGTCAGTGGCGTAGCTTCATATTGCCTACGCATTTTATTGATAAATTGAAATTATGAAAATGCTAACAAATGCAATACAACTGAAAGGTAAGGTGTGTGTGTGTGTGTGTGTGTATGGGGAGTATAATATGTAACGAACCCATCGAATATGAAAATAAGTCGGTATTTCAATACTTTCTAATTGATAAAGGACGATTTTCAGAATTGTACAAATGTGTTCCTTATTTCTCGCCAATATATGCCTTAAAATGTCCTCAGAATGCATCTCCGGCAAGATAGATTTTCAACATCGTACAGGGTATATACCCCCGGACTCCCTTTCCTAATATGGCCTACACATACATGTATATCAAACCCAAGTCACGCACTTGATAACCCATTTTGTCGTGTTGCAGTTACGATTAACTGTATAGGCACATCATTTCAACAATATGTCCAACTTCATGTACCGTGTAGTATCTGCTTAACATGTATATACTTACGTCATCATGGTATACTATGTATTTCAGTTGTGACACCTGCATTGTCGGCGACATTCTCGATAAATGACAGTGTTAC
>CM026386.1:89865046-89894744 GCA_014843695.1 Archivesica marissinica
GCAAGCAGTATGTTACCACACTAGGCATTTCCCTAGACTAGGCAATCAGTATGCTACCACACTAGACATTTCCCTAGACTATGCAAGCAGTATGCTACCACACTAGGCATTCCCCAGATTATGCACGCAATATGCTACCACACTAGGCATTCCATAGATTATGCGAAGTATGTCGACCCACACTAGGCCTTCCCTAACTATGTCAAGCATATGCCTACCACCTGGGCCTTTCCCATAACTAGCCAAGCAGTATGCTACCACACTAGGCACTTCCATAGACTGTGCAAGCAGTATGCTACCACACTAGGCATTTCCCTAGACTATGCAAGCAGTATGCTACCACACTAGGCATTTCCCTAGAATATGCAAGCAGTATGCTACCACACTAGGCATTCCCTAGACTATGCAAGCAGTATGCTACCACACTAGGCATTCCCTAGACTATGCAAGCAGTATGCTACCACACTAGGCATTCCCTAGACTATGCAAGCAGTATGCTACCCACTCTTCTTCCTATATTATGCAAGCGTATCTACAACAGTCTATTTCCCTAGACTATGCAAGCAGTATGCTACCACACTAGTCATTTCCTAGACTATGCAAGCAGTATGCTACCACACTAGGCATTTCCCTAGACTATGCAAAGCTAATGCTACCACACTAGGCATTCCCTAGACTATGCAAGCAGTATGCTACCACACTATCATTTTCCCTAGACTATGCAAGCAGTATGCTACCACACTAGTCATTCCCTAGACTGCAAGCAGTATGCTACCACACTAGGCATTTCCCTAGACTATGCAAGCAGTATGCTACCACACTAGCTTTCCTAGACTATGCAGCAGTATGCTACCACACTAGGCATTTCCCTAGACTATGCAAGCAGTATGCTACCACACTAGGCATTCCCTAGACTATGCAAGCAGTATGCTACCACACTAGGCATTTCCCTAGACTATGCAAGCAGTATGCTACCACACTAGGCATTCCCTAGACTATGCAAGCAGTATGCTACCACACTAGGCATTTCCCTAGACTATGCAAGCAGTATGCTACCACACTAGGCATTTCCCTAGACTATGCAAGCAGTATGCTACCACACTAGTCATTTCCCTAGACTATGCAAGCAGTATGCTACCACACTAGGCATTTCCCTAGACTATGCAAGCAGTATGCTACCACACTAATCATTTCCCTAGACTATGCAAGCAGTATGATACCACACTAGGCAATTCCCTAGACTATGCAAACAGTAGGCTACCACACTAGGCATTCCCTAGACTATGCAAGCAGTATGCTACCACACTAGGCATTCCATAGATTATGCAAGAAGTATGCTACCACACTAGGCATTCCCTAGACTATGCAAGCAGTATGCTACCACACTGGGCATTTCCCTAGACTATGCAAGCAGTATGCTACCAGATTAGGCATTCCATAGACTGTGCAAGCAGTATGCTACCACACTAGGCATTTCCCTAGACTATGCAAGCAGTATGCTACCACACTAGGCATTTCCCTAGACTATACAAGCAATATGCTACCACACTAGGCATTCCCTAGACTATGCAAGCAGAATGCTACCACACTAGGCATTCCATAGACTATGCAAGCAGTATGCTACCACACTAGGCATTCCATAGACTATGCAAGCAGTATGCTACCAGACTAGGCATTCCATATATTATTCAAGCAGTATGCTACCACACTAGGCATTTCCCTAGACTATGCAAGCAGTATGCTACCACACTAGGCATTCCCTAGACTATGCAAGCAGTATGCTACCACACTAGGCATTTCCTAGACTATGCAAGCAGTATGCTACCACACTAGGCATTTCCCTAGACTATGCAAGCAGTTTGCTACCACACTAGGCATTCACTAGACTATGCAAGCAGTATGCTACCACACTAGTCATTCCCTAGACTATGCAAGCTATGCACCAACTAGGCATTCCCTGATATGCAAGCAGTATGCTACCACACTAGGCATTCCCTAGACTATGCAAGCAGTATGCTACCACACTAGGCATTTCCCTAGACTATGCAAGCAGTATGCTACCACACTAGGCATTTCCCTAGACTATGCAAGCAGTATGCTACCACACTAGGCATTTCCCTAGACTATGCAAGCAGTATGCTACCACACTAGGCATTTCCCTAGACTATGCAAGCAGTATGCTACCACACTAGGCATTTCCCTAGACTATGCAAGCAGTATGCTACCACACTAGGCATTTCCCTAGACTATGCAAGCAGTATGCTACCACACTAGGTATTTCCCTAGACTATGCAAGCAGTATGCTACCACACTAGTCATTTCCCTAGACTATGCAAGCAGTATGCTACCACACTAGGCATTCCCTAGACTATGCAAGCAGTATGCTACCACACTAGGCATTCCCTAGACTATGCAAGCAGTATGCTACCACACTAGGCATTCCCTAGACTATGCAAGCAGTATGCTACCACACTAGGCATTCCCTAGACTATGCAAGCAGTATGCTACCACACTAGGCATTTCCCTAGACTATGCAAGCAGTATGCTACCAGACTAGGCATTCCATAGACTGTGCAAGCAGTATGCTACCACACTAGGCATTTCCCTAGACTATGCAAGCAGTATGCTACCACACTAGGCATTTCCCTAGACTATGCAAGCAATATGCTACCACACTAGGCATTTCCCTAGACTATGCAAGCAGTATGCTACCACACTAGGCATTTCCCTAGACTATGCAAGCAGTATGCTACCACACTAGGCATTTCCCTAGACTATGCAAGCAGTATGCTACCACACTAGGCATTTCCCTAGACTATGCAAGCAGTATGCTACCACACTAGGCATTTCCCTAGACTATGCAAGCAGTATGCTACCACACTAGGCATTTCCCTAGACTATGCAAGCAGTATGCTACCACACTAGGCATTTCCCTAGACTATGCAAGCAGTATGCTACCACACTAGGCATTCCCTAGACTATGCAAGCAGTATGCTACCACACTAGTCATTTCCCTAGACTATGCAAGCAGTATGCTACCACACTAGGCATTTCCCTAGACTATGCAAGCAGTATGCTACCACACTAGGCATTTCCCTAGACTATGCAAGCAGTATGCTACCACACTAGGCATTTCCCTAGACTATGCAAGCAGTATGCTACCACACTAGGCATTTCCCTAGACTATGCAAGCAGTATGCTACCACACTAGGTATTTCCCTAGACTATGCAAGCAGTATGCTACCACACTAGGCATTTCCCTAGACTATGCAAGCAGTATGCTACCACACTAGGCATATCCCTAGACTATGCAAGCAGTATGCTACCACACTAGGCATTCCATAGACTATGCAAACAGTATGCTACCACACTAGGTATTTCCCTAGACTATGCAAACAGTATGCTACCACACTAGTCATTTCCCTAGACTATGCAAGCAGTATGCTACCACACTAGGCATTTCCCTAGACTATGCAAGCAGTATGCTACCACACTAGTCATTTCCCTAGATTATGCAAGGAGTATGCTACCACACTAGCATTTCCCTAGACTATGCAAGCAGTATGCTACCACACTAGGTATTTCCCTAGACTATGCAAGCAGTATGCTACCACACTAGGTATTTCCCTAGACTATGCAAGCAGTATGCTACCACTATGGTAATTTCCCTAGACTATGCAAGCAGTATGCTACCACACTAGGCATTTCCCTAGACTATGCAAGCAGTATGCTACCACACTAGGCATTTCCCTAGACTATGCAAGCAGTATGCTACCACACTAGGCATTTCCCTAGACTATGCAAGCAGTATGCTACCACACTAGGCATTTCCCTAGACTATGCAAGCAGTATGCTACCACACTAGTATTTCCCTAGACTATGCAAGCAGTATGCTACCACATTAGGCATTTCCCTAGACTATGCAAGCAGTATGCTACCACACTAGGCATTTCCCTAGACTATGCAAGCAGTATGCTACCACACTAGGCATTTCCCTAGACTATGCAAGCAGTATGCTACCACACTAGGTATTTCCCTAGACTATGCAAGCAGTATGCTACCACACTAGGCATTTCCCTAGACTATGCAAGCAGTATGCTACCACACTAGTCATTTCCCTAGATTATGCAAGCAGTATGCTACCACACTAGGCATTTCCCTAGACTATGCAAGCAGTATGCTACCACACTAGGTATTTCCCTAGACTATGCAAGCAGTATGCTACCACACTAGGTATTTCCCTAGACTATGCAAGCAGTATGCTACCACACTAGGCATTTCCCTAGACTATGCAAGCAGTATGCTACCACACTAGGCATTTCCCTAGACTATGCAAGCAGTATGCTACCACACTAGGCATTTCCCTAGACTATGCAAGCAGTATGCTACCACACTAGGTATTTCCCTAGACTATGCAAGCAGTATGCTACCACACTAGGATTTCCCTATAGCAAGCAGTATGCTACCCCTATTCATTTCCCTAGACTATGCAAGCAGTATGCTACCACACTAGGCATTTCCCTAGACTATGCAAGCAGTATGCTACCACACTAGTCTTTCCCTAGACTATGCAAGCAGTATGCTACCACACTAGCATTTCCCTAGAATATGCAAGCAGTATGCTACGTCACTGAATTCCTATACTATACAAGCAGTATGCTACCACACTAGCATTCCCTAGACTATGCAAGCGGTATGCTACCACACTAGTCATTTCTCTAGACTATGCAAGCAGTATGCTACCACAGTATTCATTTCCCTAGACTATGCAAGCAGTATGCTACCAGACTAGGCATTCACTAGACTATGCAAGCAGTTTGCTACCACACTATGCATTTCCCTAGACTATGCAAGCAGTATGCTACCACACTAGGCATCCCCTAGACTATACAAGCAGTATGCTACCACACTAGGCATTTCCCTAGACTATGCAAGCAGTATGCTACCACACTAGGCATTTCCCTAGACTATGTAAGCAGTATGCTACCACACTAGCATTTCCCTAGACTATGCAAGCAGTATGCTACCACACTAGGCATTTCCCTAGACTATGCAAGCAGTATGCTACCACACTAGGCATTTCCCTAGACTATGCAAGCAGTATGCTACCACACTATCATATCCCTAGACTATGCAAGCAGTATGCTACCACACTAGGCTTCCCTAGACTATGCAAGCAGTATGCTACCACACTAGGTATTTCCCTAGACTATGCAAGCAGTATGCTACCACACTAGGCATTTCCCTAGACTATGCAAGCAGTATGCTACCACACTATCATTCCCTAGACTATGCAAGCAGTATGCTACCACACTAGGCATTTCCCTAGACTATGCAAGCAGTATGCTACCACACTAGGCATTTCCCTAGACTATGCAAGCAGTATGCGACCACACTAGGCATTCCCTAGACTATGCAAGCAGTATGCTACCACACTAGGCATTTCCCTAGACTATGTAAGCAGTATGCTACCACACTAGGTATTTCCCTAGACTATGCAAGCATTATGCTACCACACTAGTCATTTCCCTAGATTATGCAAGGAGAATGCTACCACACTAGGCATTTCCCTAAACTATGCACGCAGTATGCTACCACACTAGGCATTCCATAGATTATGCAAGCAGTATGCTACCACACTAGGTATTCCCTAGACTATGCAAGCAGTATGCTACCACACTAGGTATTTCCCTATAATATGCAAGCAGTATGCTACCACACTAGTCATTTCCCTAGACTATGCAATCAATATTCTACCACACTAGGCATTTCCCTAGACTATGCAAGCAGTATAATACCACACTAGTCATTTCCGTAGACTATGCAAGCAGTATGCTACCACAGTAGTCATTTCCTTAGACTATGCACGCAGTATGCTACCACACTAGGCATTTCCCTAGAATATGCAAGCAGTATGCTACGTCACTAGGAATTCCATAGACTATACAAGCAGTATACTACCACACTAGGCATTTCCCTAGACTATGCAAGCAGTATGCTACCACACTAGGCATTCCCTAGAATATGCACGCAGTATGCTACCACACTAGGCATTCCCTAGACTATCAAGCAGTATGCTACCACACTAGGCAATCCCTAGACTATGCAAGCGGTATGCTATCACACTAGTCATTTCCCTAGACTATGCAAGCAGTATGCTACCACGTAGGCATTTCCCTAGACTATGCAAGCAGTATGCTACCAATAGGCATTCCCTAGGCTGCAAGCAGTTTGCTACCACACTAGGCATTTCCCTAGACTATGCAAGCAGTATGCTACCACACTAGACATTCCCTAGACTATACAAGCAGTATGCTACCACACTAGGCATTTCCCTAGACTATGCAAGCAGTATGCTACCACACTGGGCATTTCCCTAGACTATACAAGCAGTATGCTACCACATTAGGCATTTCCCTAGACTATGCAAGCAGTATGCTACCACACTAGGCATTTCCCTAGACTATGCAAGCAGTATGCTACCACACTAGGCATTTTCCTAGACTATGCTAGCAGTATGCTACCACACTAGGCATTTCCCTAGACTATGCAAGCAGTATGCTACCACACTAGGCATTTCCCTAGACTATGCAAGCAGTGCATTATTGTCCACAATGTTCTTCCCTGCGTTATTTCAGTATATGTATTCTTCAACAACCCATACCATAGTCTACGTACTGTACATGTTTTTATATTTATTTTACAACGATTGCTGCGAATTTTAGCAACTTATATTAATCACTATTGTTGGCGGGCATACAAGCGTAAATGTGTAATTAGTGTGTGGGTAATCGGAGTACCAGGAAAAACCCACCTGTCCGATCTTGCGACCACCCTAATATATCACACATGTAGAATCGTGTTGCATTTGTGAGAAGCGATCGCACTAACCACTGCGCTAATAATATGCGTCCACCATGACATTCTTCTGTAGAATGAGTCCACGACTATTTACTTTACTATTTACAACTATGGACTCCCAATACGAGAAGAATTATATAAGACTCTGTCTTTTAAATAGTTCCTGTATTTTAATATGTGTAATTGTGTGGATTTGTTGCTAACACAGCGTTAATATCTTGTAGGTCGGCACATTGGACAGCACTGGCTGGTGGTGTGTAGGGTTTCACACAATGATGTTGTGTACAGAACTGTAATACAATCTGGTTCAACTGAAACATATACATAATAGCATTGGTAATTACTGCATTAATGTGTTATATAGTTCGCTTAATGATGGCCATTATAATATTTGAGAGCAGTTTGCAATCATTTGCAATATATTTGTTTATTTGAATGTGTATGGGGTATAACGTCACAACAACAGCATATGTCATAAAGCGACTCTCACGCTGTTATTGGTGGAGGAAAACCCCTGATGTCAATCAAATAATTAATTACTATACAAGTACCGCATTGAAATAAGGAAATTACAAATAATTAAGAAATTGTAAGTATATCTACCAGCAGTATGCGTAAATAGAGCCTTGTGTTATTGCAGCTAGTTTTGCACGATGTGATCAAGTTTCCAGAAGAACCAGGGTCCCTGTCACAGAATGACACGAGGGCAAGCTTATCTCAGGGTCACGGATACCAGGATCAAGTGTATGCATAAAGACTAAGGAGATATACAATTTTTAATATACATCAAACAACACTTGCAACAAAGACAATGAATGGTAAGAGACGTATGTTTGTCCGTAGTTTGTCTCTTCACAGGTTATGGCTTCACTTCCGGTATAGAGCCCGGTCTTCGGCTGGTAATGCCGTTAATTTATGTAACAGTTCCGATATCTAAATATCTGCCGTTTCCACACTCGGCTTTAACTTTAGGCTATACTACACCTATTTAAACATTGGCATGTATGGCCATCACAGTGCTATAATGCACACTGTAAAAGCTTGGCAAGTATTGCCGTCACAGTGCTATAATGCACACTTCAAAGATTTACAATACACAATATCATTAACTCCCTGCATCCTAAGGACCCGGTCCACTGACGGCGGACTCGATGCTGTACAGCTACCGCTAACCGCTGACACTCTCCAGTATATGGACGTCATCAGCTCACGCCGGCAAACTATCCCAGTCGGCTCGTGCCCCAGCTTGTTATCTTGATCGTTCCGAACAGGATCTACGCCCCTGAGCTACACCTCTCACGGCTCCTTGTTCAGACATGAAGCGACTACAACAATAACAAATATAATACCCTTGTGCTACGTCAATCTACTCGGCTCTTCTTACCACCTTATATTATAGCATTGTGGTACAACAACAAAACAATAGTTACCATAATGTTTAGACATAGATACACACACGTCTATGTAGAATCAATACACATGGTGACCTTCACGGTCTAAATATACAACGACTCCGTACCCATCATGACCTCATATGGTATATCTATATATATACACAAACTTAGAACCACACGAGACCTATTACTCCGCTCCTGCAATTTGAGCGTACATGACACCCCTTTCAACAACAGCTGATAACAACCCTGCCCCAGCCATATATTCAACACTGGATTCAACAGTAGTTATTAGTTAATTAGTATGTATGTAATGAACAGTACATATCCATCGTCGTAAATCACTAGAACCACATTTACTGACGATTTACTACAACATGTTTCTGGTAACGTCTCGGACAGTTGCTTTAGACGACGTTTCAGATAAAATAACCTAATGACATCTACGAACAATATAATATATAGTTACATACCCACATCTGTCGCATGTACAATTCACAACAGTCAATTGTGATGTTCCGAAAGCAATGTCAGTGCACTGTGCGGGGTCGAATTTATAGCGCCTTCACCTGAGTACACGCACGATATTTCCATGAATTTTATCAGCCGATATGAAACATACCATATTGACTGCGCGTTCTTATCAGGCCCTGGAGGTTAATTTCACTGATAAAGGGAACAGTTGATTTGAAAAGAATAAACCCAAATCTGCTAATACTAGTCGGATTTATATCAAATAAACGGGAATTTCGCTTATAAGTGATATAGAATAATACACCACTGTCCTTTATCTGGTATAGATACATTCGTCCCAATTTATGATAAAATCACTGAATAAATGTTTCAATGGTACGACAAAATGCTCTGAAATCCATTGATAAAGAGGCCCCAACTACACATTAGTTAAAATGGTCACTTTCATTTTGTTACAGTCCCCCACCGAGCAGTAGTTCAGGTACGGACACTTGTATAGTACAACAGACCAGCATAAACAATCTCACCGACAGCTTAATCATATGAAATAATTCGACGACACCCGATTAGAACCACCAATCTTCCGCAAGTTAGCTGGATAGTTTCATCCCATAAGTGTCCAGTCTCTGTTATAATAAGTTCAGTTTGTTTTATTTTTGCTTTTTTTGGATGGGGTGTTGAGTGGCACATGCAGCTTAGGTCAGATGTCGGCTCTCCGGTTATTATTGGTGGAGGAATAAACCGGGTCACCCACCGAGCAGTAGTTCAGGTATGGACACCTGTGTAGCACAACAGACCACATCACAAATCTCACCGACAGCTTTCTCACGTGAACTAATTCGACGACACCCGACTAGAACCACCGATCTTCCGCAAGTTATCTGGATAGTTCCATCACATGAAATAATTCGACATTCGTTCACAATGGGATTTGAACCTACAGGGATGAAAGGTAGGTGATTTGAAATCAACGTACGCAATCACGGAGATCTTGTTGGAATAGTTATATGGTGTAACCACGGAGATCCCTGTTAGAATAGTTATATGGTGTAACCACGGAGATCCCTGTTAGAATAGTTATATGGTGTAACCACGGAGATCCCTGTTAGAATAGTTATATGGTGTAACAACGGAGATCCCTGTTAGAATAGTTATATGGTGTAGCCACGGAGATCCCTGTTAGAATAGTTATATGGTGTAACCACGGAGCTCCCTGTTAGAATAGTTATATGGTGTAACCACGGAGATCCCTGTTATAATAGTTATCTGGTGTAACCACGGAGATCCCTGTTAGAATAGTTATATGGTGTAACCACGGAGATCCCTGTTAGAATAGTTATCTGGTGTAACCACGGAGATCCCTGTTAGAATAGTTATCTGGTGTAACCACGGATATCCCTGTTAGAATAGTTATCTGGTGTAACCACGGAGATCCCTGTTAGAATAGTTATCTGGTGTAACCACGGAGATCCCTGTTAGAATAGTTATATGGTGTAACCACGGAGATCCCTGTTAGAATAGTTATATGGTGTAACCACGGAGATCCCTGTTAGAATAGTTATATGGTGTAACCACGTAGTTCCATGTTAGAATAGTTATCTGGTGTAACCACGGAGATCCCTGTTAGAATAGTTATCTGGTGTAACCACGTAGATCCCTGTTAGAATAGTTATCTGGTGTAACCACGGAGATCCCTGTTAGAATAGTTATCTGGTGTAACCACGGAGATCACTGTTAGAATAGTTATCTGGTGTAACCACGGAGATCCCTGTTAGAATAGTTATATGGTGTAACCACGGAGATCCCTGTTAGAATAGTTATATGGTGTAACCACGGAGATCCCTGTTAGAATAGTTATATGGTGTAACCACGGAGATCCTTGTTAGAATAGTTATATGGTGTAACCACGGAGATCCCTGTTAGAATAGTTATATGGTGTAACCACGGAGATCCCTGTTAGAATAGTTATCTGGTGTAACCACGGAGATCCCTGTTAGAATATTATCTGGTGTAACCACGGAGATCCCTGTTAGAATAGTTATATGGTGTAACCACGGATATCCCTGTTAGAATAGTTATCTGGTGTAAGTGATCGCTTACCTGGTGGTGGTCTACACTCTGGACAACATTGACTAGGAGGTGTATGTTGTAAGTGATCGCTTACCTGGTGGTGGTCTACACTCTGGACAACATTGACCAGGAGGTGTATGTTGTAAGTGATCGCTACCTGGTGGTGGTCTACACTCTGGACAACATTGACCAGGAGGTGTATGTTGTAAGTGATCGCTTACCTGGCGGTGGTCTACACTCTGGACAACATTGACCAGGAGGTGTATGTTGTAAGTGATCGCTTACCTGGCGGTGGTCTACACTGCAACATTGACGGAGGTGTATGTTGTAAGTGATCGCTTACCTGTGGTCTACACTCTGGACAACATTGACCAGGAGGTGTATGTTGTAAGTGATCGCTTACCTGGTGGTGGTCTACACTCTGGACAACATTGACCAGGAGGTGTATGTTGTAAGTGATCGCTTACCTGGTGGTGGTCTACACTCTGGACAACATTGACCAGGAGGTGTATGTTGTAAGTGATCGCTTACCTGCCGGTGGTCTACACTCTGGACAACATTGACCAGAAGGTGTATGTTGTAAGTGATCGCTTACCTGGCGGTGGTCTACACTCTGGACAACATTGACCAGGAGGTGTATGTTGTAAGTGATCGCTTACCTGGCGGTGGTCTACACTCTGGACAACATTGACCAGGAGGTGTATGTTGACTAACACATCTCAATCGTGGACAATCAACTATATCACAGTGACCTGATATGGATAACACATGTGTTAGTTATATGCATTTCAACCTCAGATTATCAGTTATACACACCAAGACCAAACACAATTTTGTTGTAATACATTTGCAATTTCAAGATCATCTATTTGGAATTCATTGCCTCACTCAGTGCAGAGTCCTCCAACTATCCAACAGTTCAATATTCTCTATTTATGGTGGAACAATAACAATATAAATTAATCACATATTTCTACTAGTGTTACTTCAGATGATATTGTACTACAGTCTTTGTCACGTGTGTGCATTACCATTGCTATATCTACTAGATTCTGTGAATGGCTTCCTTTAAGCTGTGCTCATACAAGATACCCATATAAGTCGTATATGCACATAGTTATATAGATTTATTGTCATAAATTTTCTTATTCCCGTTTTCCAGTCTACTAGACATATATTCCATATTTCATTATATTTCATATGATATTATATATTGTGTTTCTACTGTTCAGCATTACCATTACTATATAATTCCACAGTCTTGACCTATATACTTATCTTTTGATTGCATTTGATTTGTATATATGTTAAGGATCTCATAGATTATTAACTTATGTTTAAACTTTAATTCCCTCGTGTTTTTTACGTTTATTTATCTTCGCTACCGGTTACTCATATGAGCGACGCCTCCTGAAGAGATCAGTCATTTTATATTTTGGAGGATAGTGCATGATACAGACAGAGACCCATTCCAGAGTCTCCTCTGGTTATGTTAGGTGTACGGTATAAAGCACAGACACGAAACCTCGGTTTAAATTCCCATCTGAAAGACTCACCGGTTAATTTTAGTAGGGTCAGACGGGGGATCGAACCTGCGATCCCTGGTTACCAATCTAGTGTGTTACAACTGAACTACAGATCAGTCTGTGAGTTCTCTCGTAGTTTAAATTATTATTATTTATAATGACATTTACGTATGGATAACAAACTAAAGGATATACTGCTACCAGACTAAACTTGCGAATACTGCTATTTTAGAGGTATGCTTTCATAGAAGTGTGTGTATCACGTGAGTATATGAAAGGCGTGAAGCAATGAAGAGCTATCGCTTGGAATATAGCACCACATAATTATACAGCAGTACAGCATTAGGTCCAGCCTTTATGTTTCTTATGTGTGATAAAGCCGCTTAGCTGTGTTTTATGTCTTTGTAAGTATTATATGAACATATTGTATGTCTATTGACAATAAACAATTACTGTCCCCATATAAGAAATATCATATACATATGTTTAAATCCACAATATTATAAAGCTTAATTAGTCATGTTGTTAAATATGGCACTAATAAAAGTAATTGTTGTTGTTATTGTAGTAGTATTATATGAACACACATGTCCCCACAGCACTGAAGCAGGTAATGTGTTGTGCACTATTGCGTGTTGACACTTTACAAAACGTAAATCAAACACATAACTTCCTCATATTATCCAAATTTATGATTTCAAACTATTACTATAATACAAATACCTTCGCAAAGTTCTTAAAGCTTTTTTCCCAATCTGTGTAATATAAATAAAGTTTAATGTTACACGTGTAATAACACCAGTTTGGCACATCGCTACCATGAGTTTGGTGTATGATTACATGCTTAACCGCACGAGTTAGGTTTATGAATGCATGCATAACTGCACGAGGTTTCGTTATCGGTACATACTTAACCACATGAGATTTCAGTTTCATGAATTTATTTCATTGTCTAGAATTTCGATAATTTACGAAAAATAACAACAGCGATGTTAAAACACTATTCAATTTGCTTTTGCATGACGGACTATCGATGTGTGTGTGGGGTACGGTAAAGGCATATTGATTTATTAAATTACTATCAATAATTCCAACTCCTTAGGATTTGCGGATAAACCAGGGTCTTTCACCTACCGGAAATAGTATTATAAATGAGGAAGTTCAATTATTTATATTTGAATGGCAATTTACATGTGGTTACATGTGGTTATGTGCTGCTTAAACAATGAAATAGTTACACACCCATTACTGCAACACTTCTGTATCCCGGGGCAACTGGAACCGCTGGTACATCGGTCAACACATGCACCAAATTGAAACAATTTCCGTCGTGGACACCGACAGGACTTTTCTGCTACGTAAAACGTACTATAAATCAGCACATTGGCCACATCGTATTTAATTTATAGATGGTCTCCGTGACCGATTGGATAAGGTCGTTGACTTAAAATCACTTGTCCCATCCACCACTCTATGGTGATTTCGAATTATGCAGTGCATGGAAGCTATCCAGACGGCTTGCTGGAGGTCAATGGTTCTATATGGGTGTCCGCCCGTGCCAGAGCTCGAGTGACCATCCGATATATACCTCCACCAATAACAGCTTGAGAGTCGCCACATGACATAAGCTGTTAGTGCGACATTAAACACAAAACCAAAACATATTCATTTAGAGTAACTTGTTGGCCACGTCACAAAATAGAGGGGTTCCTTGTTGTTATGGTTATTGTTGTTGGCTTCAAATCATTTGCTCGTCACCAATATAGATTCGAATCTCACTGGGGATGTCGAATTATTCCATGGACGGTATCCAACGGAGTTATCCAACGAAGTTATCCAACGAAGTTATCCAATGAAGTTATCCAACGAAGTTATCCAACGGAGTTATCCAACGGAATTATCCAACGGAGTTATCCAACGAAGTTATCCAACGAAGTTATCCAATGAAGTTATCCAACGGAGTTATCCAACGGAGTTATCCAACGGAGGTATCCAACATAGTTATCCAACATAGTTATCCAACGAAGTTATCCAACGGAGTTATCCAGCGAAGTTATCCAACGGAGTTATCCAACGATGTTATCCAACGAAGTTATCCAACATAGTTATCCAACGGAGTTATCCAACGAAGTTATTCAACGGAGTTATCCAACGGAGTTATCCAACGAAGTTATCCAACGGAGGTATCCAACGGAGTTATCTAACGGAGTTACCCGGCGGACTCGTGATGTCGCATAGTGATGGTCTCAATGATAAGTTACTACTCCGTTCATATAGTTTTATTATTCAATATACACACACCCAGAATATATCAACAACGTGTCTGTCCCATTAGCCCCATGAGCTCCCAGTACATATCTCCCCCGTCACACACTAGGCGAGTTGCCCGTGATCTCCCAGTACATATCTCTCCATCACACACTAGGCGAGTTGCCCGTGAGCTCTCAGTACATATCTCCCCATCACACACTAGACGAGTTGCCCATGATCTCCCAATACATATCTCCCCCGTCACACACTATGCGAGTTGCCTGTTATCTCCCAGTACATATCTCCCCCGTCACACACTAGGCGAGTTGCCCGTGATCTCCCAGTACATATCTCCCCCGTCACACACTAGGCGAGTTGCCCGTGAGCTTCCAGTACATATATCCCCATCACACACTAGGCGAGTTACCCGTGATCTCCCAATACCTATCTCCCCATCACACTAGCTACTGATGTCGATGGAAGGTCAGGTATATATAAATCTTATAGTAACTGACACATTCCTCAATGACAACCTATGATCATACTAGCTACTGATGTTGATGGAAGGTCAGGTATATATAAATGTTATAGTAACTGACACATTCCTCAATGACATCCTATGATCATACTAGCTACTGATGTTGATGGAAGGTCGGGTATGCATAAATCTTATAGTAACTGACACATTCCTCAATGATATCCTATGACCACACTAGCTACTGATGTTGATGGAAGGTCGGGTATGCATACATCTTATAGTAACTGACACATTCCTCAAAGACATCCTATGATCACACTAGCTACTGATGTTGATGGAAGGTCAGGTATGTATACATTTTATAGTAACTGACACATTCCTCAATGACATCCTATGATCATACTAGCTACTGATGTTGATGGAAGGTCGGGTATGCGTACATCTTATAGTAACTGACACATTCCCCAACGACATCCTATGATCACACTAGCTACTGATGTTGATGGAAGGTCAGGTATGTATAAATCTTATAGTAACTGACACATTCCTCAATGACATCCTATTGAGAATCCCATTAAGAATATATAACATCATTACAGTAGATTTAATTAACGTATTTACAACATGAAACAACGAAACAGTTATTATTATCTTGTTAAATATAGATATAAAGATATTAGATGCATAGGTTTCGATTGATATGTTAAAATATCAATTATCAACCTCGATCAGATCGAGAGTGAAGTGAACTAATGTGCAGCTATTTCTTATGACAACTAAACATACGAAAACTCAACAAACATAAACTAAAACATACATTATTTACAATGATAAGAATAGTGTCGTTAACGTATATTAAAACAGGATTAGGCTTATTTCTCATTAGAGGTAGGCTAATAAGCAGAACAATGAGTTGATCACATTTGCTCATATATTTAGAGAGTTCTAAGGTACACATGGCACATTGTAATAGTACATGGCGTTCATACCCCAACAAACTACACACCGGACATTTACGATCTTCTAAACTTAGACGTTCATCCTTCCAGTTTCTATACAATTGGAGGCAACTCCACACTTAAATTCACTATATGCAGACATAATGTCGTATATATGCAATTAGTTTACAATATTCGTCTTGTAGATCAGTTTTAATGACTGTGTTGCGACCTTTCTCCATATGAACCAATAAAGTTAGCATTAGTAACTAACTACCACTAAGTTACATATATTACCAAATTTCGAATTTTCTACACGATCTAGGAATGTGTGTCTAGATAGAGATATAGACCTATCAAATGGGGTAAACTATTATGTGATCGTGTTGAACGACAAAACAAACAGAATTATCAGTACTATTAAAAATGTTGTAATTGTTTATGGAACTTTATAAACATGAATGTGTCATGCACTAGAATGTAACACGATAGAAACAAGTATTATATATGCAGCATGAACTTATCAACACTACACTGTTTTCATCAGTATATAGTTAAGACAATGCAACACATTGAAGGTTCATTTACACGAATGTGTATATGCGTGAACAAAGTTGCATCAACATTGACGTTATAACGTTCAAAATGTTACATATTTGAACGAGAACGGGTTTCAACTTTCTGAAATATGTTGGGAACAACTAATGTAGATAAATGATACTAGATTTCATAAAAGTTTAAACATTAAGAAAACATTAAAATTGTATTTTCACATTTTCACAATGACGATCACACATAACATTATGCTGCAGATGTATACATATATTATTGATGATTGCTCCAGTGTTATACATTGGTATACGCCTTTCTTCCCATTCAGTGAGGACTTAGGTAGACAACTTGTGAAGCTGCAGATTATTGTAAGCCACAGTGTCTTCATGCCTTTCTGTTGGTAGAAAATAGAAAGAATCAAAATAAGCCATGTTATTATTAAATACTATTGTTTTATCATTCACATATTATACTTAGTCTAGTAGCATTCGTTCAAACTTAATGACACAGTATTGAACGTACATACAATATGTACTACATTAAGTCTTACCAATTGATTCCATTATGTAGTAACAAACTCTTTTATGATGCCAAGAGAAAAACTTAATTTGACCTACTTACGAGAGTTAACTGTAATTTTATTTCATATGAATTTTGCAGCCAGAGCTATCGAATCATATATGCCATAACCGGACTACTGGACTTGACGTCGTGGTGATATAATCGTTTGAGAAATCGACCATGCCAAAGTGAGTGGTAATGATTCGAAAAACCTCAAAAAAGATACGCACCTAATGTCGGTGTAAGGGAGGAATATGTCGACACTGCTTCATTGTTTGCATCCAGAGCTTCATATGTCGCACTAAAACAAATTATCAGTATGTATTATATTACATGTATAGTATTTACAAGTTTGCTATTATATCACTGTATAGACTTGATCATAGTTATAAATGTTCAATAACCGTTTTAAGTGTGCACGTACCATGCATTCTAACTAGTATCCATGTCACCGTTTACTCGCATTCATTGGTATTACCTCAATTACATGGGACTTAGTCAGTTGTGAGTAACAATGCGTATATTCATGGTCGCTCAATATAATATTATATGCCTTTATAGGAAACACTTTCTTACATAGCAAATGCTGGTTTTGATAGAAGTAGTTTATATTCGTTGAATCGTTCTATCTTTCTTCCTTATATGACATATTCATGGAAACTATTGCATGCATTATTAGATAATCTGATTATGGTTTTACTTGAATCTGTGTATATCTGCTAACGCTGGCATTAATCCAGTTTGAAAACCGTTCTTTTTTCAATGATATAGTATGAAGACAAACTATATTAGTCACCATCCCTTGAATTATAATACTTTCTTCTCTTAAATCGCACCCGCAGAATAAAACATACATGCATATTGACATTATTTTGTTATGTCAACAAACCGCGTATACGACGATTTGGTTATTAGTTGGACTACTTAGTTTTTTAGGCAAATATTTGGAGAAAAAGTAATCCATTTAACAGGAAAATACATTCTGCAGTTGCGTTTTCATTGATATAATGACGCCTTAAGCAATTATGGGGCCTATTATTCCCTCTCATATTTCTGAAATAAACTGTAAACTGAATTAGGTGATTTACAGCTACAAATAATATGTAAAATGTCGTGCTATATATATATTGGTTATTTTATTCATATGAGGGCATATCGGACGATTACAATTAATCTGTTATTATTATTATTATATACCAGTAGGTTACAGTTATACAGTTTGTACTTACACATCTTGAAGATCGTTTTCTGCAAAATACAAAGAAAAACATTCATTTTAAACTGTAATATTGGTCATTTATTGTTGTGGATAGAAGATAATACGTATTCATTCAATCAATGAATTATGCGTATATAGGTTTGATATATTTGGATGCTGTCTTACAATTTAGATGGGAATAGCATGCCGATATCGTTAGCATACCATTATACTGTAGCATTACCTCTACATATACATACTGGTAGACATTATAGAACATTACCTTGAACAGATCCACTCTTGACTGACTGATGTGCATTGGTGTCTCCTTGACTGCAATTCGATAAAAGTATTAATAACATAACAAAATAAACCAGATTGTAGGGCGTATGAAACGTCCGACTCCTTCAAAGAATTAATACATTTTACAAACATCAGAACATCTATTTAGATAACAACTAATACATTCGTCATTGTTCTTTGTTAATTGTCTGTCTTTATAATGTGATTGTATATAAAGCAATTACACATGTTTAAGCTAAAAGTTCAATCATGAAAACAACATGATCTATGCAGTTCCAATGTGTATGACATGTGTATGTCTATAAATAGTACCGTCTAGGGACGAAAGAGACATAACTTGTGGTGTTTAGGATTAGTAGTATTTCCAATTGATACGGCACTGCTCTGAGGTATGATATAAACAGTTGGCAACATGATAAGTACGGATACTTTTCTTTCTTATGAAGCGTGTATATAATTATGGTTTTGATGTTTGTTTTTCAAATAATTATTCGGCATGTCGTTGTTTGTCTTTGTTTGTCATATTGTCGAATGCATATCGACTATTTGGTAATGCTTTAAGCCTGATGTTAACTTTTGTTTTTTACAAATTATTTTTAATATTAGACATGTGTTCATGAATTATAGTATGTAGGTCATCACATGTTACTTGTGTCGGTATTTCGAAAATATACGTGGACAATTGTCATTTGACTTAAGTATTTGTATCAAACAACCTGTCTAAGTGTATCATCAATTGGTGAAATATTGAATTGAAATGTTCAGGATTTGCTTTTGAGACATTGTGGTGTAGACCTGTTATATCAACTTAATGTGTGTTGATTATGTCCGAATGCCCCTTTCATGTGTCCCCATCACAAGGTGACACGGGGCTCGTGAACTCGCAGATAGTTGCGGACTCAATAACCTGGTAGTATTTCGCATTACGTAAATCCTTTTATTTTACAATATCAATATACATCCATTTTTATAAATATCCAGAATATGCATAATGGATATCTAGTGAGTATATGTCCCTTCTATTCACATGACAGCACCATCACCGATCTAGCCGTCCGCAGTAGTACAGACGTCTCTTTGGGTGTAAACAAACGGGCGCCATTTTGAATACGCTTTATAGTAAATCATTTGCATATAAGGGAATATAAAGTAGGTCACGAGCGTGCGCGTCACTATAGAGCCTATTGATGACGTATCGCTCAACTACCGCGCTCTTTGCTTTTTTAGTAAACCCGTCTCTTTGCTTTTTTCTATTTATAGTAACTCATTTGCATATAAGGTAATATAAGTAGGTCACGAGCGTGCGCGTTTATTTTTAGTCACCTGATGACGTATCGCGCAACTACCGTGTACGAAGGCGTATCGGACGATCTAGTAACAGCGTCTCTACGCGGCGTCCATTTTGGATGACCTCACGATTATGTCCGGGCTTATCGGATAATCTTATAATTCGAGCATAATGCGCCATATGTACGCTATTATATATCCGGAGCGTCGTCGCATAAAAATGTTCTTCGAAGACACTAGTCAGAATAATCGGTGGCCCCGCCAAGTACCCTGATGACACCCTCATGCTTCCATTCAGAGCCGCTTCCAACTGGTCCGTACCGGGGGGTAACTACATTATCCGCCCACACACGGATTCAGATCCGGGCTGGCCGGGGTAGAGTTGTCACTGCATCGGCCCTCATGTACGGTAAGTGAGGCCTGTCGACCGTGTAGCGAGTGGATGGTTGTCACGGGACAACGACTGGTTGTCACGGATGTACGGTTACCCGATGGTGACCAAATCCAGCTCGCAATCATGGGTCGCCACCTCCGTACGACAGGTAGTCGCGATAGCGCAGCTTCAGGTCCGGAGTTCGAGCCCCGCTGGAGCCGTTACGAGCGTGCCCTCGGCATTTGAATTCCCTCTCCATCAGGAACGATAAGTCGGAATAACTCGTTTCGCGATCGAGCTAAAATAAACTTGTATAAAAAAAACCGGATGAAGTTAAGCGAACTGACGTTCTTTTACGACATCGATATACCGATCGGTACAGTAACAGAATGAAAGTGGTATATAAGAAAACGAAGCGACTACACTACATACTCGATTGCACCGACCAATGAGAGACACCAATGGGAACGAACCGCTCTATAAATAGCGAGCGCGTACGTTTCTATAAATAACGACTACGAATCGATCCATAAATAGCGATCGCGTACCATTCTATAAATATAGACTACGAACCGATCCATAAATAACGAACGCTTCTATATAAATATAGACCGATTAGAACCGACTTAGGCCTCAATCCTTTCATAAGCTTCACGAACTTCAACGAATATACGGGTAAGTTCTATATTATTCAAACTCGACGTACGTTTTTATCGAGTAAGAAATCCTAATTATACGCTATATACAAACTTAACCTATGTACTTTAGCGAAAATGAATAATATATATCTTACATCGTTACGTATACTTCCATAAAAACGCGATAAATTATTAATAATCCTTAATGTACGTTTTAGAAGGGCATGTCACTAGACATAGCCATAGCGTATATGAAACACGAATAAAGCACACGTATTTTATCGTATAGAGTGATACAACGATTAATATAAATGTCTAATACTCGGTGTTCCATGCCCGTTAACATAATTAACTGCACGATACATCTCAGTTTAGGCACCTCACCCAACACCATCAGTACAGAAAATGAAGGCGAAAGCCTTTTGCAACAGTATTTACTACAAAATACAGCCGTCATTAGTGTCATGGAATGCCAGAGAAATGCGTAAGCATCGAGAAAACAGCATGGAGCCATTCATACAGTTAATTATAAATATCGCGTGGCAAATTGTTTCATGATTCTAAAGTAATTAATACGTTTACATACCGAGGTTGTCAATACAAGCCTTTAAAAGCTAAAGGTATGACCACCAACATTTCTCATAACGGATTAACTGATAAGCCCGGAGAGCATACATAACTTAATCCTCGGCTAATTGGTTCTAATTGATGCGGAGATATCCCAACGATGTTGAAGACAGGGCTTGCTTCTGAATCATCACAACTACGCTATCTCATAAAACAAGAACCGGCTGTGATGATTCATTAATGGACAATATTTTATTAACACCCAAACAAGATTGTCTTTAAGACGTATCTGCAAATAATTAAAATCGCTTTCGTTCGCTAAATGTATGCGTACTTGCCGTGGGGAATTCTTGTAATCACTGCCTACCTGCCTGCCTGCCTGTCCGTCCGTCCGTCCGTATGTATGTCTGTCTGTCTGTCCGTCCGTCCTTCCGTCCGTCCGTCCGTCCGTCTGTCTGTCTGTCTGTCTGTCTGTCTGTCTGTCTGTCTGTCTGTCTGTCTGTCTGTCCGTCCGTCTGTCCGTCCGTCCGTCTGGCGGTCTGTCTGTAGGTGGAGCATCTTCTGCCTAGTGCACTGTCCTCCAAAACAACGGCTTTGATGTTTTCATGATGGATATGTAATAGCGTGCATATGTCGCATTAAGCTCGAAACAGAATTATAAGATGTACATGTATGTAAATGCTGCATGTAGGCCTACAGTGGTACTCAAATCAATCTAAAAACAGCAACAATTATTTCGCTATTTCTTTAGTATTTATACGGATATCCATAATTCGATTATTAGATATAGGGGTAGCGCCGCGTAGGTTCGATCCCTGGATTACCCTAATAAAATTAATGGTCTTTCAGATGGGACCGAGGTATCGTGTCTGTGTACGTAAAGGAACCAGAGGAGACTCTGTAATGGGTCTCTGTCTGTATCATCGCACTATCCTCCAAAATTACTAATCTCTTCAGGAGAGCGACGCTCGTACGGGTAACCGGTAGCGACGATAAATAAACGTAAAACATACAGAAACTATCGACGAATTATTCAACGCAGTGGTGTGAAATTATCAATGCATTGTGTTTGTTTATTATAGCGTCACCCTATTTTATTTCTGACTTATGATACACCACTTATTATGAACATCAGTACTTCCCGAATCCTATGCTCGTATGTCTGGCGCCATGCTGGGGGGCAATCGGTAACCATTATTTAACTAGCTGGCGGCTCACCAACCGGCCAAATCAGAACAAACCCCTAACGAGGTTCGACGGAATGTCTGGAAAATGCAATGTCAAAAATGAGAACGAAATATTTATTTCTGTCTGCTTATCAACTCGATGGTATTTTCCATGGAACATTATTAGGCTCGTTTCAAGTTTGATTTATTTGACATCTTGCCACGCGTACATTTTGACGCGCAAACCCCACGCTGTATCTCCGCGTGAGAGTTCGCGCAATTAGTTTATAATTAAGGGCAAATATAAACATTAGCATAAATTGGGAAAATAAGCGCTGTAACACTTCATTATAGCAAGAATATTTAAAACATGTAAACATAACGTCATATCATATTTACAATCAGACTATTCATAGTGTATATATAGATATACGCGCATATCTATTGTCTGTCTGTCTGTCTGTCTGTCTGTCTGTCTGTCTGTCTGTCTGTCTGCCTGCCTGTCTGCCTGCCTGCCTGTCTGTCTGTCTGTCTGTCTGTCTGTCTGTCTGTCTGTCCGTATGTCTGTCTGTCCGTATGTCTGTCTGTCCGTATGTCTGTCTGTCCGTATGTATGTCCGTCCGTCCGTCTGTCGCTGTCTGTCTGCCTGTAGTGTCCGTCCGTCCGTCCGTCGTCCTTCCCTCCGCTGTTGTCTGTCTGTCTTGTCTGTCTGTCTGTCTGTCTGTCTGTCTGTCTGTCTTCTGTCTGTCTGTCTGCTGTCTGTATGTCTGTCTGTCTGTTGTCTGTCTGTCTGTCTGTCTGTCTGTCTGTCTGTCCGTCCGTCTGTCCGTCAGTCCGTCCGTCTGTCCGCCTGCCTGTCTGTCTGTCTGTCCGTCCGTCTGTCCGTCCGTCCGTCCGTATGGCGGTCTGTCTGTCGGTGGAGCATCTTCTGCCTTGTGCACTGTCCTCCAAAACAACGGCTTTGATGTTTTCATGATAGATATGTAATAGCGTGCATATGTCGCATTATGTTCGAATTATAAGATGTACATGTATGTAAATGCTGTATGTAGGCCTACAGCGGTACTCAAATCAATCTAAAAACAGCGACAATATGGGGCGACGTTTCGCTATTTCTTTAGTATTTATACGGATATCCATAATTCGATTATTAGATATAGGGGTAGCGCTGCGTATGAGTACGATATATGAAGATTATTCTCCATACCGAGTAATGCCAGAGAAATGCTTAAACATAGAGAAAACAGCATGGAGCCAGACTAACACATTCATACAGGTAATTCTAAATAGCTTGCGTCGTTAAATATGTCCCAAATGCACCTTACAATCTAAAGGTAATTAATTTCGAATTACTACAAATCGACGCGGAAATCCGTAAATGTAATTAAGAAATGTTAAATGTCAAATACTCGTTTCGCTATCTAGCTAACATAAATTTGTATAAACTAATTACATCCCCAATGCTAATCACGTGATCGGTGTTACATTGCGCATCATTTATTACAGTTGTAGAGAACATGCGTATGTGCTAATAGTCAATGTTGTTATCATAATACGCCTATCAGTTTCATGCGAAGCCTATTTTATGGCAATACATGCGTTATTTGATAGACGACGTCGCTCGGAGATTCGGGTTCGAACATGGCTTATGAATGTATACGTCCAGACTGGTGTGACACCTGTGTGGTCGCTATATGAAAATGTTGCTTTCCAATAAAATATGCTCATCTGTTAGCCTTCCGTATTTATTTATCATCGACCCCTTGTTAATAGGGGTGACGCCTCTAAAATGTAGTCGTTAATTCATTTTTGTTGCAGGATACGCTCCAATTCCAGAAGCATACAGGCGCGTAGCTGCCATTAGGCCATAAGGCCCGGGCCTGCACATCAGTATTTATAAGGATATCCATAATTCGATTATTATATATAGGGGTAGAGCCGCGTACGCTCTATGCTGTTTATAACGGAGTTAAAAGACTTGGCCTACGACGTCATCAATTTTTCTACTCGGCGTTAGAGCGTAGAAATCTGTAGAAATCGACGTAGCTCGGCGAGACCGACACGACCATGTCTTTCCTTTATTTATACGGCCAGTACTTATCGAGATATCGCGGTTTATGAATGAAAATAAAAAAATATTTAAACGTAACTATACGTTAGTTCTAATATACGCGTATCGTCGTCACGAGTCCGACGCTACCCTTCATTTTGAGCTATCATTAGTCGATATATCTATAATACTGATTATCTCCCTTTAATCGTAAATAAGTTTGAAGAAAAATGAACTTTCGAGGAAACTGGCCTTGTTTGGTATCGTCGGAAAGATCTCGAAGAGACAATGACGAATCCGCGACTCAATTAATGGTCCGACCTCATACCGGAAGTAGTGATCCGAAAAACCGGAAATACCGATATAAATTCGTTATATAAGCTTTATTATAGGTCTATCTATCCGGGGGTTTCGATAAACGATTATACGTTCCGAGCCTACGATTTTCAAAATGGAGGATATAAATGGCGGGAAAACACTATCTCGCTTATTAATGGTCCATTCGACCAGGGGTGGGTCGCTCCATTTATATCCGTATCTACCCTTAATTCTAATTACGTAGCTAATGTCCGTACACACTCCCTCTACACATTCTCATTATACCGATTATATTTATTATCGTCATTTCGATCGTAAGATTTTGATATTATATAATACGTATAAGTACCTAAATATCTTTACACTATGGCATCCTATACTTAAGTCGCTGAGCGTGTTTATAGTTTCCGGAATATTGCATCAGTCAGTCGTTGGCGTCACGAAATAATGCCCAGACACGTATAGACCTATCCTATAAATGACCTACGTTACTATAAATAGAAAACTAGTTGGAAAGCGCTGTTTATATTCATCCGATCAGAACGTATTGCTATAAATAACAATGACATACGTTACTATAAATAGAAAACTAGTTAGAACCGGTATTGCTATATTTATTTATCCGAGGAGAGCGTATTGCTATAAATAACAATTACCTACGTTACTATAAATAGAAAACTAGTTAGAGCCGGTTATCCACTATCTCACCATATGTACATGCATTACTACAATAACTACGCGCTGTCTCACCATATCTACATAAATTACTACAAGATATACGCACTATCTCACCCTATCTACATTCATTACTACAAGATCTACACACTATTTCACCATATATACATTCATTAATACAAGATATACACGCTGTCTCAACATATCTACATACATTACTACAATATATACACACTATTTCACCATAATTACGTACATTACTACAATAACTACACACTATGGCACCATATCTACAAACATTGCTACAAGATCTACACACTATATCACCATATCTACATACATTCCTACAAGATATATCCACTATCTCACCATATTTACATTCATTACTACAAGATCTACACACTATATCACCATATCTACATACATTCCTACAAGATATATCCACTATCTCACCATATTTACATACATTACTACAATAACTACACACTGTCTCACCATATCTACATACATTACTACAAGATATATCCACTATCTCACCATATTTACATACATTACTACAAGATATTCAAACTATCTTACCATATCTACATTCATTACTACAAGATCTACACACTATTTCACCATATCTACGTTCATTACTACAAGATATACACGCTGTCTCACCATATCTACATACATTACTACAAGATCTCCACACTATTTCACCATATCTACATACATTAATACAATATATACACACTATCTCACCATATCTACATATATTACAACAATATATATCCACTATCTCACCATATCTACATTCATTACTACAAGATCTACACACTATTTCATCATATATACATTCATTACTACAAGATCTACACACTATTTCACCATATACACATTCATTACTACAAGATCTACACACCATATCACCATATCACCATATCTACGTACATTCCTACAAGATATATCCACTATCTCACCATATTTACATTCATTAATACAAGATATACACGCTATATCACCATATCTACTTACATTCATACAAGATATATCCACTATCTCACCATATATACATACATTGATACTAAATTTACACACTATCTCACCATATCTACATTCATTACTACAAGATCTACACACTATATCACCATATCTACATACATTCCTACAAGATATATCCACTATCTCACCATATTTACATATATTACTACAATAACTACACGCTGTCTCACCATATCTGCATACATTTCTACAAGATAAACGCACTATCTCATCATATCTGCATTCATTATTGCAAGATATACGCACTATCTCATCATATCTAAGTACATTACTACAAGATATAAGCACTATCTCACCAAATATACGTACATTACTACAAGATATACACGCTGTCTCAACATATCTAAATACATTACTACAATATATACACGTTATATCACCATATCTGCATATATCACAACAATATATATCCACTATCTCACCATATATACATACATTGCTACTAAATTTACACACTAGCTCACCATATTTACATTCATTACTACAAGATCTACACACTATATCACCATAATTACATTCATTACTACAAGATATATACACTATCTCACCATATTTACATACATTAATACACTAACTACACACTGTCTCACCATATCTACATATATTTCTACAAGATATGCACACTATCTCAACATATCTACATACATTACTATAAGATATACACACTATCTCACCATATCTACGTACATTACTACAAGATATACACACTATCTCACTATATATATATATACGCACATTACTACAAGATATACAATCTGTCTCACCATATCTACATACACACACTATATCACCATATCTGCATATATTACAACACTATATATCCACTATCTCACCATATCTACATACATTTCTACAAGATATACACACTATCTCACCATATATACATACATTGATACTAAATATACACACGTTCTCACCAAATCTACATACATTACTACAAGATATATCCACTATCTCACTATATATACGCACATTACTACAAGATATACACGCTGTCTCACCATATATACATACCTTACTACAATATATATATATACACACTATATCACCATATCTGAATATATTACAACAATATATATCCACTATCTCACCATATCTACATACATTTCTACAAGATATACACACTATCTCAACATATATACATACATTGCTACTAAATATACACACTTTCTCACCAAATCTACATACATTACTACAAGATATACACGCTATGTCACCATATCTACAAACATTGCTACAAGATCTACACACTATATCACCATATCTACGTACATTCCTACAAGATATACACACTATCTCACCATATCTAAATACATTACTACAAGATATACGCACTATCTCACCATATCTAAGTGCATTACTACAAGATATACACACTATCTCACCATATATACACACATTACTACAAGATATACACGCTGTCTCACCATATCTACATACATTACTACAATATATACACACTATATCACCATATCTGCATATATTACAACAATATATATATACACTATCTCACCATATCTACGTACATTTCTACAAGACATACACACTATCTCACCATATATACATACATTACTACAAGATCTAAGCACTATAGCAACATATATACGTACATTATTACAAGATATATCAACTATCTCACCATATTTACATACATTACTACAAGACATACACAGTATCTCATTATATCTACATACATTATTACAATATATACACACTGTCTCACCATATCTACATACATTAATACAATATATACACACTATATCAACATATCTGCATATATCACAACAATATATATCCACTATCTCACCATAACTACATACATTTCTACAAGATATACACACTATCACACCATATCAATGTATATTACTACAATAACTACACACTGTCTCACCATATCTACATACATTACTACAAGATATACACAGTATATCACCATATCTACATACATTACTACAAGAAATTATTCACTATATCACCATATATACGTTCATTACTACAATATCTAAACACTATCGCACCATATATACATTCATTACTACAAGATATACACACTATATCACCATATCTACGTATATTACTACAAGATATACGCACTATAGCACCATATCTACATAAATCCCGCATCTTCCAACACAAAACATGGATCTTACCATAACATTAGGTCGTCAAAACATGTATTACACCGTAGCGTTTCAGTTTTTGTATCTAACGTTTCAATTTTTCGACAGTAACGTTTCAGTTTCTGACACGAGCGTTTCAGTTTCTGACACTAGCGTTTCCGTTTCTAACACTAGCGTTTCCGTTTCTGACACTAGCGTTTCAGTTTTTACCCTTAAGCACGTAATTCTCCGTAGAGTCCGTTTCAGTTTTTGACACGAGCGTTTCAGTTTCTGACACTAGCGTTTCCGTTTCTGACACTAGCGTTTCCGTTTCTGACACTATCGTTTCAGTTTCTGACACTAGCGTTTCAGTATTTGTCATTGTTATTTCAGATTTTGTCATTGTCATTTCAGTTTTTGTCTCCGTCTTTTCGATATACGACGCTACAATAGCATTTTTGGGTCGTTAATCCGATGAAAAAAAAATTGATGCGTCCCTTTAAAACAATTTTTATAGCCACTATCTCACCATATTTACGTACATTACTACAAGATATATGCACTATCTCACCATATTACGTACATTACTACAAGATATACGCACTATCGCAATATATATACGTACATTACTACAAGATATACGCACTGTCTCACCATATCTACGTACATTACTACAATATATACGCGCTATCTCACCATATCTACGTACATTACTACAAGATATACGCGCTATCTCACCATATATACGTACATTACTACAAGATATACGCACTATCTCACTATATATACCTACATTACTACAAGATATATCCACTATCTCACCATATTTACGTACATTACTACAAGATATACGCAGTATCTCACAATATCTAC
>CM026386.1:89895744-89938734 GCA_014843695.1 Archivesica marissinica
CAGCAGAGGTATCCAACGGAGTTATCCAACGGAGTTATCCAACGAAGTTATCCAACGGAGTTATCCAACGGAGTTATCCAACGAAGTTATCCAACGGAGTTATCCAGCATAGGTATCCAACGGAGTTATCCAACGGAGTTATCCAACGGAGTTATCCAACGGAGTTATCCAACGGAGTTATCCAACGGAGTTATCCAACGGAGTTATCCAACGAAGTTATCCAACGGAGTTATCCAACGGAGTTATCCAACGGAGTTATCCAACGGAGATATCCAACGGAGTTATCCAACGAAGTTATCCAACGGAGTTATCCAGCATAGGTATCCAATGGAGTTATCCGACGGAGTTATCCAACGGAGTTATCCAACGAAGTTATCCAACATAGTTATCCAATGGAGTTATCCAACGGAGTTATCCAACGGAGTTATCCAACGGAGTTATCCAACGGAGTTATCCAACGGAGTTATCCAACGGAGTTATCCAACGGAGGTATCCAACGGAGTTATCCAACGGAGGTATCCAACGGAGTTATCCAACGGAGTTATCCAACGGAGTTATCCAACGGAGTTATCCAACGGAGTTATCCGACGGAGTTATCCAACGGAGTTATCCAACGGAGTTATCCAACGGAGTTATCCAACGGAGTTATCCAACGAAGTTATCCAACGGAGTTATCCAACGTAGGTATCCAACGGAGTTATCCAACGGAGTTATCCAACGGAGTTATCCGACGGAGTTATCCAACGGAGTTATCCAACGGAGTTATCCAACGGAGGTATCCAACGGAGTTATCCAACGGAGTTATCCAACGGAGTTATCCAACGAGGTTATCCAACGGAGTTATCCAACGGAGTTATCCAACGGAGTTATCCAACGGAGTTATCCAACGAAGTTATCAAGATTATCCAACGGAGTTATCCAACGGAGTTATCCAACGAAGTTATCCAACGGAGTTATCCAACGGAGTTATCCAACGGAGTTATCCAACGAAGTTATCGAAGGAGTTATCCAACGGAGTTATCCAACGGAGTTATCCAACGGAGGTATCCAACGGAGTTATCCAACGGAGTTATCCAACGGAGTTATCCAACGGAGTTATCCAACGGAGGTATCCAACGGAGTTATCCAACGAAGTTATCGAAGGAAATTATCCAACGGAGTTATCCAACGAAGTTATCCAACGAAATTATCCAACGGAGTTATCCAACGGAGTTATCCAACGGAGTTATCCAACGGAGTTATCCAACGAAGTTATCCAACGGAGTTATCCAACGGAGTTATCCAACGGAGTTATCCAACGGAGTTATCCAACGGAGTTATCCAACGGAGTTATCCAACGGAGTTATCCAACGGAGTTATCCAACGGAGTTATCCAACAGAGGTATCCAACGGAGTTATCCAACATAGGTATCCAACGGAGTTATCCAACGGAGTTATCCAACAGAGGTATCCAACGGAGTTATCCAACAGAGGTATCCAACGGAGTTATCCAACGGAGTTATCCAACGGAGGTATCCAACGGAGTTATCCAACAGAGGTATCCAACGGAGTTATCCAACGGAGTTATCCAACGGAGTTATCCAACGGAGTTATCCAACGGAGTTATCCAACGGAGTTATCCAACGGAGTTATCCAACGGAGTTATCCAACGGAGTTATCCAACGGAGTTATCCAACGGAGGTATCCAACGGAGTTATCCAACGAAGTTATCCAACGGAGTTATCCAACGGAGTTATCCAACGGAGGTATCCAACGGAGTTATCCAACGAAGTTATCCAACGGAGTTATCCAACGGAGTTATCCAACAGAGTTATCCAACGGAGTTATCCAACGGAGTTATCCAACGGAGTTATCCAACGGAGTTATCCAACAGAGGTATCCAACGGAGTTATCCAACGAAGTTATCCAACGGAGTTATCCAACGGAGTTATCCAACAGAGGTATCCAACGGAGTTATCCAACGGAGTTATCCAACGGAGTTATCCAACGGAGTTATCCAACGGAGTTATCCAACGGAGTTATCCAACGAAGTTATCCAACGGAGTTATCCAACGGAGTTATCCAACAGAGTTATCCAACGGAGTTATCCAACGAAGTTATCCAACGGAGTTATCCAACGGAGTTATCCAACAGAGGTATCCAACGGAGTTATCCAACGAAGTTATCCAACGGAGTTATCCAACGGAGTTATCCAACGGAGTTATCCAACGGAGTTATCCAACGGAGTTATCCAACGGAGTTATCCAACGGAGTTATCCAACGGAGTTATCCAACGGAGTTATCCAACAGAGGTATCCAACGGAGTTATCCAACGAAGTTATCCAACGGAGTTATCCAACGGAGTTATCCAGCAGAGGTATCCAACGGAGTTATCCAACGAAGTTATCCAACGGAGTTATCCAACGGAGTTATCCAACGGAGTTATCCAACGGAGTTATCCAACAGAGGTATCCAACGGAGTTATCCAACGGAGTTATCCAACGGAGTTATCCAACGGAGTTATCCAACGGAGTTATCCAACGGAGTTATCCAACGGAGTTATCCAACGGAGTTATCCAACGGAGTTATCCAACGAAGTTATCGAAGGAAATTATCCAACGGAGTTATCCAACGAAGTTATCGAAGGAAATTATCCAACGGAGTTATCCAACGGAGTTATCCAACGGAGTTATCCAACGGAGTTATCAAGAAATTATCCAACGGAGTTATCCAACGGAGTTATCCAACGGAGTTATCCAACGGAGTTATCCAACGGAGTTATCCAACGGAGTTATCCAACGGAGTTATCCAACGGAGTTATCCAACGGAGTTATCCAACGGAGTTATCCAACGGAGTTATCCAACGGAGTTATCCAACGGAGTTATCCAACGGAGTTATCCAACGGAGTTATCCAACGGAGTTATCCAACGGAGTTATCCAACGGAGTTATCCAACGGAGTTATCCAACGGAGTTATCCAACGGAGTTATCCAACGGAGTTATCCAACGGAGTTATCCAACGGAGTTATCCAACGGAGTTATCCAACGGAGTTATCCAACGGAGTTATCCAACGAAGTTATCCAACGGAGTTATCCAACGGAGTTATCCAACGGAGGTATCCAACGAAGTTATCCAACGGAGTTATCCAACGGAGGTATCCAACGGAGGTATCCAACGAAGTTATCCAACGGAGTTATCCAACGGAGTTATCCAACGGAGGTATCCAACGAAGTTATCCAACGGAGTTATCCAACGGAGGTATCCAACGGAGTTATCCAAAGGAGTTATCCAACGGAGTTATCCAGCAGAGGTATCCAACGGAGTTATCCAACGGAGGTATCCAACGGAGTTATCCAATGGAGTTATCCAACGGAGTTATCCAGCAGAGGTATCCAACGGAGTTATCCAACGGAGTTATCCAACGGAGGTATCCAACGGAGTTATTCAACGGAGTTATCCAACGGAGTTATCCAGCAGAGGTATCCAACGGAGGTATCCATCGGAGTTATCCTGCAGAGGTATCCAACGAAGTTATCCAGCAGAGGTATCCAACGGAGTGATCCAACGAAGTTATCCAACGGAGTTATCCAACGGAGTTATCCAACGGAGTTATCCAATGAAGTTGTCCAACGGGCTTACGGGAGGTCGGTGGTACTATCAACCCGTACTTGAAATACTGCTCGGTTAGGACCCGAGGTTTTCCAGCACCAATTACACATTGATGGTCCTCATATGACGTAAACTATTCGGATTTAACCATACAATAACAAAGGTATATTGAACTTGTTTCATATGGACAAACTCTAGATTTAAGTTGTCACACAATTTAGCCCGGATCTCGTGTTGTCGCATAGTAATGGTCTCAATGACCAGTTACTACTTCCTTCATATAGTTTTATTATTCAATATCCATATATACACACCCAGAATATATTAACAACGTATCTGCCCCTCTAACATCATGAGCTCCCAGTACATATCTCCCCATCACACACTAGGCGAGTTGCCCGTGAGCTCCCAGTACATATCTCCCCATCACACACTAGGCGAGTTCCCCGTGAGCTCCCAGTACATATCTCCCCATCACACACTAGGCGAGTTCCCCTTGAGCTCCCAGTACATATCTCCATCACACACTAGGCGTGTTGCCCGTGAGCTCCCAGTACACATCTCCCCATCACACACTAGGCGAGTTGCCCGTGAGCTCCCAGTACATATCTCCCCATCACACACTAGACGAGTTGCCCGTGAGCTCCCAGTACATATCTCCCCATTTTAAAATATCAATTATCAAACTCGATCAGATCGAAGTGAACTAATTAGCAGCTATTTCTTATGACAACTAAACATATGAATACTCAACACACATAAACTATAACATACATTATATACAATGGCAAGAATAGTGTCGTTAACGTATATTAAAACAGGATTAGACTTATTTCTCAATAGAGGTAGGCTAATAAGCAGAACAATGAATTGATCACATTTGCTCATATATTTAGAGAGTGCTAAGGTACATTGTAATAGTAAATGCCGTTCATACCCCAACAAACTACACACCGGACATTTACGATCTTCTAAACTTAGACGTTCATCCTTCCAGTTTCTATACAAATGGAGGCAACTCCACACTTAAATTCATTATATGCAGACATAATGTCGTATATATACAATTAGTTTAGAGTATTCGTCAGGTAGATCAGTTTTAATGACTGTGTTGCGACCTTCTCCATATGTACCAGTAAAGTTAGCATTAGAGGGCGACCACTCAGTCACATATATTACTACATTTCGAGTTTTCTACACGATCTACGAATGTGTGTCTAGATAGAGGTATTGACCAATCAAATGGGGGTAAACTATGACTGTGTTGCGACCTTCTCCATATGTACCAGTAAAGTTAGCATTAGAGGGCGACCATTAAGTCACATATATTACCAAATATTCTACACGATCTACGAATGTGTGTCTAGATAGAGGTATAGACCTATCAAATGGGGTAAACTATTCGTGTTGAAAGACAAAACAAACAGAATTATCAGTACTATTAATAATGTTGTAATTGGTTATGGAACTTTATAAACATGAATGTTTCATGCACTAGAATGTAACACGATAGAAACAAGTATTATATATGAAGTATGAACTAGTAGTATGGGCATCTCTTTGCTTTTTCTATTTATAGTAACTCTTTGCAAATAAGGTAATATAAAGTAGGTCACGCGCGTGCGCGTTTATTTTTAGAATACGCGTCACCTGATGACGTATCGCGCAACTACCGAGTTCCGTGTACGAAGGCGTATGTCCATATCAGACGATCTAGTAACAGCGTCTCTACGCGGCGTCCATTTTGGATGACCTCACGATTAAAGTATGTCTGGGCTTATCGGATAATGTAGATCTTATAATTCGCGCATAATGCGACATATGTACGCTAAATGACCATTACCTATCCAGAGCGTTAACATCGTCACATAAAAATGTTCTTCGAAGACACTAGAGTACGTCAGAATAATCGGTACCTGGTGGCCCCGCCACGTACCCGGATGACACTCTCCACCCTACGTCTCATGCTTCCAGTCGGATCTGTTCTCGGGTCAATAACATCCACGCAGAGCCGCTTCCAACTGGTCCGTACTGGGGGGGTTCCGTACCTACATTCTCCGCCCACACACGGATTCAGATCCGGGCTTACCGCTGGCCGGGGTAGAGTTGTCAGTGCATCGGCCCTCATGAAATCCACTACGCTAGGTGAGGCCCGGCGCTGTCGTCCATGTACCGAGGTCGTGTAGCGAGTGGATGGTTGTCGCGGGACAACGACTTGCTGTAGGACGTCACGGATGTCCGGTTACGTTCCCCTTGATGGTGACCAAATCCAGCTCGCAATCATGGGTCGCCACCTCCGTACGACAGGAAGTCGTGATAGCGCAGCGTTCGCTTCAGGTCCGTAGTTCGAACCCCGCTGGAGCCGTTAGGAGCGTGCCCTTGGCATTTGAATTCCCTCTTCTCTCTCCATCAGGAACGAGGTCTCGAGAGTTGGAATAACTCGTTTCGCGATCGAGCTAAAAATTAATTTGTATAAAGAAACGGATGAAGTTAAGCAAAGCGAACCGAACTGACGTTCTTTTACGACATCTGTATACCGGGATATACTGATCGGTACATTAACAGAGTGAAAGTGGTGTATAAGAAAACGAAGCGTACGTTATTACTACATACCCGATTGCACCGACCAATGAGAGCTATAAATATGCACCAATGGGAACGAACCGCTTTATAAATAGCGAGCGCGTACGTTTCTATAAATAACGACTACGAACCGATCCATAAATAACGATTACGAACGCTTCTATAAATATACACCGATTAGAACGGACTTAGGCCTCAAACCTCAACCATGCTGTCAACGGGTAAGTTCATTATATTATTCAAACTCAGCGTACGTTTTTATCGCGTAAGAAATCCAAATTATACGCTATATACAAACTTAACCTATGTACTTTAGCGAAAATGAATAATATATATCTTATCTCGTTACGTATAATTCCATAAAAACGCGATAAATTATTAATAATCCGTAATGTACGTTTTAGAGGGCGATGGATTCCATCAGGAATGAGATATCCAGAGCGATTAATATAACGTCGTAAGAACTTGTTTCGCGATCGAGCAAATATAATTTTGTAATAAAATAATATTATCCATCCAATATGAGACGCGGGATGGAACGATTAATATAAATGTCTAATACTCGGTGTTCCATGCCCGTTAACATGATTAACTGAATCCAAGGGGCTCTTCAAGACACGGAGCACAGCTACAACCGCACGATACATCTCAGTTTAGGCACCTCACCCAACACCATCAGTACAGAAAATGAAGGCGAAAGCCGTTTGCATCAGTATTTACTACAAAATCTAGGCGTCATTAGTGTCATATCTATACAGAGGAATGCTAGAGAAATGCTTAAGCATCGAGAAAACAGTATGGAACCAAAATCTTACACATTCATACAGGTAATTCTAAATAGCTCGCGTCGTTAAATATGTCCCAAATGCACCTTAATCTAAAGGTAATTAATTTCGAATTACTACAAATCGACGCTGAAGTCCGTAAATGTAATTAAAAAATGTTAAATGACAAGTATATTCAATGATTGTAAAAAATTGTGAATTGACCGGTTTTGACCCTAGAAATCGATTCAGAACTTATCAATTAGTAGAATTTGATATTAAACGCTAGTAATATCGATGAATTATGGCATAGGAAGTCGAGGCATATTGTGTTGTCGTTATTTATACAAAATGAAACAAGTGTTGATCTTTTAGTTACATTTTCGTAAGAAGTCACGAATTTATTAAATTTATATTATTGGCAACTCACCCGTACAGTGCACGTGCAAAACATCTCAACAGTGTAGAATACGTAAAGATTCAGGATAGAACCACTTGACCTTTAATTAAAAAGGCAAGTTAGTATAACATGTGTGTGGTTTACGTTTATTTATCGTCGCTACCGGTTGCCCATATGAGCGACGCCTCCTGAAGAGTTTAGTAATTTTGGAGGATAGTACGATGATACAGACAGAGACCTATTACAGACTCTCCTCTGGTTCCTTTACGTGCACGATGTAAAGCACAGACACGATACCTCGGTTTAACATCCCATCTGAAAGATCGTTAATTTTATTAGGGTCAGACGGGGGATCGAAACTGCGATCGTTTTACCACTGGGCTACAGATCCGTCGGTTTATTATAACACAGCGGTTACAAATTATTTATATGGATTGATTAATATTATCGAATCACTTTTATATAGTAGTCATTATTATATAATAATAATATCGACGGTGCCGAATCAAAATGTCGTATAACCAGATTATACGTCTTTTTGACCTTAACATGTTTTTCAGTTATACGGATTTATTTTTAAATTTCGCGCCTTTTGCTCTTGGTCCCATTGCTATTGGATGACTATAACCTTTTGAACTGGGCATGTGACATTTTGCACTTGACTGATTGGTCCGATTGTGTAAAGGCAAAAGGTCGTATAAATTATACGTATTCTTATTAGCCAGTAAAACGCGGTAAAGTTAAAATCAAAAAGTCGTATAATTTCTAGTTTTGCCGGGAAAACTCAAATCCGAATACTGCGACTAGACATGCTGTGATCAAGCAATGGTAAGTTTTAATATACTTGTAATTTATGTATTTATTAACCATATTTCCTATGCAAGTGCCTTTAAATTCTGTTAATAGTATCCTTAAATACAAAACCATAAGTGGAATTTTTTTAAATAAATTCTAGACTCATAAAAACAGTCAATGTTTTCGTTGTAATGCAGGTGAGTTATGCTTATGCACTGATCGATAGGTGTAATTAACAGATTGTTCATGGAAGATGCATCAAAATAAGATATGGATTCGCAGCATGTTGAGGTTAAAATGTATACGAGGTTTTATAATACAACACATCAGCGGGAACAGGCGGGGTCGCTCATGTTGCCCGTTCTGCCCTCGAATGTGATGCTATTCTAAATGAGTAAAGTCACTTCTTTTCATATTGCCTCTTTCTTTCGGTTTCAGGATACCGACGCTGATCTGGAATGGACATGTTTTATTTGTGACAAAAAGGCTGAGAACTCTACACGTTGTTAGAACAACTAGTTTCGACGGACAACGTCCTTACGTTGATCCGGATTGGGCTCCAAGTAAACGTAAACGGTGTACAAGTAGCAGCGACACTGATGACGATACCTTGTACGAACCACGACGTAGATATTTCGTCAAGAAAGGTCTAAGGAAAAGCATATGTCAATCAAAGAACATTAACAAAAAGCATTGTGTGGTCAACAATCTTGTGGGGAAGAAAACTGTAACTAACCAAAGTAACAAAGTTGACATTAACCGGAAGAGGACAGAAGAATCTCAGGAGAATATCGATGTCGAAAGGAACAAGAAAAACAAGGTCGAACATCTTCAGAACAGAACTGTCTCTTCCCAAGCGCAGGTGCCAGCAACTAGTAACCAGATTGCCATGGTACAGGCAGGCTGCACAAAGCTTACAACTGAGAACCCCAACAGCACTATTGTTCATGTACCACTACAAACTACACGAGATTGTGACAATGAATGTCTAGAAACCGTAGCAATATCCTGTGCTGATACAGATCCGGATAGTGTAATGGTACATACAGTTGATGAACTTGATGTATACGAAAGCAGGACTGCCCAAAGCGAACATGCAGTCAATGCATTTACCAACCAGAATCAAGTTCCTGTAATAAGAAATGTTAACGGTTCCGATGTAATAACAATGGCGACCTAGACAACGTCGACCATTTACTAGATGCTCCCAATGTAGTACAATCAGACGATGGAAATATAGATATCATTGATCATGTGGAAGAAGTAGATCAGGTCATGGATGTTGGTCAGAATAAGAGACAGAATGGCATAAACAAACGCACAACGAACAAAACCTATAGAATGGTAGGCAAACAGTGTGTTAGTTTAATGAAATATACTAATGGAAACAAGAAAGTTAAACCGGAACGTATACTCACTGAACGAGGTTGTTCAAAACGTTATGAACGTCGCAATCAATGCGGTGAGTCCTCAGAAGAAGATAGGACGTAACTGTTTGATTCGTTCTGGCGAAATATGTCATGGGATGAGAAGAAAATGTACGTGTGCGAACATACTGACAAACAAGAGTGTCCAAATAAATCTGACACTAGCAAAAGAAACTTAACATTTAGATACAGTCTTATGCATTACGGAGTGTCCATGAGAGTGTGCAAGAACATGTTTCTGTCTACACTAGGTATAGGGGAGAAGTCAGTATACCAATGGGTGAAAAAGGTAGATGAAGAACGGGTATTCCAATTAGAAGCGAAAACGAGAAGAAAAAGAAGCATCCTTCGGCAAATGAACTCACAGCTAGAGAATATCTATAAAGCCTACCAAAGGTACCATCTCACTACTGCAGATCCGAAAGCAAAAAGGAATACATAGAACCTGTCTTTGGATCAATGGCCGAGCTTCACAGGGTATACAAAGAGTATTGTGCTGAACATGACAAGCGTTCAGTCAGCAAGACAACGTTTTATGAAGTGTTCAATGATATGAACCTGTCCTTATTCAAGACCCGCAAAGATCAATGTGACACTTGCGTAAGTTTCGAGGCTGGACATATAACAGAATATATATATAGTGCACATATAAAGCGTAAAGACAAAGCTCAAGAATCAAAGGCTAAGGATAAACTACATGCAGAAGATAACCCAACAGTAAAACTTATTACAGTTGATATGCAGGCAGTATTATAAGCGCCAATGCTAAAGGCCAGTGCGCTTTATTACAAGACCAAGCTTGCGTATCATAACTACACGGTATATGACGTCGTCTCTAAAGATGTAAGTTGTTACTTTTGGACTGAGAGTGACGGGGACCTATCAGCAAATTCGTTTGCCAGTTGCTTGACTGACTATATTAATAACCTGCCTACATCTGTCGAAAAGGTTATTGTGTATAGTGATGGATGTAACTATCAAAATAGGAACGTAGTGTTAGCCAACGCCTTACTAAAACTATCCAAAGATAGGAATATCCTAATCGTGCAAAAGTTGTTAGAAAAGGGTCATACCCAAATGGAGGTGGACAGCGTACATGCCACAATAGAACGCAAAATTAAGGATCAGCCAATGTATAGTCCAGCGTGTTATGTCAGCAAGATAATCGCTGCTAGGCTGATAAAGTCATACGAGTCAAATACCTCAGCTATGAATTTTTCAAAGAATTTTCTAAGTTGAACTACTACACCAGCATTAGACCAGGAACGAAGGCAGGCGATCCGACGGTATAGGATATTCGTTGCCTTCATTATTTGAAAGGGGATGGCATTCAAGTACAACTGAACTTCAATGAAGTTGAACATGATTTACCTCGACGAGCCAAGCGAGATAATCCGAAGCCTTAGGATACTGTTGGGCGGCTGCACACAGTAAGACTACCAATTAAAGGTAGCAAGTACAAGCACCTCCAGGAGCTCCAAAGTGTCATTCCTAGAGACTACCATGGTTATTACGATAGTCTAAAATATGCGTAATGGCCCCGTAGGCAAGTGTTGTTAGTCACCACTAGTAGACCGTAGTTGACAGAGTTAACCGTGCAGTTAACCGTAGTACAACGCACATGTATAAAGTTATACTTAACGTAGTTTGAACTTCATGAAACCCATGATTTGACCATGTTTAGCCTAAACATGTTCAAACTATCTCTACGGTGAGCTTGGAACAACCCAGGTCCCGATTGTAAAGGTAGTTTTCAACGTATTAGGCCCTACTTGACAGTAGAGTACACCGTAGTTGGTCAATGGCTCAATTGCTGATAATGATAGGGACTTATTGGCAATCCATCACATTCAAATTTGTTTAATCATTCTATTGTTAGAGAGCTGGATAATATTCAATTTTATAGAATGTTTTAGTGTGTTCCACGGTTTCACGTGGCAAGTAGCGTTAACTCTGTGTAGTACTGTTCAATATTAATTTTGTTTTGCAGTTCTTTTCTTTCAATAAACGGTTAATATTAAACAAATTAATATGTTTGTGTTTTCAATACAAATGCAAAATGTCGTAAAATGTAAGATTGGAAACTGTTTTCACCAAATCAAAATGTCGTATAATGTTTATGTTGCCAATTTTCGCTGTAAACCTTTACTATTTTCCAAAGCAATATCTCCGTGTCAACGCATTTGCTGATATTGATGTGCCTGCTTAATTTGGTATTGATTGTTAATTTATTGACCAAAACAATATATTTTTTGTATTTTCTGAAAAATCTTTTTTTGAGACGGAACAAGTTATACGACATTTTGATTCGGCACCGTCATTTATCGCCTTAATCTTAATTACATTACTATCATATGATATTAAATTAATAATAATTTAGAAGCAATTAGGAAATATTGAAAATAATATTAATGAATATTACCTCCCTTTATTTAATTAAGTATTATGAGACTACAAATACTATATAATATTGAGTGATTACAAGAATTCCCCACGGCAAGTACGCATACATTTAGCAAACGAAAGCGATTTTAATTATTTGCAGATACGTCTTAAAGACAATCTTCTTTGGGTGTTAATAAAATAGTGTCCATTAATGACTCATCACAGACGGTTCTTGTCTTATGAGATAGCGTAGTTGTGATAACTCAGTAGCAAGCCCTGTCTTCACCATCAATGGGATATCTCCACATCAATTAGGACCAATTAGCTGCGGATGACCTCATGATTAAGTTATGTACGCACTCTGGGTTTATCAGATAAACCGCTATGTTGTAGCTCAGAGAAATGTTGATTGCGCATTGAATGGATGGCTATGGTTGGACGGGTTTAGGTTTGTGTGTGTGTGTGATAAGAATGTAATAGTTGGCAAGTTACTGATTCCCTCTATCAGGTGGTGTGTTGTTTGGCAAGTTACTGATTCCCTCTATCAGGTGGTGTGTTGTTTGCGGTTTTTTATATAATGTATGTCTATTTACCTTACCATGATAATTTATTATGTATAGTTTAAGTATTGGTTTCAAATGTTCAAACCTTATTCAACAACTTAGGTCCATACACATACTGAACTGCAAAAGCATCATATACTATAGCACATATTACATAATATCAGCATAATAGTCCGTCTGTCTGTCTGTCTGTCTGTATGTCTGTCTGTCTGGATGTCTGTCTGTCTGGCTGTCTGTCTGTCTGTCTGTCTGTCTGTATGTCTGTCTGTCTGTCTGTCTGTGAAGCATCTTCTGCCTTGTGCACTATCCTCCAAAACAACGGCTTTGATGTTTTCATGATGGATATGTATTGGTCATTTAACGTACATATGTCACATTATGCGCGAAACAGAATTATAAGATGTACATGTATGTAAATGATGTATGTAGGCCTAGAGCGGTACTCAAATCAGTCTAAAAACAGCAACCATTATGGGGAGACGTTTCGCTATTTCTTTAGTATTTATACGGATATCCATAATTCGATTATTAGATATAGGGGTATCGCCGCGTATGAGCACGATCTATGCTGTTTATAATGGAGCTAAAAGACTTGGCCTACGAATCTGACGTCATCAATTTTTCGACTCGGAGTTAGATCGTAGAAATCTGTATAATTCGACGTAGCTCGGCGAGACCGATACGACGATATCTTTCCTTTATTTATACGTCGAGTAGTTTTCGAGATATAGAGGTTTAAAGATTTTATATATCCTTAAAGTACTATACGTTAGTTCTAATATACGCGTAGCGTCGTCACGAGTCCGACGCTATCCTTCATTTTGATCTATCATTATTCGATATATCTATAATACTGATTATCTCCCTTTAATCGTAAATAAGTTTGAAGAAAAATGAACTTTCGAGGAAACTGGCCGTGTTTGGTATCGTCGGAAAGATCTCGAAGAGACAATGACGAATCCGCGACTCAATTAATGGTCCGACGTCATACCGGAAGTAGTGATCCGAAAAACCGTAAGTACCGATATAAATTCGTTATATAAGCTTTATTATAGGGCCTATCTATCCGGGGGTTTCGATAATCGTACTAAACGATTATACGTTCCGCGCCTACGATTTTCAAAATGGAGGATACAAATGGCGGGAAACCACTATCTCGCTTATTAATGGTCCATTCGACTCGGGGTGTGTTGATCCATTTTTGTCCGTATCTACCCTTAATTCTAATTACGTAGCTAATGTCCGTACACAATTACCTCCCTCTACACATTCTCATTATACCGATATAATGATTATATTTATTATCGTCATTTCGATCGTAAGATGTTGATGGCCGCGATGCTCTATTATATAATTCGTATAGGTACCTAAATATCTTTACACTATGGCATCCGATACTTAAGTCGCAAAGGACTGAGCGTGTTTATAGTTTCCGGAATATTCCATCAGTCAGTCGTTGGCGTCACGAAATCATGCCCAGACACGTATAGACCTATCCTATAAATGACCTACGTTACTATAAATAGAAAACTAGTTGGAACAGGCTATTTATATTCATCCAATCAGAACGTATTGCTATAAATAACAATGACATACGTTACTATAAATAGAAAACTAGTTAGAAACGGTATTGCTATTTTTATTTATCCTTAAAGATTTTATATATCCTTAAAGTCCCGTAAATGAAAATGAAAAATATTTAAACGTAAGTAACGTTACTATACGTTAGTTCTAATATACGCATATCGTCGTCACGAGTCCGACGCTACCCTTCATTTTGATTTATCATTATTCGATATATCTATAATACTGATTATCTCCCTTTAATCGTAAATAAGTTTGAAGAAAAATAAACTTTCAAGGAAACTGGCCGTGTTTGGTATCGTCGGAAAGATCTCGAAGAGACAATGACGAATCCGAGACTCAATTAATGGTCCGACCTCATACCAGAAGTAGTGATCCGAAAAACCGTAAGTACCGATATAAATTCGTTATATAAGCTTTATTATAGGGCCTATCTATCCGGGGGTTTCGATAATCGTACTAAACGATTATACGTTCAGCGCCTACGATTTTCAAAATGGAGGATAAAATTGGCGGGAAAACACTATCTCTCTTATTAATGATCCATTCGACTCGGGGTGTGTCGCTCCATTTATGTCCCTATCTACCCTTAATTCTAATTACGTAGCTAATGTCCGTACACAATTATCTCCCTCTACACATTCTCATTATACCGATAAAATGATTATATTTATTATCGTCATTTCGATATCCACTATCTCACCATATCTACATACATTACTACAAGATATACACACTATCGCACCATATCTACATACATTACTACAATAACTACACACTGTCTCACCATATCTACATACATTACTACAAGATATACACACTATCTCACCATATATACGTACATTACTACAAGATATACGCACTATCTCACCATATCTACATATATTACACCAATATAAATCCACTATCTCACCATAGCTACATACATTACCAATAGATATATACACTATCTCACTATATCTACATTCATTACTACAAGATCTACACACTATTTCACCATATATACATTCATTACTACAAGATCTACACACTATATCCCCATATCTACGTACATTCCTACAAGATATATCCACTATCTCACCATATTTAAATACATTACTACAAGATATACACGGTATCTCACCATATCTACATACATTACTACAAGATATACACACCATATCACCATATCTACATACATTACTACAAGATATACACACTATCTCACCATATCTATATATAGTACTACAATATATATCCACTATCTCACCATATCTACATACATTACTAAAATATATATACACTATCTCACCATATCTACATCCATTACTATAAGATATACGCACTATTTCACCATATATACATTCATTACCACAAGATATACGCACTATATCACCATATCTACGTATATTACTGCAAGATATACACACTATCTCACCATATCTAACATATATTACAACAATATAAATCCACTATCTCACCATATCTACGTACATTACTACAAGATACACACACTATCTCACCATATCTACATATATTACACCAATATAAATCCACTATCTCACCATATCTACATACATTACTAATAGATATATACACTATCTCACTATATCTACATTCATTACGACAAGATCTACACACTATTTCACCATATATACATTCATAACTACAAGATCTACACACTATATCACCATATCTACGTACATTCCTACAAGATATATCCACTATCTCACCATATTTACATACATTACTACAAGATATACACAGTATCTCACCATATCTACGTACATTACTACAAGATACACACACTATCTCACCATATCTACATATATTACACCAATATAAATCCACTATCTCACCATATCTACATACATTACTAATAGATATATACACTATCTCACTATATCTACATTCATTACGACAAGATCTACACACTATTTCACCATATATACATTCATTACTACAAGACCTACACACTATATCACCATATCTACGTACATTCCTACAAGATATATCCACTATCTCACTATATTTACATACATTACTACAAGATATACACAGTATCTCACCATGTCTACGTACATTATTACAAAATATACACACTATCGCACCATATCTACATACATTACTACAATAACTACACACTGTCTCACCATATCTACGTACATTACTACAAGATATACACACTATCTCACCATATCTACGTACTTTACTACAATATATACACACTATCTCACCATCTACGTACATTACAACAATATATATCCACTATCTCCCCATATATACGTACATTGCTACTAAATATACGCACTGTCTCACCATATCTACGTACATTACTACAAGATATACACACTATCTCACCATATCTACGTACATTACTACAATATATACACACTATCTCACCATATCTACGTACATTACAACAATATATATCCACTATCTCCCCATATATACGTACATTGCTACTAAATATACGCACTATCTCACCAAATCTACGTACATTACTACAAGATATATCCACTATCTCACCATATCTACCTACATTACTACAAGATATACACACTATCTCACTATATATACATACATTACTACAAGATATATCCACTCTCTCACCATATTTACGTACATTACTACAAGATATACACAGTATCTCACCATATCTACGTACATTACAACAATATATATCCACTATCTCACCATATCTACGTACATTTCTACAAGATATACGCACTATCTCCCCATATATACGTACATTGCTACTAAATATACGCACTATCTCACCAAATATACGTACATTACTACAAGATATATCCACTATCTCACAATGTTTACGTACATTACTACAAGATATACACAGTATCTCACCATATATACGTACAATACTACAAGAAATTATTCACTATCTCACCATATATACATTCATTACTACAATATCTACTCACTATTGCACCATATATACGTACATTGCTACTAAATATACGCACTATCTCACCAAATCTACGTACATTACTACAAGATATATCCACTATCTCACCATATCTACCTACATTACTACAAGATATACACACTGTCTCACCATATCTACGTACATTACTACACTATATACACACTATCTCACAATATCTACGTACATTTCTACAAGATATATGCACTATCTCCCCATATATACGTACATTGCTACTAAATATACGCACTATCTCACCAAATATACGTACATTACTACAAGATATATCCACTATCTCACCATATCTACGTACATTACTATAAGATATACGCAGTATCTCACTATATATACGTACATTACTACAAGATATACACACTGTCTCACCATATCTACGTATATTACTACAATATATACGCACTATATCACCATATCTACATATATTACAACAATATATACACACTATCTCACCATATATACGTACATTTCTACTAAATATACGCACTATCTCACCAAATCTATGTACATTACTACAAGATATATCCACTATCTCACAATATTTACGTACATTACTACAATATATACACAGTATCTCACTATATATACATACATTACTACAAGATATATCCACTATCTCACCATAGTTACGTACATTACTACAAGATATACGCAGTATCTCACTATATATACATACATTACTACAAGATATATCCACTATCTCACCATAGTTACGTACAGTACTACAATATATACACAGTATCTCACTATATATACATACATTACTACAAGATATATCCACTATGTCACCATATCTACGTACAATACTACAAGATATACGCAGTATGTCACCATATCTACGTACATTACAGCAATATATATCCACTATCTCACCATATCTACGTACATTTCTACTAAATATACGCACTATCTCACCAAATCTACGTACATTTCTACAAGATATATCCACTCTCTCACCATATCTACGTACATTACTACAAGATATACGCAGTATCTCACTATATATACATACATTACTACAAGATATACACACTGTCTCACCATATCTACGTACATTACTACAATATATACACACTATATCACCATATCTATGTACATTACTACACGATATACGCACTATCTCACCATATCTACGTACATTACTACAAGATATACACACTCTCTCACTATATATACATACATTACTACAAGATATATCCACTCTCTCACCAAATCTACGTACATTACTACAAGATATATCCACTATCTCACCATATCTACCTACATTACTACAAGATATACACAGTATCTCACTATATATACGTACATTACTACAAGATATATGCACTGTCTCACCATATCTACGTACATTACTACAATATATACGCACTATATCACCATATCTACATATATTACAACAATATATACACATTAGCTCACCATATCTACGTACATTTCTACAAGTTATACGCACTATCTCCCCATATATACGTACATTGCTACTAAATATACGCACTATCTCACCAAATCTACGTACATTACTACAAGATATATCCACTATCTCACAATATTTACGTACATTACTACAAGATATACACAGTATCTCACTATATCTACGTACATTACTACAAGAAATTATTCACTATCTCACCATATCTATGTTCATTACTACAAGATCTACGCACTATCGCACAATATATACGTTCATTACTATAAGATATACACACTCTATCACCATATCTACGTATATTATTACAAGATATACGCACTATCGCACCATATCTACATACCTCCCGCATCTTCCAACACAAAACATGGACCTTACCATAGCATTAGGTCGTCAGAACATGTATTACGCCGTAGCGTTTCAGGTTTTGTATCTAACGTTTCAATTTTTTGACAGTAGCGTTTCAGTTTCTGACACAAGCGTTTCAGTTTCTGACACAAGCGTTTCAGTTTCTGACACAAGCGTTTCAGTTTTTGTCATTAGCGTTTCAGTTTTTGTATCTAACGTTTCAATTTTTTGACAGTAGCGTTTCAGTTTCTGACACAAACGTTTCAGTTTCTGACACAAGCGTTTCAGTTTCTGACACAAGCGTTTCAGTTTTTGTCATTAGCGTTTCAGTTTTTACCCGTTAACACGTAATTCTCCATAGAGTCCGTGTCAGTTTTTGACACTAGCGTTTCAGTTTCTGACACAAGCGTTTCAGTTTCTGACACAAGCGTTTCAGTTGTTGTCATTTTTATTTCAGTTTTTGTCTCCGTCGTTTCGATATGCGACGCTACAATCGCATTTTTGTGTCGTTAATCTGATAAAAAAAATTGATGTGTCCCTTTAAAACAATTTTTTTTATGACAAAGTCCCTTTAATGCAAAATCTGCAAACATCAATATCTGGACAAGTATACGTAGTACATATATAAAAGTTTATATTTTCTGAATCGAAATAATGAGAGCCATACTTTGGTAATTATTTCGTTTAGATCCGTAAATGTTTGAATTTTTTTTTATTTGTTATACCTCTATGTAGAATAATAAAGTATATATGTTTGAGTGTTCTGGTGGGGATGTTGTATCGCGTATGTTTCAGCGTTATGGTGATGGGGTTGTATCGCGTATGGTTCAGCGCGTTGGTGGTGGTTTAGATATGTTCTTATCAACTGGAGCGTATTATGATTCACTATATAATGTCTTCGTATAGTATCTAGTCTTCAAAAACAATATTGAAATACCATACCATCATTTTGTGCGTTTTTTAACTTATTACGCATCGTCTTATAAACTGTAGGATAGTTGATTGTGTTTTGGTCATAGTTTACTAACATTACCCCGCAATCGTGGTATTGTTAAAGTTCAGAAAATACGTAATACATTGTATTCCGATATACTTTTAAAATTTATAATCAATTATAACGGAAAAACAACAATGACAAATATTGAAATGACACGAAAGTTTCTAACAATACATATTTATAATTTGGTAACAATGGCAAATATTGAAACGATAACAGTTACCATTGAAATGATATAAAATAACGATATTATGAGAACATTGTAAAGGGAGGTAATTGTGTACAGACATTAGCTATGTCACCTCTTCCTAGTAATAAACGATGACGTTTACTATAAATAGCCGACCGCAGACAGGGTATATACATCTTCGTAATACAGAATTATAGCTTAGACCCTCTAGCGGATAATGCGTATATAGCCGTATTATTAGCTCACCCGAGCTATGCTCAAGGGGAGCTTTTAGTATAACCGGGTTATCGGGCGTCCGCGCGTCCGTCAGTTCACAATTGCTTCAAACGACATCTCCTATGTAACCGTATGTAACGCGCAAAGTAAATATTATGTTTGTATCTTTAGCGACCTAAGAAGGGAACGGTAGCGTCTAAACTAATCAGAATAGCGGTATAATACGGACATTTGGACGTCCACAATCTATAATTTGTATACAATATATATAATATTCCTACAAATACAACAAAGGTGCGCGTAAATTTACATTTTTATTTTATGTACATTATTTTATAACGCAGTGGCATACAATGGTTTAACATATATTTCTAATATTTCGATAAGTCTATCCGCGCCCTCCTCGGCTTCTCTCCTCAACTGTCTATATCTAAACCACCATTCCAAGTCATTAATTAAAGACATTGTCACGCACACTAGTCCAAACATCTCTAACGTCTAACAAACAAATTAGTTCCAGTAACACTGTTTGGTCCGAATGATGAAGTTTTGTTAGTTTGCTGTCCATCTAACGCAAACGCTCCATGGCCGCGTGAGGGAGCCTGTGTACCAAATGTAACTGGTGCTTTCTTACTGGCCGGGATAAATCCGGGAGCGAACGATCCGGTATCTCCATTTTTGTAGCCAGTCATTTTCAAGTATATACACGCCGGAGACCATTTTTCGTGTTCTTCCCACGGCTGATCCGAGGGCTCCAACGACATCACCTTCACACCGCAAGAGAAACAGGTAACTTTATCCGCGCTTCCGGTATAATAGAAGCCCGCTTTAGCCAAAGATATTTTATTCGGTTCGATCTGTTTCGACCAGTGTTCAAAACTCTGTAGTCAATCTTCGTAAACCATCATCTCAGACACTTTGGTTGAATCGCTCTGATCTATAATGTTCATGTTGATGGTTATCCACTGACTTCGGAAGTGCGGTGTTATCGGCCCAATTATATACAACTTCAACGTTTGCGATTGGTGATTATTTTTAGAACTTGTAGCCCATTGGTTGCTATTTTTACGAGTTCATACCATTTTAGAGCTTTATTTACCAGTTTACAAAGTCATTCGGGTTACATTCCGGACACTGCGCCGCTCCTAATTGGTTCATGTGATGGCTCCTTAGGGCGCACGGTACCACAGCGTCCAATTCGGGTAACGCCTTTCCAATCTCGGGTATCAGTTCCTTCAATCGTTTATATTCAAAGGGTCTTAAACATAGCCCCATTTTTGTAGGCACCACCTCCGTCTCGGGCTTCCAGTACTGTCTGATATCCACGCACACGTTCCCCTCCTTCACGGTAAGGTTTAGGTTTCCGCACAAATGCGTTTCAAACGCTTCTCTGTTCTCTAAGACCTTGTCCACAAACTCTAGCTGTTCTTCCATCGCATCAAGGTTAAACTAATGTCCTTTTTCGTCGGTTTGTCTTCTCACCATTCTCGTAAGTCGACTCTAAGCTCCCCTTTCCATTCGTTCACCCGCATGTAACGACCGTTGCCAAGGCTTAGTTCGCATCTAGTCATGTTGGTTGTTCTAGCGTAGAAACTCTAATGACACTAACTAAAGTTACGCCGTCTTTTATAGATTTAAGTCCCTTCTAATCGGTCGATATTTATAGAAGCATACGTAATCGCTATTTATAGATCGATTCGTAGTCGATATTTATAGAAACGTACGCTCTCGCTATTTATCGAGCGGTTCGTTCCCATTGGTGTCTATTTATAGCTCTCATTGTTCGGTGCAATCGGGTATGTAGTGTAGTGTAGGCGCTTCGTTTTCTTATACACCACTTTCAATCTTTTACTGTACCGATCATTATATCCCGGTATACCGATGTCGTAAAAGAACGTCAGTTCGGTTCGCTTTGCTTAACTTCATCCGGTTTTTTTTTTATACAAATTTATTTTAGCTCGATCGCGAAACGAGTTATTCCAACTCTCGATACCTCGTTCCTTATGGAGAGAGAAGAGGGAATTCAAATTCCAAGGGCACGCTCGTAACGGCTCCAGCGGGGTTCGAACTCCGGACCTGAAGCGAATGCTGCGCTATCACGACTTCCTGTCGTACGGAGGTGGCGACCCATGATTGCGAGCTGGATTTGGTCACCATCAAGGGGAACGTAACCGGACATCCGTGACGTCCTACAGCCAGTCGTTGTCCCGCGACAACCATCCACTCACTACACGACCTCGGTACATGGACGATAGCGCCGGGCCTCACATAGCGTAGTGGATTTCATGAGGGCCGATGCAGTGACAACTCTACCCCGGCCAGCGGTAAGCCCGGATCTGAATCCGTGTGTGGGCGGAGAATGTAGGTACGGAACCCCCCACAGTACGGACCAGTTGGAAGCGGCTCTGCGTGGATGTTATTGATCATAGAACAGATCCGACTGGAAGCATGAGACGTAGGGTGTCATCTGGGTACGTGGCGGGGCTACCAGGTACCGATTATTCTTACTGAAGACGTACTCTAGTGTCTTCGAAGAACATTTTTATGCGACGATGTTAACGCTCCGGATATGTAATGGTCATTTATCGTACATATATCGCATTATGCGCGAATTATAAGATGTACATTATCCGATAAGCCCAGACATAACTTAATCGTGAGGTCATCCAAAATGGACGCCGCGTAGAGACGCTGTTACTAGATCGTCCGAGATGGACATACGCCTTCGTACACGGAGCTCGGTAGTTGCGTGATACGTCATCAGGTGACGCGTAATCTAAAAATAAACGCGCACGCGCGTGACCTACTTTATATTAACTTATATGCAAATGAGTTACTATAAATAGAAAAAGCAAAGAGATGCCCATACTACTTGAACTTATCAATACTACACTGTTTTCATCAGTATATAGTTAAGACAATGCAACAACCATGTGCAGAAGATTTATTTACACGAATGTGTATATGCGTGACCAAAGTTGCATTGAAACTGAATAATTATAAAAAGAAACATCGAATTTTGCATCCAAGTTTTTCTGACATCAACATTGACGTTATAACGTTCCAAATGTTACATATTTGAACGAGAACGGGTTTCAACTTTCTGAAATATGTTGGGAACAACTAATGTAGATAAATGATACTAGTTTTCATAAAAGTTTAAACATTAGGAAAACATTAAAATCTCCAGTTATGAATGTTAACATTTGGCCCCATTTTCACAGTGACGATCAGTGCACATAACATTATGCTGCAGATATATATATATAATATTGATGATTGCTCCAATAATATACATTGCTATACGTCTTTCTTCCCATTCACTGAGGACTTAGTTAGACAACTGGTGAAGCTGCAGATTATTTAAGTCACAGTGTCTTCATGCCTGTTGGTAGAAAATAGAAAGAAACAAAATAAGCTATGTTATTATTCAATACTATAGTTTTATCATTCACATATTAAACTTAGTCTAGTAGCATTCGTTCACACTTAATGACACATTATTGAACGTACATACAATATGTTCTAAATTAAGTCTTACAAATTGATTTCATTATGCAGTATGCATTGCGACATGTACGAGCAGTTTGTATCGCCACATTTGTAAATGTGAAGTTAGTGCATGCATAGTTATGCATACATTGAACATATGCCTCATATCATATTTATGCTGTGCATATTTTGATGCTACGCCTCTCCTATATCATGCGACCATCGATTGCGCTAAAGATAACATGCGACAGACATGTCATTATTACATTTAAATATGCTATTGCAACTATCTCAAATTGCTTGCGGTTTCAACACATACCTAGGCTGTCCCATACAAGTGACACACTATTTTATGATGCCAGGAGAAAAACCTAATTTGACCTACTAACGAGGGTTAACTGTAATTATATTTCATATGAATTTTGCATTTTTCGAATCATATATTCTATAACCGGATGTATAATACACTACTGTACTTGACAGAATAGCACATGATATGTGATGAAGTATGAACTAATCAACATTAACTAACCTGACAATAGTGTGTATTTCTTTAATTTGATTTACTTAATAAATATAAAATGGTATCCCATTCAGTAGGAAAAGCGTTCAACAAACATACATATGAACGAACTGGACCATAATAATATCTGAGTGAAGTTTCCCAAATAGAAACATAGGATAATCTAATACTAACTTCCATGGTGCCAGGGTCTGCAAATAATATACTATTATATTACACTGAAATGATAAAATAAAGTCCTACGTAGCGGTCACTATGCACGTACTAATTATTCCGTGAGATATCTATGTCATATTAGTTGTTGTGTCATAATTAGGTTTCATTAATTAATAAATACATGTAGCTAAATGTAAACGATACAATGTCATAAGTAGGTCTCATGTGTTAATGCAAAATTATATACAACCAAACTTGTACTAGGCGGTTGGAAAAAACGGATTTGTGGTCGTCTAGATTAGTTGTAGACTTGACGTCGTGGTGATATAATCGTTTGAGAAATCGATCAAACCAAAGTGAGGGGTAATAATTCGAAAAACCTCAAAAAGATACGCACCTACTGCCGGTGTAAGGGATGAATATGTCGACACTGCTTCATTGTTTGCATCCAGAGCTTCATATGTCGCACTAAAACAAATTGGAGGTATGTATTATGTTACATGTATAATCTTTACAAGTTTGCTATTATATCACTGTATAGACTTGATGATAGTTATACATGTTCAATTACCGTTTTAATTGTGCACGTACCATGCATTCTAACTAGTATCCATGTCACCGTTTACTCGCATTCATTGGTATTACCTCAATTACATGGGACTTAGTCAGTTGTGAGTATCAATGCGTATATTCCTGGTGGCTCAATATAACAATATATGCCTTTATAGGAAACACTGTCTTATATAGCAAATGCTGGTTTAGATAGAAGTAGGTTATATTCGTTGAATCGTTCTATCTTTCTTCCTTGTATGACAAATTCATGGAAACTACTGCATGCATTGTTAGATAATCTAATTATGGTTTTACTTGAATCTGAGTATATCTGCTAACGCTGGCATTAATCCAGTTTGAAAACCCTTTTTTCAATGAAGACACGCTATAATCATTATTCACCATAACTTGAAGTATACATACTTTCTTCTCTTAAATCGCACACGCAGTGTAAAGTATACATGCCTAACATCCCTATGTATTGGGAATAAGAGAAAAAGGATTCGTGGTATTTACTTTCTAATGTAATTTTACTAAGTTAATGTTCAGAAGCTATGTTATCCAATGCGCATCTATAGCCCAGTGAAAATATTAAAGCGACATTACATCGCCAAGAGCAAACATAAGCATTGTCTATAAATGTATTGCTACTACAAATTCTTCCGAATACATTCGAACACTAACAGTGAATCAATAAATAGTATTTTATGGCATACATACTTTCCAAAGTGAAAGTAGGATTTCACATAACGGTCAGCCATACTACTGGATTGACGTTTGTTTGTAATGGAGTCAATACTTAAAGATAAATATACTTTAGCGATGATTTAACTAAGATTTGTCTACACGTGAATATACATAGGCACACATGTGAGATATAGCGGTAAATATGTACTATATTTGTTCAAGATACACGCGTGGTATTACTCATGGATGTCCGACCATATTGACATTATTTTGTTATGTCAACAAACCGCGTAAACGACGTTTTGGTTATTAGTTGAATTACTAATTTTTTAGGCAAATATTTGGAGAAAAAATAATCCATTTAACAGGAAAATACATTCTTCAGTTGCGTTTTCATTGATGTAATGTCGCCTTAAGCAATTATGGGGCCTATTATTCCCTCTCATATTTCTAGTAAACTGAAATAAGTGATTTACAGCGACTATACAGGAATTTGTAAACAATAATATGTTAAATGTCGTGCTATTATATTGGTTTTCATATGATGGCATATCGGACGAATACAAATAATCTGTTATCATTATTATTATTATTATTATATACCAGTAGGTTACAGTTGTACAGTTTGTACTTACACATCTTGAAGATCGTTTTCTGCAAAATACAAGACAAATATTCATTTTAAACTGTAATATTGGTCAGTTATTGTTGTGTATAGAAGATAATACGTATTCGTTCTATCCATGAATTATGCGTATACTATATACGTGATATATCTGGATGATGTATTAAACTGTAGATGGGACTAGCATGCCCATATCGTTAGCATACCATTATACTGTAGCATTACCTATATGTATATATACTGTTAGAAATGATAGAACATTACCTTGAACAGTTTCACTCTTGACTGACTGCTGTGTATTAGTGTCTCCTTGGCTGCAATTCGATAAAAGTATTAATAACATAACAAAATAAACCAGATTGTAAAGTGTATATGAAACGTCCGACTCCTTCAAAGAATTAATACATTTTACAAACATCAGAACATCTATTTAGATAACAACTAATACATTCGTCATTGTTCTTTGTTAATTGTCTGTCTTTATAATATGATTGTATATAAAGCAATTACACATGTTTAAGATAAAAGTTTAATCATGAAAACAACTTCATCACTGCAGTTCCAGTGTGTAGGAAAGAGGTAGCCATATAAGCAAGTTGCTTTCTCCTCAATCCTACATGTATTTTCTTATTGTGATAATTATACTATGTATATTCATTGAAATAAAATATGGTTTAAACTAGTTCCAGTGTGTATGACATGTGTATGTTTATAAATAGTACCGTCTAGGGACGAAAGAGACATAACGTGTTGTGCTTAGGATTAGTAGTATTTCCAATTGATACGGCACTGCTCTGAGGTATGATATAAACAGTTGGCAACATGATGTGTACGGATAATTTCCTTTCCTATGAGGCGTGTATATAATTATGGTTTTGTTGTTTGTTTTTCAAATATTGGACATTTCTTTGTTTTAATGATTTAAGCTTGGTACTAACTTTTGTATTTACAAATTCTTTTTAATATTAGACATGTGTTATTCTTGAATCTATTATGTAGGTTATCACATGTTACTTTTGTCGGTATTTCGAAAATATACGTGGATAATTGTGATTATTATCCAAGATTTAAGTATTTCCTAGAACAATTTTGAATGATTCTGGTAAGCTATATATAAGTCTAAAATCGTGTATGAAATTACATTTCGATATTCAATAGCGTAAACACACACGCGAACCTGTTGCCATATTCACACCCTTCGAATACAATCCACACGCGACGTCTCACGACTATATATCAACAATTTATTACATAAATCCCTGTATGCAACTTGAGCAAGTGTCTGAACTAATATGTTCCAGGTCTGACAACTCTGAAAACACAATATTGTATCCTTTTTATACCCTGCAGTCAACCACATCTATACTATTCTGTCAAATGTTCCAAGGGATCTTAAGCCCTTCCAACCTAGATAGAAATCATGCCCCGCAAACCGTCAACCTGGAAAACCAGCCATGACCGAATACAATATTTAGCTATGACATACTACAATCCCGCTTTATACAGCGCCTGCTGCATCATAGTATATCATAAATACAATATTTAGCTATGACATACTACAATCCCGCTTTACACAGCGCCTGCTGCATCATAGTATATCATAAATACAATATCTATGAATATATCTCTATAAACAAGAACCATTTCATGCATAGCTCCGTATTTGTCAAAATATCGATATTTGCTCTTAAAAATATTGCCAATATTCGGAGTGTTGGTGTGTGCAGTACAACTTAGTATTATGGGATGATGCTAATGGGGGAGTATATAATACCCTTTTCCATACTGTCCATACCTTGAGTTCATTACCAATCTATACAAATCGAAAACTTACTTCGCAACATTATAATATGAAGTTTCTTCTACTGTTGTGTTGTGACATTTCCTGGAAAGATACATTTAGTAGTTAGTTATTAAACTGGAAGTTAAGTCAAATGTTTATATTTCTCGCTATTTAAAGTTGTCAGATATATGCCGATAAACGAGCACTTCAAGTGTATGTTTATTAGTCTCCTAAGATCGCATAACCAGATTGGTTGTTATTGACGACAAAGTTAGGTCACGTCATCGTGCGATAAGTGTTGAGTACAGGTAGAACATTTATGATAAAGTCAGGTTCGGTATTTATATTTGTACGTATCACTGTTTAAGTGGTAAAACTACAATATTGTATATGAAAGAAAAACTATTCCGATTCAAATGCGGATTAGAACTGCTCATTATATTAAATGAATATCATTGATTGAGTTGTGCATGTACATAGAGCCTTAGAAATGCGGCTTTGGTCTCGACACAATCAAACACACCCACTGTTAGCTATACCTCAATGGACAATAGCGGCGTTTCATTACGTATTAGGTTTGACATTATTATATACCAAACTTATATAGCGGTTTTTTCTTCTAAAAACAAAACATTCAAAAGCGCATGATTAGTTTATGCTCTGAGATCAATGTCGAATACCTTTTTGTACTTTTCCGTTATGCCAAAAGTACAACACAACATACATAGAGCGGTACATACCTGTTAACTGATCTTGGATAGTTTCGGTCTGAAAACAAGAGGTAATTCAATAATTATAAGTCAGGTGCTTAATGATTGGAACATTAAATAGTTGTTCCTGTCGTACATTAGTTGTTGTATAAAGAACATCGGTATTGTCTAATCCCCTAGGTATCTGAATATGGCCATATGATAACCACAGGTTCTTCTAATGCAATATTACAAATGCTATGCCTGAAATATCAACAGGCCACGGGCCTACACATAGCAAAACAAGTGTTTCTATTACATATTTCTTAGCATTTCTTAGCATATGTCTTGGCAATATTTTATCTAATTGTCAAAGGTAGACAAAGAATTGGTGCACATTCAAAGGTTCTTTGTACATACTAATTGCATACACGTGTCGAATATAGTGTAATGATTAACATGTCGAGAGGAAGACATATACCGCTATTCCACAACAACAATAGTGTCCATCAATAGTATGTGCCCTATACACGTTATGACAATATGCACGAAATTGAGTGCTACCAGTAAGAAAGGAATACGACGCTGACAACGACGTAGATATTTACGATGCCACAATGTATATTGCACGACAAAAAGATTGGAAGCCTTGCTTTGCGGCGTATGTACGGTTGTAGTATTAACTAACAACCATAGTCCTCATTAGAAACACAACCATCGCCATTACTAAACATTAATCCCAACCACTTTTACTTTTCCTATAATAAACCGACTTACAGTGAATCTAACTACACATCTAACCACCACAAGCATATCAATGAATACATGAATCGTTAAATTGTCCAGACAAGGGACAATCCATTAATTTGGACGCTTCTCCACAACATTGTGTTCATGTGTCCATTCCATATATGTCCATAACATGCTAATAACTCTATTTCACCTACACAACGAGGGCGCATCTTACATTATATAAATAGTAGTGACTTGCCCGAAATTGGTACGTAGGGCAAAGGCACCAACCACTCGGATAAAGCTGGCAATCCCACTCATTCCAACACGCAGATTTGCCTATATCTAACGATAACCTCGACCTACAACTTTCCATGAGCCACACTCATTAACAATCTCCTATTAGGCGACGAGCACTTGTCTTCATCAATGTCCAAGCATTCATCGCAGCCACCGTTCGATGCTTAGTTAATCCACCCTAACGCCTCTTATTCCTTATGCAAAATATCAGTAAGTATAACCATTCATAACCGTCACATTGATATACACTACACTTAATTTACCGTAATGTCCAGCTCAGTAAACACCTACCAATGCCAAGTGTGACTCCCAATTATTTCCCACATTGATGTTTTGAATGTTTGGTGGGGGGTCATTCATTGCAAGCATAACCTATCTTGATTCGAAAAGGATATACATGTATCATACAATTAAACTTTAACGAGCAATTTAAGCCGTGAACAGACAAAGAACAACAATTCACATTACTTATACCGGATTACACCAACTTGCTAAATGCTCCATGTAGGAGAGGAATTTATATAAGATTGTATTTATCTTGTTTTCCAATCCTTTGTTATCTTTCTGCAACATGTGTGTTTGTGTGATATACATCATGTGATCAGAAATGTAGTGGACACACGAAATTACCTCTCTGTGAAAATGTATCATTATTCGGACAATAATCTTTGTTTTTTGGAAATGTTTGGACTAACATGAATGACATACAAAAGTTTATAATTATATTATGTCTACCAAAAATTCTGAAGGAAATCCGTCGAGAAAAGGACAAAAAAAAACGAAAAGCTAAATCTCACTTGCTAGTAGACAGTGGTCAGTGTAGTGAAACCGGTTTATCAGGATATAAAACAGGTGGGGTGAGTGACAATACACACTTATATATAAACAAACGGGCCAAAATAAGTGAGAGGGATTTGATGGCTTCAACTTTAAATACTATGCACATGAATCCAAATATGACCTCACCCACCACGGGTGATGAACCGTACACTTATGGACAATCACAGGGACCTCCGTTCTACCAGAGGACACCAAACTTACCACCCCCTGGGCTACCGAATTGTTGGAGGACATAAAAGCTCTGAAACTATCCATCCCCAAAATAGAAAGCATTGAAAAAACTGTTACATGTATAAACCAGAAATTACAGATGTGGAATCCAAAGTCGGGCAACTAGACAAAATAGTTATAGAAGTGGAATCTTCCTGCATATGTATTAATAGCGAGACGGAAACGTGCAACAGTGAACTCGGCCAAGCTAATGTTGAAATAAAAAATATAAGTAATTCATGCAAATCACTAAACGACAATGTACAAAAATACGAAGCAGAAAACAGTTTATTGAAAACGAAACTAACTGAGATGGAGGCGAGATCCATGAGAGATAATCTCATGTTTTACGGGATACAGGAGATAGGGACCGAGAACTGTGAAGAACTAGTCAAAACATATATAAATACACACTTAAACATAGAAACCGACGAAATAGTATTCGATCGAGTCCACCGTATCGGACCAAATACAGCGAACAAACCTCGACCGATAGTCGCCAAGTTCCATTATCCAAAACAGCATGAACTTGTACAAAATACAAAAATCATACACGATAAAAGATGCCATGAAAGACGCCGCCGTCGGCGTCGGTATACAACGACCAAAGGATATACGGGATGCTTGTAGATAACTGTATTCGGTTATGAAACGCGAGAAGACAGGAACAATGTGACATTGATAGGAGATAGACTGTATATCAATGATGTTCTATACAAACAAGAACAAACACCGACGACAGTTTCTTGCTGAGGAAGTCAAGAGGAAGAACTCCGGATTCTTACATGGAATGTGAACGCATTAACGCGCAAGTTAGCTGACCCAGTCTTTCTTACTATTATATGTGACTATGATGTTATCTTCTTAACAGAAACATGGTTAAGCCAAAACATTAACTTTAATATATGCATAAAAGATTATACATGTGATCATCTATATGGCAAATGTAAAAAGAGGTAGATGCAGTGGTGGCATCTCCATATATTACAAACATAAACTCAGAGATAAAATAACTATTGTAGAACAGTTACAGTGCTGAGTTTTATGTGTAAAATTTGACCATGACTTGTTTCAGCAAGATATGTTTATATGTACTGTGTATATCACCCCTAGTAATTCTAGAGTCCTAGAACAATCCGATATAGATTTTTTGAACAAATAGAAAACGGGATTGAAAAATATCAGTTATTAGGTAAAATACTAATACACGGTGATATCAATAGTCGTACAGCAGATTTATTCGATACGCTCAATTATGACATATATCTTGATAATACAGACCAACTATCTAATATTGTTGACATTCCGATCCGGGTGAATAAACATTGCGTTGTCGATTCTTACGGTAAAGGTTTACTTTCATTATGTAAATCTTCAAATATATTAATTGCAAACGGTCGATAATTACATGACATCGGTGAGTTCACGTTTCAAAATGTAAACGGTTCGAGCTGCGTCGATTGCGTGTTACTTAACTTGGAAGATTTCGAGTATATTACACATTTCAGGATTAATGACCCAACCAAATGTTCAGATCACTCCGCTATTAGTATTCATATAGAACTAACACGCCCACCCGAACGACCATGTGACGAAGACAATACTCACAAAACTCGTCTACAATGGGACGAATAACTTATCCATGACTTTCGCGAGAAATTGTTGAATAACTATGACATGCTTCTACACCTATCAGATACTATCGATATGAGAAATACTGACGATACGCTGACCAGTTTTATTGAAGACATACAGGTAAACGTGTTTGAAATATTCGGTCGAACACGGAAATGTGAACATAATTATAGTAATAATAAAAATAACAGAAATAACAAGTTTAAGAAATATAAATGGTTTAATCGGCAATGCTATGTAAAACGACAAGCAAGAAATCAGTTTATTAGAAATAAATCTGAATCAAATAAATTTTTATTCTTAGAAAAAAATAAACTATATAATAAATTTAAAAAACAGACGAAAAAATCATATCTAGAAAAATAACGGTACCACATCTCAAACTTAGCAAAATCACAACCAAAACAATTTTGGAAAACTATCAAAACCCGGTATAAACATATAAACCATCTTCAGATAAACTCACTGCATCGGAGCTACATACACACTTTAAAGATTTATTCGAAGGAAATGCTACACCACAAACTCCAAATATTAACATACCATTGATCCATGATGAGGAATTGGATATATTGATAACAGAATCAGAACTTAAGCAAGCTGTTTATGCACAAAATAAGTATTTAAGCGCACTATTGATATTTTAACGACATTTTTTACTAAAACTATACAACAAACTATTTATAAATAGTGAATATCCCAGGGCCTGGGGTGATGGCATTATAGTCCCAACCTTTAAAGGGGGGAATATTAATGACGCAAACAACTATAGGGCATAACTCTAATAAATATACTTAGTAAGATTTATTCACAAATTATACTAAGTCGCCTAACTAAATGGTCGGAGAAACATAATAAAATCTCACCTAACCAATTTGGGTTCCAGAAAGGAAAATCCACAACGGATTGTATCTTTAATTTATACGCCATCATTGCAAAATTAGTATTAAATAGTAAGAATAAAGTGTACTGTGCCTTTCTATACCTAGAAAAGGCATACGATAACTTAGACAGAACTTTACTTTGGCAACAACTTATAAACGAAAATGTTAGTTTAAGAATAATAAATGCCATGTAAGCCATATATAGTACGGTTAGAGCATGTGTTAGGTATACTTCCACTTCAGAAATGTTCGATTCACATATCGGGGTCAAACAAGGCGATCCGAGCTCCAGCTTGATGTTTTTATTTTTCATCAATGATATTATACAATATATTAATTCCGATATAGATGGAATTTTGACAATATATTAAATTAGAATATTCATGTTGCTTTTTGCTGACGATACTGTCTTACTTGCATATAAACCAGAAGCCCTACAGTCCATGCTAAACGATGTACAACAATATTGTAACTTTTGGGGCCTTAAAATAAATATTAAAACAACTAAGATCATGATCTTCGAAAAAGGGACACACACAAATTATGATTTTTATCTCAATAATACAATATTGGAAACAGTCGAATCATTTAAATATTTGGGAGTTCACATTTAAAAAAAATAATAACTGGTATAGAACCCAAAAGAGAGTAGCACAACATGCTTCGTTTTCTGCGCACAATCTATTTACTGTATTCAATCAAATATAGTTGAAAAGTTCGGGAAAATGTAAGCTGTTTGATACATTAGTGGGATCCTTACTTAATTATAGTGCATCAGTGTGGGGAAACAACGAAGGTAAATATATTGAACTGATCCACACTAAATTTTGCAGAAAAGTATTAGGAGTCAAGAAATCCACGAATCTCGATGGTCTATATGGAGAACTCGGAAGTTATCATATGCGAATCGCTACAAATTATTATGATTAAATACTGGATTAAACTTTTATATTCGAATGAAAACACGATAACTTTCCAGATCTATAAAATGTTAGAACGTAATTGTGAAAATGGAAATACATATAACGGATCGAACTGGGCGTCGCAAATTAAAACGATACTACATCATATTGGCATGTCAAACATTTGGAACTATCGCTACAACATGTTGGTACATATATCTCCAATAAAACAAAGAATAATAGATATATACAAACAGAGGTGGTATTCAAATATTAATAACTCAACTAGGCTGAGCTCGTATATCATATATAAATATAGTTTCAATTTCGAAAAATACTTATATTATATCACGGAAAACAAATTTCGAATAGCACTGACACGCTTTAGAATATCGTCGCACGATCTTACAATAGAAACCGACATATATAATAAAATTAGACGAGAAGATAGACACTGTCCGAATTGTAACATGTATGTCTTAGAAAATGAATACCACTTCCTGTTAGTATGCCCAAAATGTAGGGAATTACGTACCAAGTATCTTAAACCGTATTATAACCACTGGCCCAACATTAATAAGCTTGAACATATCATGTCGTAACAGTCAAAACGTTTTATTCTTAATATTTCTAAGATCATATATTATGAGTAGGAATGGACATTAATACATTTTAATATTTAAATAATCATATTAATACATACAGCCCACTGTAAGCATATTTATGCAGAACAGATCCTTGTAATTCGAACTGTTATCTTTTCACAATATTTGATTAAAGAGACCTCTCGGTAATTATTTTTGTGTATCCACTACAATGTGTAACTATTATATTTGCTTTAAGCATCTTATAGATGTTTTACGCAATACATTATTGTTGTTGTTGTTTACAATCTCCATGTATAGTTAGTTTAATCTTTATGTAGTGTTCTTCTTTTGTACAAAGAGCATATATAGCATCAAGAACTGAAAATATGCATGCGATTTGCTAGGATAATTGCCAAACAATGGTGTGTGTTCAACATAATTACGTTGCGTTATACTTTTCACAGCACGATTCGGAACTTAGCATTAGGAATAATAGTTGTATTATGGTATTTCATTAACATTTTACTGATTGATTCAATAGGAGGATGCACTGCATATCGGTGTGTTTGATTAAAGGAGATGAATTAACATGTTAAGCCTTCTACGAAAGCATCCATTATAATAATTATTTTATATATAACAGGATCCATTATAAAAACGGATTTTCCACCCAAGTCCGTTTATCAGGATACATATCGGCCTATTTATGCCACATAATACAGAGAACATGTGCAGGCTGCCTAACAACGACTCTACAAAGTGAGCGGTAGTATTTAAGACACATAAAAACGGCTATCTATAGAAAGGGTGGAACATTCCTACCTTGGCCAACCAGTGCAATAAATTGTCATAAATCAGTATTTCTTAAAGGGAGGAATGTTCCTCCATTGGCAAAACAGTGCAAAATATTCATTTCTATGAAAAGTTAACATAAACTGGAATCGTGTATTTCTAGTAGTGAAATGGTGGAACCTTCCTCCCTTGGCTAACCAGTGCAAGAAGTTGCATTTTCAACAATTCATGTGTAATAACCACACTGTCTATATTGTACATTTACTTTGAAATACATTATGGTTTAACTTCGTAAGTGTACATGTTGAAAAACGAACGCCTTCTAGCATATAAAGACCATTCTCGATAGTCAATATGAAAATTTCTTTGGCTTAGTTGTATGCCCTTTACCTTACATGTATGATTCAATATCGTAACATGTCGACTCAATATGGGGATCGTCTGGGTAAGCTACCTCAACGCATGTCGATCGGTTTCAAATAAGTTTAGTGGACATACAATACTGTGCATTATTCTGAGATTTCATGGCTTAGAGTGGCCTCAATGATAATACAGGTATGGATCTGGTTTTGCTAACAATACGTCGATTAGATACATTAAATATGGATGTGAAGTTATTTTAAGAACGACACACACTACTCGAAAATAGTCGTTTCTTGACATTTAACATATCATACTGGAATGTTGGAATTCTGCTTACCAATTTAAGTATAAACTGTTACAAAGTGAAATACAAATTGCATGATTATTGTAAAGTAGACGTCACCTTTGATTATCTGATTGTTATGCATGTATTACCTTTTTGGTTGTAGCTCATCTTGTAAAATACAACTACTCCAGTAGTTATTATCAAAACGACGATAACTGTTGAAACACAACCTGCAACTACTGCTACTGGGCATGTTGGTATTTCTGGATCTGAATTGACAAAATACAATTAAGGATACGTTTACGGAAATCACCGAAGTAGTTAATTATGAATTTAATAAAAAATGTTGGTCAAGAACTGCTAGTATTTTGTAATTGGACATGATGGCATAGCCTTGATCTGGTTGTTTGACGGAAGATGTTGATTGTCGAGGCTTTTATCACAATATATTGAAACAATGTCATCATATCCTCGGTGGCAGACTTGTTTCGACAAATAGCTTGCATTTTATAGTTGACGATACAGTTTGAAGAGACTTTATACGATATCATTATGAAATGTATCATGCACATTGAGATTATTTGATACTATACATATAATGTGTTTAATGTTTCCTTAATTGCTTATCGCTATGAAATCTATCATGATGGTACCATTTGTCCAATCCTAGATGACCGACGTGTTACTATCAATATAATTATTATGTGTGATGGATAATGTTGGTGCTTTTTAACTAGTATGCATGATTCGGTTTCTTGAAGACAATGTCGATATATCTTCCACATTTTGAAGAGCATCTATAAATAGTATTCCACTTTTCCTTCACAGCACACACTGCTATATACTATGGTTCAATGTGCAATCATAGAAGGGCATAGTGAAAAGCGTTCGGAGATTTTGTGGATTATTTGTTCAGTTTCAGGCCCCAGTAGGGGTCGGATAATCATCCCCTAGTAGTTTTACACTTTTTATCAATTTATAAATAATATGCAATATTTAATATAATATATACATACACTCAATGCATGCTATATACAATTAATAGATAATGAGCATTGAATAATATAATAATATTCATCTGTTAACGTTTTACAAATATTGCATTTCCTTCATGTGTGCTGTGTTGCATTTCCTTCATCTGCCTATATATGTTCTAATCTATACGACGGTATTCATAACTTCATAATTGGTCGTATGCTGCAGTAATGGATAACATGTCGCCAGTTTTGTGAAGCAGAATAAAACCAAACAGTTTTACATGTAGGAGTTGCAAACAATAAGGTCATAATCCTGTCAACAATAATTGGAATGTCACGGTATGCTACTGTCCATTTTTAAGTCAGCAATATTAAGACAACATTTCACTGTGACAACAACCTCTACATCAGAAGCCAAATTGCAGGGTGTGTTCTTAGAATTGCTAACTTATAACTATGCAGTTCAAGGTACAACCAACGACTAACGGTGATTCCCTTTCTGCAATTTATATCCGCTAGCCGGCAATATGTGCAATTTGTGAATATATGCAAGCAATGCTAATTCATGATTGAAAACAAGTAGCAAACTATTCACTGCCATGCCAACTTTTCACAGCCATGCCAACTTATGCTAGACTTACCTGATTCTATGCTAACACTTGAGAATGCATTATTTAATCCTACATATACTGATGTGCCTTTAACAGTCCACGCAAATATTCGTGCAACGTATGTCCCCGGTGGTAGAGCGTTTATGCTCGCCTGGTAAGAAGTGACACCCGACAATATCTCAGTAATTGTCGTTCTGTTAATCCAATCGTCTGTACCAACAATAGATGTCTGAATCACGAACGTCTGCGCATACCCTCCGTTAAATCCCCCAAGCCATGAAAACGTATGGATAGTGTCCTTGTACAGGTATGTGAAGTGTGTTGGCTCATCTGGCCGACCTGTTGTACGGAAATAATATAAATGAAAGTATTGAAAGGTCTGATTGACTAGTGTCTTTGATAACTGGTAGACATCTTGGTTTGTTTTAATATTTATATTAGTTTCATCTAGGTAGACTGTATCATATACAAAACATATTAACATAGTAATGTCCACAGCAATTAATTATAAAGATTTAATAGAGAATAATATGACTACATGCACAGTTAATCAACCTATCACATGTTACTGATATGTTAATGTATTTACATAGTAAAATCGAGGAACAGCGGTTCATTGCAAATTAAATACTAATTAAAATCAACATGTTTAAAATACTGAAATGGAATTACAGCAATACTGCGCAATATAGAAATGTTTTAACCATTAGTTATCAAATTCGATCAGATCGAGGATGGTTTAATCCTGGAATGTATAAGAGTCACACTATTTATAAAATTAATGCATACATTATTTGCACAAATAAACCGAACGTCTTTGAAGTATATGAAAACAAGTGCTGGTAGCCATGCCTGTCAGAGTTACAGTAGTGATACGAATTATAACCTGGTCCGATTCAGATGTGTTGGAAGTCATTCTCATATAATAAATCTTTCTCAAATGGAACAGCTCTCAAAATAATCATCAGACAATGCACTAATAATACATGACTTTCTCCTTCTAATAAATGGCAGAATGAGTTCTAATAGTTGTAAATTCTCAAACCGTCCGGTTTATATGCGTACTGGAGCACCGCCACATTTAAATTTACTTAATTCTGTCCTGTGACGTATGGGTAATTTTACAATAGGCCTGTTTGAAATTGATGCTTCCATGTTGTAAGTTCTAAGCTTAGTGCACCCACACCCATACACATATGTCATTAGATTAATAGAAGTGGGCAGTCAGTAACATACAGCCTTTTCTACAGAAATACTTTACTTACTTTTAGCAACTAATATCACTTTTGTGACTGTTGTACTAAGTTGATTAGAAAGTGTCAGTGTGTACACTCCGAAATGCTCTGCCTTCAAATCTGATATAACCAAGTTAGCCTGACTTCCATCCAAAGTGACATCTGTGCCATGGAACTTATCTGTTACTTCAGTTCCATAATGTGATACATTGTGCTTGCCGCCATTTGTTATAACCGACCCATCATATCGTTTAAATGTAACAGTCAGTATGTCCGGATAACTGTAGAATTCCACACGGATATTGGCTGTTCCACCCGTTACACCGGTAAATGTTAAACCCTGTGTAATTATCTTTGGAGACACTATAATGTACGTAAGAACAGATTTAAAAGCATTATGTTACAGCTTGTATTAGTATTACATGTTTCTGAGATGCAAACAGAGACACAGCAAGACCCGCGTTTATTGGACGCATATGCCGACACATGTTATTGCAATAATCAGTAACTTAGCAGCACATAATAGCCTGAGGAATTGTATACAGCTAATTTGAAGCGGCTGATTACGCATGTGCAAACTAATAAATACATACTATTCATAATAGAAAGTTGGATAATTTCCATAGTGCATCAAACAAAAACATATTGATTTAGCAGTAAACACTGTTAACTAAGGATATTTAAAGCCATAATTCGGACATATTGTACCGTAACACTACATTCTGTATTGCAGTGCATTGTGACATAGCAAAGTTTCATGATCACATGTATAACAATATTAGATGTAATTAATCCACACACATAAACTGCTAAGAGCAATCTATTAATAACCACAAGTCCGGCCATTCTTAGCTCAAAGAAATTAAACTCCTGAAACACTTCGGCTTATCAATGATCACAAAATATATGTGACATATATGTGCACTCTATCTTATATTTATTTTCGATAAGTAATATAGGTTTAACAGTTCACAAGTAGTATTAATTTGATGGGTATCGATATACATGTAAACTAATTTGTTGCAAGTAATTACCTTTAACTTTAATGAAGACTGAATCAACAGAGTCCTCCAAAACTCCCCGTGTATTTGTGATCCCATTGTTAACACGACAAGTATATGTTCCCGAGTCCTGTAGCTGTAGAGATGGAATACGTAGAGAACTGTATATTGGAGTACCACTTACAGCAGAGTGTGTACTATGTATAACAGAACGACCCCACGTCTGGGATAAAGAGTTGTATGTGTACAACGATGGGACGCCGTTCGCATCACATGTCAATATAAGTTCCTTTCCTTCAGATATATCAGTAGTTGAAAGTACCACGTTAACATCAGGTGGATCTGTTGGTAAGATAACTATCATTACAAAATGTAATCAAGAAGTATTTTTTTTGTGTGTTCGGGATGTACACCTTTTTGGACAGACTCCAGTGGTTAACCAGTACTTGGTTATCCAACCTCCGTAATGAACTGCCAACGTATTCCATCAAAGAGACACGGCCTGGTCGCAGCTTGAACCAGTGACCATCCGCGATGGCTACAATGTTTTACAAGTCAGCTACCGTAACCACTTGACAATGGAGACGGATCAGATCATTGTGTAAAACCAGAACACATTATACTGCTAATTGTGCATACATGATGATGCCATCGTTGTCAGGGCTATATTTAGACTGTATGTGAAACATTAACCTAAAACAAACATTGATTGATGTTTTAAAACTTAGTTCAACGATATTCCGTGTCGTGTGTATTGTAACTTGCGATGTTATACTGCTAATTGTGTATACACGATGATGTCATCGTTGTCAGGGCTATATCTGAAGACGCAATTCAGTCTGTATGAGAAACATTAACCTAATACAAAAACAGAGTTATGTTTTAAAATGGTTCAACGATATCTCGTGTCTAGCACATTCTTACTTGCGTTTGTTTTTAATTTTTTAAATTGGCTGTAAATTTCAGCTATATGGGAGATGTATGGCAGTATATATCATCTATGTGGTAGAGGAATGGCAGTATATGTCATCTATGTGGTAGAGGAATGGCAGTATATGTCATATATATGGTAGAGGAATGGCAGTATATGTCATATATATGGTAGAGGAATGGCAGTGTATGTTATCTACATGGTAGAGGAATGGCAGTATATATCATCTATATGGTAGAGGAATGGCAGTATATGTCATATATATGGTAGAGGAATGGCAGTATATAGCATCTATATGGTAGAGGAATGGCAGTATATGTCATATATATGTAGTGAAGGCAGTATATGTCAACTATGTGTAGAGAATGGCAGTACATTTAAACTATATGGTAGAGGAATGGCAGTACATTTCAACTATATGGTAGAGGAATTGCAATACATTTCAACTATATGGCACAGGGATGGTAGTACATGTCATATATATGGTAGAGGAATGGAAGTACGTGTCAACTATATGGTAGAGGAATGGCAGTATATGTCATATATATGGTAGAGGAATGGCAGTACATTTCAACTATATGGTAGAGGAATGGCAGTACATTTAAACTATATGGTAGAGGAATGGCAGTATATGTTATCTATATGGTGGAGGAATGGCAGTACATTTAAACTATATGGTAGAGGAATGGCAGTATATGTCATATATATGGTAGAGGAATGGCAGTACATTTAAACTATATGGTAGATGAATGGCAGTACATTTCAACTATATGGTAGTGGAATGGCAGTATATGTCATCTATATGGTAGAGGAATGGCAGTACATTTCAACTATATGGTAGAGGAATGGCAGTACATTTCAACTATATGGTAGTGGAATGGCAGTATATGTCATCTATATGGTAGAGGAATGGCAGTACATTTAAACTATATGGTAGAGGAATGGCAGTACATTTCAACTATATGGTAGATGAATGGCAGTACATGTCATATATATGGTAGTGGAATGGCAGTATATATCATCTATATGGTAGAGGAATGGCAGTACATTTCAACTATATGGTAGAGGAATGGCAGTACATTTCAACTATATGGTAGAGGAATGGCAGTACATTTCAACTATAGGTAGAGGAATGGACGTACATTTTCATCTATATGTAGAGGATTGCAGTACATTTCAACATATGTAGAGGAAGGGCGTACACATTTTCACCTTATGGTAGAGGATGGAATACTTCACTATAGCATCGAGGATGGCCAGTATTTTTCATCTAATGGTAGAGGAATGGCAGTACATGTGGAAACTATCTGGTAAGGAATTGCAGGTACATTTCAACTAGATGTAAAGTAATTGCAATACATTTCAACTATTGCACGGGATGGTAGTACATGTCATATTAAATCGTGAGGAGATGGAAGTACGTTTCAACTATATGGTAGAGGAATGGCAGTATATGTCATATATATGGTAGAGGAATGGCAGTACATTTCAACTATATGGTAGAGGAATGGCAGTATATGTCATCTATATGGTGGAGGAATGGCAGTACATTTAAACTATATGGCAGAGGAATGGCAGTACATTTCAACTATATGCTCGATGAATGGCAGTACATTGAAACTATATGGTCGATGAATGGCAGTACAGTTGGCTCTTCTGGATATACGCAATTATACATGTGTAGAGGAATATTATTTTAATCATAAATAATATACAAATTTAATATGTGGCGACAGAAGGAGTTGTACAATAATTAACATCAGTGGATCATGAGAACATGATGTGGTATTGTTTTCTTTATATAACTATATTCTTCTATACGATGTTGAATATTTGTGGCTTGTGATCTACAAACTCTCAAGAGTGAAACTTTCCGACGATGGTCACCCACACCTAATCAGCTGCATGCATTTACTATTCAACTGTTCATTGGAGGATAACATGTGATATTGTCATTCAGGGCTAACATAATTATGTTATCATTGATCATAG
>CM026386.1:89939734-90005903 GCA_014843695.1 Archivesica marissinica
AACACATCTGTTCAAAAGGCGGCTCAGCGCCAAATCTCATCCATTCTCCTCTGGTCGAAGGCATTCCAACTTTATGCTTCGATCTTTACGGTCAAATACCCATCTGAGGCCTCCACCAACTGGCAGTTGTACGATCAATATTCCGCACCCAACGTGCAACTAGGGACATTCCGTGGGTCCCTGTTCATACAGAAACGTACTTGTACTGCTGCATAGAGGCACCCAAGCAGATCCAGCCCTTTCGTAATCAGTCCCGGCGGTTTCCACAACCGCATTTTCCAAACAAATCCTATTCCGCCTCAACCAATATATACCGTAGGAAGGGCTTCTGCTGGGGGTATCAAGACACAGGGTCCTGCACCAAGCAGCAGTGCAAAAACTTGCACAGATGTGGCGGCTGCAACGGTAGCCATGGCGCAGCACACTGCTCCACACAATGGTCAAGGCCCCAGCAGAAGACCCCTACAAGCACACAGCCCCATGCCACTCGGCAAAATCCCCAAGGAGTCAAACCCGTGTCTGCCCAAACCAACCCTCGTTCTTCCAACAACAGTTAATCCGCAAGTTCTCGCGTCCTATCTAGAAGGCTACAACAATTCTAAGCTATCTTTCCTAGTCAATGGTTTTACTCTCGGTTTCCCTCTGGGAGTTGTCGGTCATATTACCCCTTCATTATCGGTTAACCATCCTTCGGTGTCCAAACATTTACAATTTGTTACCAACTACCTTGCCAAGGAAACCCAACTGGGACGCATAAAAGGACGGGTGCTTCCAGTTCAGTTAAGCTTATCGAGGCATTTTCGTCATCACTTCAATGGATTCTACAGAATAAATATTATATTCAAAAGGTTTCACACATTGTCGATGGCTTCATTTGTGTCGCTTCTACACAGAGCAAATGTCTATCAAACTTGGAATCATTCTTTCATCTATGCTCTGAAGTGGAAATCCCTGTCAAACACGAGAAGACGGTCCTGCCAACAACTTCAGCTGTTGTGCACGGCATCTCCAACGACACAAACACTCTCCGGGCAACCTTACCCCCGGACAAAGTCAATACCTTGCGATCTCTTCTACAATCTAGCAAGAAGCGTAAGAAAATGAAATTGAAAGACCTTCAAAGCCTGATCGGTCACCTGAAATTTGCATGTAAGGTAATAAAACCAGGCCGCTGTTTTCTACGTCGATTACACGACCTGACAAAGGGCAAGCATAACCCACATCACTTTCTCAAATTTACCAACACCATTCGCTCCGATCTCGAGGTTTGGTCTCAGTTCATAGACTCTTACAATGGATGTACACTCCTTACACGGGACCGCTTTATATCCTATGTCACATTACATCTACATACTGATGCTGCATCAACAAAAGGGTTTGGGTGCACCTTTTCTAGCCATTGGGCTTATGGTCCATTTTCAAGTGAGGTCAAGGAACATCACATTAACATACTGGAGCTTTACCCTATAACACTAGCAGTTGATTTGTGGGGTCAGCATTGGGAAAACAAGAACCTGTTGTTCATATGTGATAACCTGAGCGAGCATAGTCCATTGCTTGAACAAACAAAGCAGCAAAGACCCTATTATCATGCGTCTCCTTAGGCGGATCGTTCTGAAAGGATTACAGTATAATTTCTGCTTCGAATCTAAACATATAGCTTCTCATGCACATGTGATTTGCGACAAACTCTCCCGGTTTGAGGTAGCAGAAGCACTTCGACTGGCGCCACACCTAGAACCAACAGAAACGAAGGTCCCAGAGGAACTGTCACCAGAGAGCTTACTTCTATAACTCGTCAGCTGCTCCAGTCCTCCCTGTCTACATCAACACGCGCCGCCTATAGTCGATATTGGTCCAGATTCACCACTTTTTGTAGTCATAATGTACAGACAAACGCTTTACCTGCCACAACTTCCACAGTAGCACTGTTCATTTCACATCTACACCAAAGTGGTTTCTCTCCGTCGTCCATTAGTAGCCACCTATCGGCAATTGCTTTCCAACATCAGACCCAACAATTTGCTGACCCCACACAACAACCCCTTATCCGGAGATTGACCCTTGGTTGCCGAAAATCGGATCGAACACCCGATAGCCGGTTACCGATTTTGCTACCACAGCTTGCCCAGCTGGTAGACTGCTGTTCGTCAATACTCACCGGCCAATACGATATCACTCTTTACAGGGCCATTATTTTGCTCGCTTTTCACGGCTTCTTTAGGATAGGTGAACTATTACCATCAACAATGTCACGTGTACCACTTGTAGTGCAATACCGTGACATACGTCTACCAACAGACTTCATCCATATTCGATTGCATCATCATAAAACACAGAAGAGCACAGCCGCAGTGAATCTGTACATTCCTGCTACTAAGAGTCACCCATGCCCTCGTAAACATATCATCGCATACCTAAAGAATCGTGGGAATGATCCAGGACCACTTTTCGTTGATTGCCGATCCCAATCAACTAGTTATGCATCCTTTAGGAAATTTCTTAAAAAAGCAATCGAATTCCTAAACTTACCACCTACCCTTTCTAAACCCCATAGTTTCCGCATTGGCGCTTGCACACAGGCAATTATGTCTGGGACTTCAGAGTCTGATGTCATGAGAATGGGCCGGTGGAAATCAAGAGCAGTGCGCAAATACATCCGAGTCCCTGCACTCACACCACATATCCCCCGAGACAAATCAAGTCGCACCAATACAGAATAAGCACACAGTTGCCTAACCTTGGCACTGTCAATCTACTTTCACACAGAACTTGGTAGCATGGTGTATGCTGCCAACGTCTACCATATAACTATTGCATAGATCATGATGGCATTATGTATGCTAACACATTTTACTAGTTCTTGTGGAAATTGGTACCATGGGGTATGTTGCCAACATCACCACAAGCACATACGATACTTCTCACTCTCAGACACATGGGGTATGTGTCTGAAATACCTTCCTATTATAACTAGGTTACCGATTCGTCTGCACGGTGTGAATTTATCTATCTCTAGTCATTGTTCTGTACAACTTAATACTATTGTTCGCAATCATGATTAATAATTGTCAAACGATTCGACTATGTAGTCACCATGCCATCTGCTGCATACACAATTGTTGTAAAGTGTATATTATTCTGTTACTGGTCCTAATGCCATTGATCATTTGTGTATACTATAAGTAGTACATGGGTTATGTACTACAATAGAGTGCTGCCATTGATAGGTCGTGTACAATACACGTAGTAAGAGTTATGTACTACAGTAGAATGCTGTCATTGATATGTTATGTATAATATAAAATGTACATGTGTTGTGTACTGCAGTAGAGTGCCGCATTTGATATGTTGTATATAATATAGGTAGTACCTGGGTTGTGTACTGCGGTTGTCTGAAGAGTTCTGTCATTGACATGTTGTGTATAATATGAGTAGTACATATGTTATGTACTACGGTAGAATGCTGTATTTGTTATGTTGTATATAATATAAGCAGTACATGTGTTATGTACTGCAGTAGAATGCTATATTTGATATGTTGTGTATAATACAGATAGTACATGGGGTACGTACTAATCTAAGAGTCCTGTTACTCACACCACTTGGTCATATGACAATTAGGAATTATCTGCAATTCCACGATTTAAACCCCGGTGGTTCGAGATAGGAATCCTCTTAAATTTGGGTATTAGCCTCGAGTCAGTATGTGACATTTACACCAATCATCGTGTACACACGTCAACCTGACCTATTGCAAACTTAGTGCTCAATGCTTACGAGTAGCACCATGTGTTACAGCGTCTATGCTATGTTAGTATATGTGTACGTACCAATATGTTTATCTATACCAGTCTGCAACGTGTAACAGAACTGTTACCAATACTAGTACGGTACTCGAAACGGAAGGGTGCAGCACTATGCCTGAACATTTATCCAAATGGGTCTGCAACTTGTACCTGAAGGTTTACCTACACTAGTATGTAACCTGTACACTGAGGTTTACACGCTTGTACCAGATGTTTACCTATAATGGTCTGCAGACCTGTACCCATATGTTTAACATTACTGGTCTGTAACTTATTCATTTGGTTTTACAGTACGTGTTCTGTAAAGGTTTCACTTTTCAAATTCCTACTACATCACATGTCCGTATGTCTCTTGGTTGGACGGTTGGTGGATTTTATGTCCAACTTTATGTATTTTGAACATTATTACGGTGCATTCATTTGCAACTGTTGCTTATCAGTTTATCTTGTTTCAAAATAAATCGTCTGTCTCCATATTGGAGACAGACATTTTCATTCCTATTCAATTGTTTGTGTTCCTTTACAATGGTTGTGGATGTTTGGAATGACGGGTCATTCTAGAAACAACTAATTGGAGGTAGACCTTAACTTTACATAAATGAACTTCGAGACATATGTGATGTTTGAGGAAGTATAAAAACGCAATTTACAATAGTATAATGTAAATTTGTTTATAATTTCTACCATGCTTAAAGAGTAATAACTACTGTTCGCACAGGGTGTCAGTATATACGCTCAGCCGGACACCGGTTTTTAGCGAGGAGGTCATTTGCATAACGCGCACTACAGAAGCCTGGTGTTAACCAATCACAATCGTTCTTGTCACGTGTGTGGCTTCATCCGGGAACATCGCCATCTTTTCCGTGGAGGCAGAGTTTTTCTCTCCGATATCTTCTGGAATTCTGAGTATACCTTGTATCATTATTTAATTTTTCCAGTTTAAAATTGTCCAATCCATATAATGCTATGTAGGTGTTTAAGTCATTATATATATGTATGTATTGTCCAATCCATATAATGCTATGTAGGTGTACGGGTCATTATATATATATATGTATTAATGTATTGCCCAATCCATATAATGCTATGTAGGTGTACGAGTCATTATATTTATGTATGTATTGCCCAATCCATATAATGCTATGTAGGTGTATGAGTCATTATATATATATGTATGTATTGCCCAATCCATATAATGCTATGTAGGTGTACGAGTCATTATACATATGTATGTATTGCCCAATCCATATAATGCTATGTAGGTGTACGAGTCATTATACATATGTATGTATTGCCCAATCCATATAATGCTATGTAGGTGTACGAGTCATTATACATATGTATGTATTGCCCAATCCATATAATGCTATGCAGGTGTACGAGTCATTATATATATATATGTATATATTGCCCAATCCATATAATGCTATGTAGGTGTACGAGTCATTATATATATGTATGTATTGCCCAATCCATATAATGCTATGCTGGTGTACGAGTCATTATACATATATATGTATATATTGCCCAATCCATATAATGCTATGTAGGTGTACGAGTCATTATATATATGTCTGTATTGTCCAATCCATATAATGCTATGTAGGTATACGAGTCATTATATATATATATGTATGTATTGTCCAATCCATATAATGCTATGTAGGTATACGAGTCATTATATATATATATGTATGTATTGTCCAATCCATATAATGCTATGTAGGTATACGAGTCATTATATATATATATATGTATGTATTGCCCAATGTGTACACTACATTTCAGGTGTTCCAAGATTACCTACTTGTCATCAATAGTGTCCTTTGTATGTAAGTAAAACGTACACAGTAAAGACAGATTCCTGAAACATTGACGGTATCGTATATATGCGGACAATAATTATCGGAACCTTACACGAATACATGAAGTAACACGTATGGTGTCTTCATTTGAATAACATTCCTTAGTCTTCGAATCTTCGATAAGTATTAACCACTAATTGACCCTATGCTTCCAGTCGGACGACATGTATCCCTATGAACAATACTTATTGCCGATAATGTACTATGTAACTGTGTTCCTTATCGCAACTACGAGTTATGTCTTGTTATTCGTTATATATTGTTTAAACTAAAAGCATGGAGGAGGGCATGGGGCTTTTCCTGATTCATTGCGTTATCCTACAGTATCTAAATTAATCAATCTCTTCATAAGTTATATATGTTGTGACAAACGGTTCCGTCATTAAAACGCGCAACATTGTAATAAACTGATATACCTGGCATGCGGCAAACAGGACAACACTCTCCTGGAGGCGTGACCGTATCCGTACAATCCGGTTGTAAACATAGCAAGGCGGCACAATGTGGTTGTAGTGTAGGATATACAGGACAACATTCTCCTGGAGGCGTGACCGTGTCCGTACACTCCGGTTGTAAGCATAGCATGGCGGCACAATGTGGTGGTAGTGTAGGACATACAGGACAACACTCTCCTGGAGGCGTGACCGTGTCCGTACAATCCGGTTGTAAACATAGCATGGCGGCACAATGTGGTGGTAGTGTAGGACATACAGGACAACACTCTCCTGGAGGCGTGACCGTGTCCGTACAATCCGGTTGTAAACATAGCATGGCGGCACAATGTGGTGGTAGTGTAGGACATACAGGACAACACTCTCCTGGAGGCGTGACCGTGTCCGTACAATCCGGTTGTAAACATAGCATGGCGGCACAATGTGGTGGTAGTGTAGGACATACAGGACAACACTCTCCTGGAGGCGTGACCGTGTCCGTACAATCCGGTTGTAAACATAGCATGGCGGCACAATGTGGTGGTAGTGTAGGACATACAGGACAACACTCTCCTGGAGGCGTGACCGTGTCCGTACAATCCGGTTGTAAACATAGCATGGCGGCACAATGTGGTGGTAGTGTAGGACATACAGGACAACACTCTCCTGGAGGCGTGACCGTGTCCGTACAATCCGGTTGTAAACATAGCATGGCGGCACAATGTGGTGGTAGTGTAGGACATACTGGGCAACAACGTCCGGGGTGCCGGGCCGGATTCAAACACGTTGGTCGTGCACACCTCACTAAAGCACAATTAAACGATGACCGTTCCGGCTGTCCAAAACATGTCAGTTAATATTCTCTGATGTATACTTCGGAATGGAAATGTTGATAGCATAGCAATATACGAGTATACAGACGCTAGTAAGGAGGGAATCCATGTCACATCGTTTATTGATTTGATATCGAAGTCGGTTGGTACATGCATATAATTAGATATATATGTATATACAGTTTAATCAATGATGGAATGTTTGAAGTAATGTTGTATTTTCCCATCTCCGTTGAAGTTGATATATGTAAACGTTGAACACCTGGCATTTTGTCAACAATATGCGTAGACGTTAGTAATTAATAACATGAATTAACCTGTAAACATAATTATTTACTTCTATATAGTTTAAGTGAGACACTCTATTTTGTTAAAATAATAAGACAGAACTATGTTTCAATATGATTACGGAATAACCTTCCTGTATATAGCTCCATTGTCCTCCGGTTATGCATGCATTTCGAATATGTGATTCACGTATATGTAAAGCGTACAATAAAAACAGCACACTGGCTGTATCGTATTTAATTTATAGATGGTCACCATTGCCGATTGGTTAAGGTCGCTGACTTAAAATCACTTATTCCACCCACAACTCTATGGTGATTTCGAATTATGCAGTGCATGGAAGCTATCCAGCCGGCTTGCTGGAGGTCTATGGTTATATATGGGTGTCCGTCCTTTGCCAGATATAGTGCGCGAGGGACCATCCGATATCTTCCTCCACCAATAACAGCTGGAGAGTCGCCACATGACATAAGCTGTTAGTGCGACATTAAACACACAACCAAAACATATTCATTTAGAGAAACTGGTTGGCCACGTCACAAAATAGAGGGGGTCCTCTTCCTTGTTGTTATGGTTATGGTTGTTGACTTCAAACCACTTGCTCATCACCATTATAGATTCGAATCCCACTAGCGATGTCGTATTATTCCATGGACGTTATCCAACGGAGTTATCCAACATGCTTAGGAGATCGGATGTTACTATAAACCCGTACTTAGATAAGGCACCCGGGGTCTTTCAGCACCAAAAGCAGTTATTATATTTTTGCTTAACTCATATGGACACACTCTATATTCAAGCTTCAATGGTTGTCACAATGTACCCGGGGGACTCGTGATGTCGCATAGTAATGGTCTCAATGACCAGTTACTACTTCATTCATATAGTTTTATTATTCAATATACATATATACACATACCCAGAATATATCACCAAAGTATCTGCCCCTCTAACATTATGAGCTCCCAGTACATATCTCTCCATCGCACACTAGGTGAATTGCCCGTGAGCTCCCAGTACACATCTCCCCTTCACACACTAGGCGAGTTACCCGTGAGCTCCCAGTACATATCTTCCCATCACACACTAGGCGAGTTGCCCGTGAGTTCCCAGTACAATCTCCCCATCACACACTAGGCGAATTGCCCGTGAGCTCCCAGTACATATCTTCCCATCACACACTAGGCGAGTTGCCCGTGAGCTCCCAGTACACATCTCCCCCTCACACACTAGGCGAATTGCCCATGAGCTCCCAGTACATATCTTCCCATCACACACTAGGCGGTTGCCCGTGAGCTCCCAGTACATATCCCATCACCCTAGGCGAGTTCCCGTGAGCTCCCAGTACAATCTCCCCGTCACACACTAGGCGAGTTGCCCGTGAGCTCCAGTACACATTCTCCCCCATCACACACTAGGCGAGTTGCCCGTGAGCTCCCAGTACATACTCCCCATCACACACTAGGCGAGTTGCCCGTGAGCCCCAGTACATGTCTCCCCATCACACACTAGGCGAGTTGCCCGTGAGCTCCACCAGTACATATCTCCCCATCACACACTAGGCGAGTTACCCGGGATCCCAGTACATATATCCCCATCACACATAGGCGATACCCTGATCCCAGTACATATCTCCACATCACACATTAGGCGAGTAGCCAGTGAGCTCCCAGTACATATCTCCCCATCACACACTAGGCGAGTTACCCGTGAGATCCCAGTACATATATCCACATCACACATTAGGCGAGTAAACAGTGAGCTCCCAGTAGATATCTCCCCATCACATACTAGGAGGGATGCCCGTGAGCTCCCAGTACATATCTTCCCATCACATACTAGTCGAGTTCCCCGGGAGCTTCCAGTACATATCTCCCCATCACACACTAGGCGAGTTACCCGTGAGCTCCCAGTACATATCTCCCCATCACACACTAGACGAGTTCACCAAGAAATAGTTTATTAAAATAATAATAAATATAGATATAAAGATATAAAATACATATGTTTCGAGCACTGACATGAAAAAAGGAACTACTGTGCAGAATAGGATTAATATTTTAAAAGATCAGATCGAGAGTGAAGTGAACTAATTAACAGCTATTTCTTATTAATCCTAAACATACGAATACTCAACAAACATAAACTAAAGCATACATTATTTACAATGGTACGAATAGCGTCGTTGAAGTATACTAAAACAGGATTATGCATCTTGCTCATTAGGGTAAGGATAAGCAGCACAATAAGTTGATCACTTAATTGTGTTCATATACTTAGACAGTTCTAATGTATAAATGGCACATTGTAACTAGGACGTTCATACCTTCCAGTTTCTATGCGAATTGGGGGCAATTCCACTCCTAAATATACTATATACAGATATATGTAAAATTAGTTTAAAATATTCGTCAGGTAGATAAGTTTTAATGACTGTGTTGCAACCTATTCCATATGTACAAGTACCGTTATCATTAAAGGGCGATCACTCAGTCACATATATTGTCATATTATCAGGTCTGATTTTTCTACACGATATACAAATGGGTGTCTAGATAGAGATAGACATATTACAAAATTCAGCAAAATTGTGATTAGGATAATGAACCCTGACGAAGAGTGTAATGCGTTTATTCATTGTAGAATAGTATGAACTCCGATGTAAAATACAACAATAGTACATGTGTCATACATACAATAAGTTTAAACATTAAGAAAACATTAAGAAAACATTAAAATCTCGAGTAATGAAGTTTTCTCATTTGGTCCCGTTTTCACAGTGACGACCAGTGACGAGCACACATAACATTATGCTACAGATATTTAAATATAGTATTGTTGATTGCTGCAGTTATATACATTGGTATACGTCTTTCCTCCCATTCAGTGAGGACTTAAGTAGACAACTTGTGAAGCTGCAGATTATCGTAATCCACAGTGTCTTCCTGCCTTTCTGTTGGTAGAAAATAGAAAGACACAACATAAGCCATGTTATTATTAAATACTATTGTTTTTATCATTCACATATTATACTTACTCTAGCAGCATTCGTTCAAACTTAATGACACATTATTGAACGCACATACAATATGTACTACATTAAGTCCTACCAATTGAATCCATTATGTATTATGCATTACGGCATGTATGAGCAGTTTGTATCCTCACATTTGTAAATGTGATGGTAGTGCATGCATAGTTATGCATACATTGAACATATGCCTCATACCATATATATGCTGTGCATATTGTGATACTACGCCTCTCCTATAGCATGCGACCATAGATTGCTATAAAGATAACATGCGACAGACATGTCATTATTACATTTAATTAGGCTATTGCAAGTATCTCAAATTGCTTGCGGTTTCAACACATACCTAGGCTGCCCCATACAAGTGACACACTATTTTATGATACCAGGAGAAAGACTTAATTTGACCTACTTACGAGAGTATACTGTACTTTTATTTCATATGAATTTTGCAGCCAGAGCTATTGAATCATATCTGCTATCTGCACTACTGGACTTGACAGAACAGCACATGATGTGTGATCAAGTATGAACTAATCAACATTAACTAACCTGACAATAGTGTATTTCTTTAATTTGATTTACTTAATAAATATAAAGTATTTAAAATGGTATCCCATTCAGTAGGAAAAGCGTTCAACAAAGAGGTGGCTACATATGAACGAACTGGATCATAATACTATCTGAGTGAAGTTTCCCAATTAGAAATATATGATAATCTAATAATAACTTCCAAGGTGCCAGGGTCGGCAAATAATATACTACAACTGTATTATATTACACTGAAATGATACAATAAAGTCCTATGTAGCAGTCACTATGCACGTACTAATTATTCTATGATATATTTAAGTCATATTAGTTGCTGTGTCATAATTAGGTTTCATTAATTATTAAATACATGTAGCTAAGTCAAATGTAAAAGATACAAAGTCATAGGTAGGTCTCATTTGTTAATGCAAAATGATATACAACCAAGCTTGTACTAGGCGGTTGATATACGACTACACGTGTATTGGGCGGTTGATATACGACTACACGTGTACTGGGCGGTTGGAAAACACTTCGGCTCTCTGGTCGTCTAGATTAGTTGTAGACGTGACGTCGTGGTGATATAATCGTTTGCCAACGTGAGTGACAAGAATTCGAAAAACCTCAAAAAATACACGCACCTACTGCCGGTGTAAGGGATGAATATGTCGACACTGCTTCATTGTTTGCATCGAGAGCTTCATATGTCGCACTAAAACAAATTGGCAGCATGTAGTATGCTACATGTATAGACTTTACAAGTTTGCTATTGTATGTATATAATTGGCAGTATGTATTATGCTACATGTATAGTATTTACAAGTTTGCTATTGTATGTATATAATTGGCAGTATGTATTATGCTACATGTATAGACTTTACAAGTTTGCTATTGTATGTATATAATTGGCAGTATGTATTATGCTACATGTATAGACTTTACAGGTTTGCTATTGTATGTATATAATTGGCAGTATGTATTATGTTACATGTATAGTCCTTACAAGTTTGCTATTATATGTATATAATTGGCAGTATGTATTATGCTACATGTATAGTATTTACAAGTTTGCTATTATATGTATATAATTGGCAGTATGTATTATGTTACATATATAGTATTTACAAGTTTGCTATTATATGTATATAATTGGCAGTATGTATTATGATACATGTATAGTATTTACAAGTTTGCTATTATATGTATATAATTGGCAGTATGTATTATGTTACATGTATAGTCCTTACAAGTTTGCTATTATATGTATATAATTGGCAGTATGTATTATGATACATGTATAGTCCTTACAAGTTTGATATTATATCACTGTATGGACTTGATGATAGTTATAAATTTGTTTTCCTAGACGTACGCACTCATTGATAAAGTATTGTTTCATAGTGTACGTTACCTCGGCTGAGGGATGTTTGTTGCGCAAATGGTTGTTGCGGTTTGACCTCGTTCCACCAGACGTGTACGCAATCTTGCCGTTGCATAGTCGGCAGGTAGCGGCAGTATTGTCGGCAGTGCGCGTGAAGAATTACCAGACAGCTGATGGCTGACGTGGAGGCATGATGAATTGTGAATAGTAGTTAATATATTGATCAGACAGAATAACAATAAATGAGAAAGTTGTGTGTGTATTCTACGTTTATTTATTGTTGCCCATATGAGCGACGCCGCCTGAAGAGATTAGTCATTTTTGATTTTGGAGGATAGTGCATGATACAGACATATTCCAGAGTCTCCTCTGGTTCTTTTACGTACACGGTGTATTATTATTATTATATACCAGTAGGTTACAGTTGTACAGTTTGTACTTACACATCTTGAAGATCGTTTTCTGCAAAATACAAAGACATACATTCATTTTAAACTGTAATATTGGTCAGTTATTGTTGTGGATAGACGATAATACATATTCGTTCAATCAATGAATTATGCGTATACTATATACGTGATATATCTGGATGATGTGTTAAACTGTAGCTGGGACTAGCATACCGATATCGTTAGCAGACCATTATACTGTAGCAGTACCTCTATGTATATATACTGTTAGCAATTATAGACCATTACCTTGAACAGTTCCACTCTTGACTGACTGCTGTGTATTAGTGTCTCCTTGGCTGCAATTCGATAAAAGTATTAATAACATAACAAAATAAACCAGATTGTAAAGTGTATATGAAACGTCCGACTCCTATAAAGAATTAATACATTTTACAAACATCGAAACATCTATTTAGATAACAACTAATACATTCGTCATTGTTCTTTGTTAATTGTCTGTCTTTATAATATGATTGTATATAAAGCAATTACACATGTTTAAGATAAAAGTTTAATCATGAAAACAACTTCATCACTGCAGTTCCAGTGTGTATGACATGTGTATGTTTATAAATAGTAGGTATGATATAAACAGTTGGCAACATGTACGGATAATTTCCTTTCCTATTAGGCGTGTATATAATTATGGTTTTGGTGCTTGTTTTTCAAATATTGGACATTTCTTTGTTTTAATGATTTAAGCTTGGTACTAACTTTTGTACTTACAAATTCTTTTTAATATTAGACATGTGTTATTCTTGAATTTATTATGTAGGTTATCAAATGTTACTTGTGTCGGTATTTCGAAAATATACGTGGATAATTGTGATTATTATCCAAGATTTAAGTATTTCGTGGAACAATTTTGAATGATTCTGGTAAGCTATATATCTATTTTTATATATAAGTCTAAAATCGTGTACGAAATTACATTTCGATATCAAATAGCGTAAAAACACACGCGAACCTGTTGCCATATTCACACCCTTCGAATACAATCCACACGCGACGTCTCACGACTATATATCAATAATTTATTACATAAATCCCTGTATGCAACTTAAGCAAGTGTCTGAACTAATATGTTCCATGTCTGACAACTCTGAAAACACAATATTGTATCCTTTGTATACCCTGCAGTCAACCACACCTATACTATTCTGTCAAATGTTCCAAGGGATCTTAAGCCCTTACAACCTAGAAACCATACTCCGCAAACCGTCAACCTGGAAAACCAGCCATGTCATAGTATATCATAAATACAATATTTAGCTATGGCCTACTACAATCCCGCTTTACACAGCGCCTGCTGCATCATAGTATATCATAAATACAATATTTAGCTATGGCCTACTACAATCCCGCTTTACACAGCGCCTGCTGCATCATAGTATATCATCAATACAATATTTAGCTATGGCATACTACAATCCCGCTTTACACAGCGCCTGCTGCATCATAGTATATCATAAATACAATATTTAGCTATGACATACTACAATCCCGCTTTACACAGCGCCTGCTGCATCATAGTATATCATAAATACAATATTTAGCTATGGCCTACTACAATCCCGCTTTACACAGCGCCTGCTGCATCATAGTATATCATAAATACAATATTTAGCTATGGCATACTACAATCCCGCTTTACACAGCGCCTGCTGCATCATAGTATATCATAAATACAATATTTAGCTATGGCCTACTACAATCCCGCTTTACACAGCGCCTGCTGCATCATAGTATATCATAAATACAATATTTAGCTATGACATACTACAATCCCGCTTTACACAGCGCCTGCTGCATCATAGTATATCATAAATACAATATTTAGCTATGGCCTACTACCATCCCGCTTTACACAGCGCCTGCTGCATCAAAGTATATCATAAATACAATATTTAGCTATGGCCTACTACAATCCCGCTTTACACAGCGCCTGCTGCATTATAGTATATCATAAATACAATATTTAGCTATGGCCTACTACAATCCCGCTTTACACAGCGCATGCTGCATCATAGTATATCATAAATACAATATTTAGCTATGGCCTACTACAATCCCGCTTTACACAGCGCCTGCTGCATCATAGTATATCATAAATACAATATTTAGCTATGACATACTACAATCCCGCTTTACACAGCGCCTGCTGCATCATAGTATATCATAAATACAATATTTAGTAATGGCATACTACAATCCCGCTTTACACAGCGCCTGCTGCATCATAGTATATCATAAATACACTATTTAGCTATGGCCTACTACAATCCCGCTTTACACAGCGCCTGCTGTATCATAGTATATCATAAATACAATATTTAGCTATGACATACTACAATCCCGCTTTACACAGCGCCTGCTGCATCATAGTATATCATAAATACAATATTTAGCTATGGCATACTACAATCCCGCTTTACACAGCGCCTGCTGCATCATAGTATATCATAAATACAATATTAAGCTATGGCTTACTACAATCCCGCTTTACACAGCGCCTGCTGCATCATAGTATATCATAAATACAATATTTAGCTATGGCCTACTACAATCCCGCTTTACACAGCGCCTGCTGCATCATAGTATATCATAAATACAATATTTAGCTATGGCCTACTACAATCCCGCTTTACACAGCGCCTGCTGCATCATAGTATATCATCAATACAATATTTAGCTATGGCATACTACAATCCCGCTTTACACAGCGCCTGCTGCATCATAGTATATCATAAATACAATATTTAGCTATGACATACTACAATCCCGCTTTACACAGCGCCTGCTGCATCATAGTATATCATACATACAATATTTAGCTATGACATACTACAATCCCGCTTTACACAGCGCCTGCTGCATCATAGTATATCATAAATACAATATTTAGCTATGGCATACTACAATCCCGCTTTACACAGCGCCTGCTGCATCATAGTATATCATAAATACAATATTAAGCTATGGCTTACTACAATCCCGCTTTACACAGCGCCTGCTGCATCATAGTATATCATAAATACAATATTTAGCTATGGCCTACTACAATCCCGCTTTACACAGCGCCTGCTGCATCATAGTATATCATCAATACAATATTTAGCTATGGCATACTACAATCCCGCTTTACACAGCGCCTGCTGCATCATAGTATATCATAAATACAATATTTAGCTATGACATACTACAATCCCGCTTTACACAGCGCCTGCTGCATCATAGTATATCATAAATACAATATTTAGCTATGACATACTACAATCCCGCTTTACACAGCGCCTGCTGCATCATAGTATATCATAAATACAATATTTAGCTATGACATACTACAATCCCGCTTTACACAGCGCCTGCTGCATCATAGTATATCATAAATACAATATTTAGCTATGGCCTACTACAATCCCGCTTTACACAGCACCTGCTGTATCATAGTGTATCATAAATACAATATTTAGCTATGACATACTACACTCCCGCTTTACACAGCGCCTGCTGCATCATAGTATATCATAAATCTACGAATATATCTCTAAAAATATTGTCAATATTCGGGGTGTTGGTGTGTGCAGTATAACTTAGTATTATGGGATGATGCTAATGGGGGAGTATATAATACCCTTTTCCATACTGTCCATACATTGAGTTCATTACCAATCTATACAAATCGAAAACCTACTTCGCAACATTATAATATGAAGTTTCTTCTACTGTTGTGTTGTGACTTTTCCTGGAAAGATACATTTAGTAGTTGGTTATTAAACTGGAAGTTAAGTCAAATGTTTATATTTCTCGCCATTTAAAGTTGTCAGATATATGCCGATAAACGAGCACTTCAAGTGTATGTTATTAGTCTCCTAAGATCGCATAACCAGATTGGTTGTTATTGACGACAAAGTTAGGTCACGTCATCGTGCGATAAGTGTTGAGTACAGGTAGAACATGTATGATAAAGTCAGGTTCGGTATTTATATGTGTACGTATCACTGTTTAAGTGGGAAAACTACAATATTGTATAAGAAAGAAAAACTATTCCGATTCAAATGCGGATTAGAACTGCTCATTATATTAAATGAATATCATTGATTGAGTTGTGCGTATGCATAGAGCCATAGAAATGCGGCTTTGGTCTCGACATAATCAAACACACCCACTGTTAGCTATACCTCAGTGGACATTAGCCGCGTTTCATTCCGTATTAGGTTTGACATTATTATATACCAAACTTATATAGCGGTTTTTTCTTCTAAAAACAAAACGTTTAAAAGCGCATGATTAGTTTATGCTCTGAGATCAATGTCGAATACCTTTTTGTACTTTTCCGTTATGCCAAAAGTACAGCACAACATACATAGTGTGGTACATACCTGTTAATTGATCTTGGAGAGTTTCGGTCTGAAATCAATAGGTAATTCAATAATTATAAGTCAGATGCTTACTGATTGGAACATTAAATAGTTGTTCCTGTCGTACATTAGTTGTTGTATAAAGAACATCGGTATTGTCTAATCCCCTCGGTATCTGAATATGGCCATATGATAACCACATGTTCTTATAATGCAATATTGCAAATACTATGCCTGGAATATCAGCAGGCCACGGGCATACACATAGCAAAACAAGTGTTTCTATTAAATAGTTCTTAGCATAATATGCTTTGGCAATATTATATCTAATTGTCAAAGGTAGACAAAGACTTGGTGCACATTCAAAGGTTCTTCGTACATACTAATTGCATACACGTGTCGAATATAGTGTATTGATTAACATGTGTATGTGCCGAGAGGAAGACATGTACCGCTATTCAACAGCAACAATAGTGTCCATCAATAGTATGTGCCCTATACACGTTATGACAATATGCACGAAATTGAGTGCTACCAGTAAGAAAGGAATACGACGCTGACAACGACGTAGATATTTACGATGCCACACTGTATTTGCACGACAAAGAGTATGTGATTGGAAGCCTTGCTTTGCGGCGTATGCACGGTTGTACTATTAACTAACAACAAAAGTCCTCTTGAGAAACACAACCATCGCCATTACTAAACATTAATCCCAACCGCTCTTACTTTTCCTATGATAACAATTTGAAACCGACTTGTGAATCTAACTACACTTCTAACCACCACAAGCATATCAAATGAATACATGCATGGTTCAATTGTAATATGTGTCAATTCCCTCTATGTCCATGATATAGCACATTACACATAGCTGTGATCTATTTTCCTTCCTGGTAATTGATCGAACGACATGTCCAATAGCATCACTGGTTGATGGTAGATTCCACCTCCACAATGAGAGCGCATCTCTCTCACACACACACACACACCATACACTACACCACACCACACCACACCACACCACACACCACACCACACCACACCACACCACACCAAACCACACCACACCACATACCACACACCACACCACACACCACACACAACACCACACCACACACCACCACACACCACCACAACACCACACACCACACACACCACACCACACACCACACACACACACACCGCACGCACGCACACACACACACACACTACTCGAAAATATACGTTTCTTGACATTTAGCATATTGATATTGGAATTCTGCTTCCTAATTTAAGTATAAGCTGTTAATAAGTGAACAACAACTTGCATGCGTATTGTAAGGTGGACATCACATTATATATTTATTCTTCAGATTGTTTATACAAGTATTACCTTTTTGGCCGTACCTCCACTTGTAAAATACAACTGATCCAGTAGCTATTATCAAAACGACAATAACTGTTGAAAATCCACCTGCAACTACTCCTACTGGGCATGTTGGTATTTCTGGATCTGAATTGACAAATACAATTAATTATACGTATACGGAAATCATCACATGTGCATGATGAAGGCAAGTATATATCACCTAATATAATAGAGAGAATATATTAGAATGAAATGTGTATATAAAATATAAATGATATAATATATCTTTATATCGTAATAAGCCATTTCTCGCCCATGAACAAAGCATCGATAGAAAACAATTTTCTAAAAAGTGAAACATGTATGGTAATATAATGAACACTATTCAACAAACATAAACTTATTTGGGAGAGACATAAAATTATTAAAAATAAAAAATCAATAATTAAGAGTTCCTCATTGAAGCATTTATGTAGATTTGGTAATATAACTAAATAATCTACTACGTTCAAATGCTTTAGAACCATATGAAGATACTTTTCAAACTGCATGTTCATTAACTGAACAAATTTAACCATATAACATGTATCCCAAGACTAGTTTTTGGTGTAACGTGTTCTTAATCATTAAAAAATCTGTTAACGTATTACACATATTGCATTTCCTTCATGCGTGCTTTGTTGCCTTTTCCATCTGCCTATTCAACTTCTAATCTATACAACGGTATTCATAACTTAGACAATGACATTTGATTTCTACATTTTGTAACTCAAGATATGGACTACTATTAAAAGTATCACTCGATCTATATAATTATATATTTCGATGCAACGGATTTAGTACAACTGCAATACTCTTGGTTCGGTTCTCTATAATAAAAATAAATAATTAACCATATTATGTGTTGCTGTGTTAATGGTGGATTACCACTACATCATGACAGTTTACTTCACTGTGTGGTATGCTTAGACAGGATACATACAAAGAAATTGTACGGATATCCAGTCTACATAATTTGGAGAATCACGTCTGAAAAAATCAATTTGGCAATCCTGCATTAGGTATAATTTATTAGTCGTATGCTGCAGTAATTGATAACATGTCGACAGTTTTGTGAAGCAAAATAAAACCAAAACGTTTTACATGTAGGAGTTGTAAACATTAACATTAAGGTCATAATCCTGTCAACAATAATTGGAATGTCAATGTATGCTACCGTCCCGTTTTTAAGTGAGCTATTTTAAGACAACATAATAAAGGTGATATACGCATATTTATTTATCTGTGACACCAACCTCTATATCAGAAGCCAACTTATATGTAGTGTGTTTGGAATTGCTAAGTCATAACTATACAGTTCGAGGTACAACACACGACTAACGGTGACTCCCTTTCTGCAAGTTATATCCGGCAATATGTGCAAGTTGTAGATACATGCAATCAATGCTAATCCATGATTGAAAACAAGTAGCAAACTATTCACTGCACGCATATGCCATGCCAACTTATGCTAGACGTACCTGATTCTATGCTAACACTTGAGAATGTATAATTTAATCCTACATATACTGATGTGCCTTTAACAGTCCACGCACATATTCGAGCAACGTATGTCCCCGGTGGTAGAGCGTTTGTGCTCGCCTGGTATGAAGTGACACCCGGCAATATCTCAGTAATTGTCGTTCTGTTAATCCAGTCTTCTGTACCAACAATAGATGTCTGAATCACGAACGTCTGCGCATACCCTCCGTTAAATCCCCCAAGCCATGAAAACGTATGGATAGTGTCCTTGTACAGGAATGTGAAGTGCGTTGGTTCATCTGGCCCACCTGTTGTACGGATATAATATAAATGAAAGTATTGAATGTTCTGATGGACTAGTGTCTTTGATAACTGGTATACATTTTGGTTTGTTTTAATATTTATATTAGTTTCATCTAGGTAGACTGTATCATATACAAAACATATTAACATAGTAATGTCCACAGTAATTCATTATAAAGATTTAATAGAGAATAATATGACTATATGTATCACAGTTAATCAACCTATCACATGTTACTGATATGTTAAGGAACAGCGGTTCATAGCAAATTAAATACTACTTAAAATCGAACGGTTTAAAATGAAATGGAATTACAGCAATAATCCAAAATTATTTCAGAATTTAAATAATTTCAGTTATTTTTCGAGATCCCCTTCAGAAATGTGGTTGGCTACGCACCGGCTTTGTTCAAATTACATTAGTCATAGTCGTCCGATTTTATTGGTTTCTGTTAGTATAGCAGTACGAAGTTATCAAAGTCGGGTACCAACCGGGGGTATATAGTTGGAAAAAATCGTGCTAATGTCACGTGCTTAGATATTCTCTCGACAGTCGGACTGCATTTGTTATAGTGAATAGTAAATTGAAATTATCAAGATGCCACGTAGTGCTGGAAGGCGTCGGCCACCTGCTAGACGAGTGCTGAGGAACAAGGTAGTGGATCCTCCAGAAAAGCCTGGCCCTCCTAGGCCTGCTAGAGCTCTGGGTAGGGGAAGAAAACGGAGACGGTAGGAGGTAGAACCCCAACATTTGGTCGAGGAGAATGCTGTTGACGAGCGTGCTTTGGAAGCACATGGAGGTAATGATAATTGTATTCATAATCGTGTTGTTGATTTTGAGCAAGTATTACAACGCCGAAACACTGGCGAGGATGCCGGGAATACCGGTACCCCCGCTGTGGATATTTCAAATGTCGTAATGGGGTGTGGCAACCCGTCCCAACCTGATAATCTTAGAAATTGTTGTAATCACCAAATGCTCCTGGGCGTAGTAACCAGTAATAGCTCGCTAAATAATATTCGTTTAGCAGACGATAATTTAGCGACTCATGTGCCGACGGCCCTCAAACAGAAGATGTTCAGGGGTGACTATGTTAATTTGGCTTTATTATTAAAAGGCGCGGTAGAATTGTCAGAATTTTGTAAATGTACTGTGTTCAAATTGAATAGCGATGGGAACATCGAATCGGCCCAAAAAGAATGTAAAGAACAGATTAATAGTATCGAAAAATGGACCAAAGCTTTCATAATTTACGCTTCTATTTATCTTTCAAACCACTTGGATAGAGTTTACGAAATGTTACATTATATGTTTAACATCAGGGATTGTGCGTCACGCCAGGGTAATTTGGCATGGCGTACTTATGATGAGCAGTTTCGTTTAAGACAAGCATTTGCCCCAGCTTCGTGGTCCAAAATAAATAATGATTTATGGTGGCGCTGTATTCAACTTAGGCCAACTCAAAGGACAAATTGGTTTAAGGATAGAAATCAATCTAATCCTCCTAGTACGTGTAATGAATTTAACAAGGGTAATTGCACTTGGCCGAATTGTAGATTTTCACATATTTGTTCCACGTGCTCAGGCCCTCATTCGTCGGTGAACTGTACCAATACTAATTTTAGCACGTTTAGAGCTACTATGACAGGGGCTAGAACTTCATTTCGGGACAGGGGCCCCCGTTCAAATTTTAGAGGAATAACCACAAATACGTGGGGAAAATATTCGATGTTTAGCGAAAACACCGGTATATATTACGGCTTTAAAAAGTTATTTACAGTTTTACAACAATGCGGATGCGCCTTTTTTGTTAAATGGTTTTTTACACGGCTTTCCAATGCAATACACCTGGCCACGTGGTCCGAGAAACGCACAAAATTTACGCTCTACGGTATTAAATCCGGAGTTAATTAAGAACCAGATAGACAAGGAGGTTAACGCAGGTAGAGTTGCGGGACCTTTTAACACTCGCCCATTACCTAATCTAATAGTTTCTCCGATAGGCCTGGTGCCCAAAAAGACCCCTGGTGAATATAGAATGATCCATCATTTATCTTATCCCGCAGGGGAATCTGTTAATGACTACATTGATCCGACAGTGTGCTCAGTGCAATATACAAATTTCGACAAAGCCGTCGGCTTAGTTCAAAATTTAGGACAAAAACTGTAAATTATTCAAATTTGACATAAAAAGCGCGTATCGCTAAATCCCAATAAAACCATCGGATTTTGAGCTTCTAGGGTTTTCATTCAAGAAATTGTTTTATTTTGACAAAGCACTGCCATTTGGAGCTTCGATAAGCTGTATAACATTTGAGAGGTTTGCCAGATTTTTGGAATTTGGTGTTAAATCAAATTTAATTCACTATTTGGATGACTTTTTAGGGGGGGGGAAAGTACAGAATTATGTTACCAGTCAATGTCAATATTTCAAACAACAATGTCTGAGTTAGGCGTCCCACTTGCGGAAGATAAGACCGAGGGTCCATCCGAAGTTCTGGTATTTTTGGGTATAGAACTAGATTCGAACAATATGGTAATAAGAATCCCGCTTCAAAAGCTACAGGAAGTAACCCTTTAAATAACAGACATTTTATCTCACCCTAAATCGACGCTGAAAAAGATCCAATCGTTGATCGGTTCCTTGAATTGTTGTTGTCGGGCTATTGTTGGGGGCCGTCCATTTAACTGGCGGTCACGTGGTATTACATCGGATATAACGGTCTTGGAGCTGTTTCCAATTATAGTAGCAATATTCGTTTGGGGATCAGAATTTATTAACAAAAAGATAAAATTCAACTGTGATAATATAGCGGTAGTTAACATTTTGAATAAACTGTCATCGAAATCGGAGTTAGTTATGCGCCTGGTCAGGCTCTTAACATTACACTGTTTAAAACTAAACATCCTTATAAAAGCAAGCCACGTCTCGGGACGTAGCAACGAGATTTGTGACGCTCTATCTCGTTTTCAGTTAACCAGATTCAGACAACTGGCTCCGGAAGCAGACCCACAGCCGCATCTAGTCCCAGAATTTCTATGGGACGTCTTCGACATAGAGCTAGATCGTTGCTACAGTCTGGGATAGCTCCAAATTCCCAGTCAACGTATAGAATGGCCTTTAATGTATTTGAGAACTTCCGGTCCAGCTATAGGTTGCCTTTACAGTGGCCGATACCCAGCCAGCATATGGTCATGTTTATTGCGTTTAATGTTGAGCAAGGACTCTCATCGAAGTCCATTACAACCTATGTATCGGGTATCAATTACTGGCATAAGTTATATGGGTTTTATGATATAGGCAACGTTTTTATGATAAGCAAATTGTTGGAGGGTTGTCGTCGAACCCGTATAACACGTGACACGCGTGTCTTAGCAACATGTGTTCAGGGAACCAGTTTGTTAAATGGAAAGAATTACAAAACTCATAGTTTTAGAATCGGTAGAGCTACTGACTTGGCAAGTCAAGGAGTTTCTTCATCAGCCATAATGAGTTTGGGCCGTTGGACCTCTGGTTGTTTTTCAGGAAGTAGTGAAAAATATGTGACTCATAATTGTCAATAACTCAAAATTATGTATAATTATACAGTTTACGTTAATATCAGCAGCTAAGTTTACGAGAACATTTATTATTGTTAGATTTAAGTAACTCCCACCTTTTTTATTTTAAGACGTGTGGATTTTGGGCGACTACATCACTTACTGGGCTGGAGTCAGTGCGGTGGAGAAAGGAGAATCAAACCTCCGCTTGAGAATAACGGAAATCGCCTGGCTGGGGATTAGAGGCCTTCGGTGGAGCTCCTTCCGATGTGAATTAGAAATGAAAGTAATGTTTTCCCCTCAACCTAAAATTATTATTATTAACCTCGGTGGAAATGACTTGTCAACCTTATCAATTTTGGAAATCAAAGATCTTATTCGTAGCGAGCTAACATATCTTCGCGACGCGTTCCCCGAGGCCATCTTAGTCTGGTTAGATATTTTACAGAGGCGGGTATGGGGAGGCGCATCGTATACATATGCCGCTATGGATAAAAAGCGCCAACGGGTGAACAGAATTGGCCATCATTTAATTAAAAGGCTAGATAAATACGACATCTGCGTGCCCGACATCGATTCCAAAACTGGCTTCTTCCTTCACGGCGGAATTCATCTTAATGATGTGGGGCTCGAGTTCTATCTAGACTATATTAGGGATATCATCTTATATAATTAAGATTGTTCTTTTAGGAATTTGTTTGGGGTATAAATTTAGAAATTTATAGTGGCCGGAAAAAATTCAGTCGACCGAGAGGCAGGCAGGTTTCTTCTTATAACATTAAATAATTAATGTAGTTTAAATGTGTTTAACCGATCAGGGCTCCTCTTCTCGTTTCTGGGAATCAATCCAACTTGGGAATGAGGGACCTCTGATAGGAAATCTAAATTGGTTGAGATTTTACGATGTACTAGGGAAATGTATCATACGGTTGATCAGTGAGTGTGTCCGCTGGGTAGTAATAGGTTTTGCCCTCCTCTAATGGCAATTCCTGCGTTGTGTTTGCTTTGCTTATATTGCTATACGCTGTAGTATAGTTGCGTGATACTTTTGGACCGAAGTTGATTCACGCACTGCCACGGCTTGTGGCAGAATAAGTTGGTTGTGTACTGTCACGGCTTGTGGCAGAGTAAGTTGGTTGTGTACTGTCACGGCTTGTGGCAGAGTAAGTTGGTGGTGTACTCACTGTCACGGCTTGTGGCAGAGTAAGTTGGTTGTGTACTGTCACGGCTTGTGGCAGAGTAAGTTGGTTGTGTACTCACTGCCACGGTGTGTGGCAAAGTAAGTCGGTATGATACGGCCACGGTTGGTGGTTCGGTGTTGTTGCATCGGTGTGATGCTTTCCATGCTGTATATTCGATCGGCTTCGGATTGCGGTCTCATTCACTCACGTGGTATCCGGTGTGGATGGGATCGGGATCTGATTGTTGATCGATGTACAGTTGGGTCGGTATGTTACGCACAGCCACGGCTTGTGGCTTGCACCGTAAATAGCGTGGCACATCTCGAAAAGTAATAGATTAATAAGTGAGATCTTACAATCAAATAGCATATAACATCCGTTTTCCTTTCGTTCGACATGATTTACACGGACATTCACGGGTATCCGGTATTGTATTGAGCGGCCTATTCTATCCACATATATATTTAGTAGATATCATAGATATCATGCTAGTACGTAAGCAAATTGTGTATTTCTTGATAGAGTGTTGTCATCTTATCGAGTATTAAAATAATGCGCAATATTGTGAAGCAAAATAAAACCAAAACGTTTTACATGTAGGAGTTGTAAAGATTAAGGTCATAATCCTGTCAACAATAATTGGAATATCAATTTACGCTACTGTCCCGTTTATAAGTCAGCAATTTAAGACAACATAATAAAGGTGATATACGCATAGTTATTTATCTGTGACACCAACCTCTATATGAGAAGCCAACTTATATGTAGTGTGTTTGGAATTGCTAAGTCATAACTATGCGATGACTCCCTTTCTACAAGTTATATCTGCTAGCCGGCAATATGTGCAATTTGTGGATACATGCAAGCAATGCTAATTCATGATTGAAAACAAGTAGCAAACTATTCACTGCACGCATAAGCCATGCCAACGTATGCTAGACGTACCTGATTCTATGCTAACACTTGAGAATGTATTATTTAATCCTACATATACTGATGTGCCTTTAGCAGTCCACGCAACTGTTCGTGCAACGTATGTCCCCGGTGGTAGAGCGTTTATGCTCGCCTGGTAAGAAGTGACACCCGACAATATCTCAGTAATTGTCGTTCTGTTAATCCAATCTTCTGTACCAACAATAGATGTCTGAATCACGAACGTCTGCGCATACCCTCCGTTAAATCCTCCAAGCCATGAACACGTGTGGGTATTGTCCTTGTACAGGCATGTGAAGTGTGTTGGCTCATCTGGTCGACCTGTTGTACGGAAATAATATAAATGAAAGTATTGAAAGATCTGATTGACTAGTGTCTTTGATAACTGGTAGATATTTTGGTTTGTTTTAATATTTATATTAGTTTAATCTAGGTAGACTGTATCATATACAACACATATTAACATAGTAATGTCCACAGTAATTCATTATAAAGATTTAATAGAGATTAATATGACTACATGTATCACAGTTAATCAACCTATCACATGTTACTGATATGTTAATGTATTTACATAGTACAATCGAGGTACAGCGATTCATTGCAAATTAAATACTACTTCAAATCGAACGGTTTAAACTATTGAAATGGAATTACAGCACTAATGCGCAATATAGAAATGTTTTAATCAAATTCGAACAGATCGAGGATGGTCTAATCTTGGAATGTATAAGAGTCACACAATTTATAAAATTAATGCATACATTATTTCCATAAATAAACAGAACGTATTTGAAGTATATGAAAGCACATGCTGGCAACCCACACCCATACACATCTGTCATTCTATTAATAGATGTGGGCCAGCCAGTATCATATTCCTACCATTAAAGCATTTTCAACAGAAATAGTGTACTTACTTTCAGCAACTAGTATCACTTTTGTGACTGTTGTACTAAGTTGATTAGAAAGTGTCAGTGTGTACACTCCGAAATCCTCTGGCTTCAAGTCTGATATAACCATGTTAGCTTGACTTCCATCTAAAGTGACATCTGTGCCGTGGAACTTATCTGTTACTTCAGTTCCATGGTGGGATACATTGTACTTGCCGCCATTTGTTATAACCAATCCATCATATCGTTTAAATGTAACATTCAATATGTCCGGATAACTGTAGAATTCTACTCGAATATTGGCTGTTCCACCAGTTACACCGGTAAATGTTAAACCCTGTGTAATTATCTTTGGAGACCCTGTAATGTAAGTAAGAACAAATTCAAAAGCAGTAGGTTAAAACTTATGTTAGTATTACGTGTTTCTGAGATGCAAACAGAGACACAGCAAGAACCGTGTTTATTGGACGCATATTCCGACATATGTTATTGCAATAATGTGTAAGTCCTGATGAATTGTATACAGGTAATTTGAAGCCGCTATTTACGCATGTGCAAACTAATAAATGCATACTATTTATATGAAGTTGTTTAGCCTTAACCAATGCTATATGTAAGGCTATTATAACAACAATTAGGACACCTTGTACAGAAACAATACATTCTGAATTGTGGTTCAAGTTGGCACAGCAACGATTCATTAACACCTGTGTGAAAATATGTGATGCAATTTAGCCACACACTGAAAATGCTATATTTATCGATATGTATGGCATATTAACTCACTCCACCAACAGTATGCTAATCTGTTTCCCAGAGACGTCATACACATGTGCACTCCTATTGTTAGCTCAGTTTGATTTGCTGAACTAATTAAACAACACAAGATGTATTTGAATTTGAAATAGGCCATTTATTTTACAAATTACGGAATATCAAATACATAAGTTTTATATGTATTAATATGTATTAGGCAAGTAATACTTTTAAACATATGTACATAATCAAAGGTGGGGGATCTATTATCACGCCACATATTACATGAGACATATGTGCATGGAAGATTTGAATAGGATGGCAAAATGCAATAACCCCCAGCCAACATAAGGAGTGCACTCAGTTATCCAGTTTTATATGCAAGCCTGGTATAAGCATTGCTCACGTTAAAAGCAGAGGCCCTTGTTCCCCATATCCAAGGCAGTACAATAATAATGGTTTGGCCGAAACATTTAGTAATGACTATATTTACATAATAACATATATACGTGATGACTAATACTTGTACATTAAGTATAGACATCTTGACAGTAACAACCTGCATGCAAACATCTGTCGCAAACAAGGCCCCATACTTCTGCCAGAAGCCCCTGTGCCCATGGCAGAAGGGAAGAGCATGGGTCGGACACAACTGCAACCGTATATTGGCGTAACATAGTAAACATTATCTTTCATATACATTATATATAGCTCTCTAACATACAATAACCAAACAATTGTACAAATGACACCATACCTATATGACTGTAATTGTCACAATCCTTGGTTCACACTCCTGTCAGAGACCCCTGTCCCCATGGCAGAAGGGAAGAGCATGGATCGGACATTATCATGCCAAATAACACAATTATAACACATTATTGGCGTACAATATTATACATTATACTGTGAGTGTCCTAGTTCATGTAGAACAGTATTATATATGTACATTGTATATATACGTCTCCAACAATGAAATGACTAGGCATACAACAAATACACCATACTCATAATTGTAATCTCCAGCATTCAAAGTATAATATTTACTTAAAACACAAAGTATCATAAAATCCACTAATAATATACCATTACACAGATGAAAAATCACCATCTCGGAAAATAGTAAGTTGCAAAGTACTATAGCAACGTACTATATGACGACTGTTACATAGAGGTTAAGGCATAATACTATAAGATCCCACTGTGCTTGTCCTGGGGTCCAATAATAACTCGCCAATGACACGATTATCCTGTGGTATGCACACCATCCAGAGGCCCATGTCCCCATGGTTGGCGCACAGCTCACAGAAACCGACGCCAAACATATATCTAGTCAGCATTTCCAGTCTTATGTATTTCCGAAAGGCAGAGGAATTCCAACGCCCCATTAGTCTAATCTCGTCCTCATTATATCATTGACTGGCTGCATGAGTTGCAGCGCCAATGCGAAAGCTGTGGCCTTTGTAAAATTTGTTATCGAACCCTGACACCGGATCTTGATTCATGAATGCAAACAGCGGCCCTGATTGATTGGTTGTCAGTTCTATATATGCGTGCATCGCATGGACAGGACACAAGTCTTGTTCATGATTAATAATTTAATAATAATTTAATTCGAAGGGTGTACTTTTTCCCTTTGCTATGCTTGTCATTTTCAAGAACCAGATCCTATGTCCAATTCCCCGATATGGTCTCTTCGTAAAATAGGCCTGTATTTATTTGAAGAGGTGAATTCCCCAACTCTCATAAAAGCGTGTAATGCTAATCAATACATAGTTTTAATTAGAACTCGCTCAAAAAACGAGGTAGAGGTAAACTGTAAAGACTCAACAAGTCCCGTCATCACATGCATAGTAACTGGGAGACTTGTCAGCCGACGGACGCATCTTATGATAACCTTGCATGGCTTTTTTAACCAAGTATAATTGTGTTACATCAGGTTCTGAATTTTATACGATATATATGTAAACTCATTTGTTGGAAGTCAACTTACCTTTAACTTTAATGAAGACTGAATCAACAGAGTCCTCCATAACTCCATGTGTATTTGTGATCCCATTGTTAACACGACAAGTATATGTCCCAGAGTCCTGTAGCTGTAGAGATGGAATACGTAGGGAACTGTAAATCGGTGTACCACTTACAGAAGAGTGTGTATTATGTATATCAGAATTACCCCACGTCTGGGCTAACGTATTGTAGTTGTACAAAGATGGAACGCCTTTCGCATCACATGCCAATATCAGCTCATTTCCTTCAGATATATCAGTGGTTGAAAGTACCACGTTAACATCAGGTGGATCTGTTGGTAAGATAACTATCATTACAAATCAAGAAGTTTGTTTGTGTGTTCGGGATGTACACATTTTATGGACAGACTCAAGCAGTTAACCAGTACTTGGTTATCCAACCTTCGTAATGAACTGCCAACGTATTCCATCAAAGAGACATGGCCTGGTCGCAGCTTGAACCAGTGACCATCAATGATGGCTACAATGTTTTACAAGTCAGCTACCGTAACCACTTGACAACGGAGACGGTTCAGATCAGTGTGTAAAACCAGAACACATTATACTGCTAATTGTGCATACATGATGATGCCATTGTTGTCAGAGCTATATTCAGACTGTATGCGAAATATTAACCTAAAACAAACATTGACTGATGTTTTAAAATTTGGTTCAACGATATTCCGTGTCTTGTGTATTGTAACTTGCGTTTGTTTTTAAATCTCTAAATTGGCTGTACATTTCAGAAACAGTATATGTGAGAAGAATGTCAGTAAATATCATTTAAATGGGTGTACATTTCAGTTATATGTTAGAGGAATGGAAGTTACATTTAGCTATATCGGAGAGGCATGGCATTAATTGTCAGCTATATGGGAGAGGAATGGAAGTTACATTTAGCTATATAGGAGAGGTATGACTGTAACTGACAGCTATATGGTAGAGGAATGGACGTTACATTTAGCTATATAGGAGAGGTATGGCAGTAATTGACAGATATATGGTAGAGGAATGGAAGTTACATTTAGCTATATCGGAGAGGCATGGCAGTAATTGTCAGCTATATGGTAGAGGATTGGAAGTTACATTTAGCTATATCGGAGAGGCATGGTAGTAATTGTCAGCTATATGGTAGAGGATTGGAAGTTACATTTAGCTATATCGGAGAGGCATGGCAGTAATTGTCAGCTATATGGTAGAGGATTGGAAGTTACATTTAGCTGTATCGGCGAGGCATGGCAGTAATTGTCAGCTATATGGTAGAGTATTGGAAGTTACATTTAGCTATATCGGAGAGGCATGGTAGTAATTGTCAGCTATATGGTAGAGGAATAGAAGTTACATTTAGCTATATCGGAGAGGCATGGCAGTAATTGTCAGCTATATGGGAGAGGAATGGAAGTTACATTTAGCTATATAGGAAAGGCATGGCAGTAATTGACAGCTATTTGATAGAGGAATGAAAGTTACATTTAGCTGTATCGGCGAGGCATGGCAGTAATTGTCAGCTATATGGTAGAGGATTGGAAGTTACATTTAGCTATATCGGAGAGGCATGGCAGTAATTGTCAGCTATATGGTAGAGGATTGGAAGTTACATTTAGCTATATCGGAGAGGCATGGCGGTAATTGTCAGCTATATGTGAGAGGAATAGAAGTTACATTTAGCTATATAGGAGAGGCATGGCAGTACATTTCAATTATATGGTAGAGGAATGGAAGTTACATTTAGCTATATCGGATAGGCATGGCAGTAATTGTCAATTATATGGGAGAGGAATGGAAGTTACATTTAGCTATATCGGAGAGACATGGTAGTAATTGTCAGCTATATGGTAGCGGAATGGAAGCTACATTTAGCTATATCGGAGAGGCATGTCAGTAATTGTCAGCTATATGGTAAAGGAATAGAGGTTACATTTAGCTATATCGGAGAGGCATGGCAGTAATTGTCAGCTATATGGTAGAGGAATGGAAGCTACATTTAGCTATATCGGAGAGGCATGTCAGTAATTGTCAGATATATGGTAGAGGAATGGAGGTTACATTTAGCTATATAGGAGAGATATGACTGTAATTGACAGCTGTATGGTAGATGAATGGAAGTTACATTTAGCTATATAGGAGAGGTATGACTGTAATTGGCAGCTATATGGTATATGAATGGAAGTTGCATTTAGCTATATAGGAGAGGTATGACTGTAATTGACAGCTATATGGTAGAGGAATGGAAGTTGCATTTAGCTATATAGGAGAGGTATGACTGTAATTGACAGCTATATGGTAGATGAATGGAAGTTACATTTAGCTATATAGGAGCGGTATGACTGTAATTGACAGCTGTATGGTAGATGAATGGAAGTTACATTTAGCTATATAGGAGCGGTATGACTGTAATTGACAGCTATATGGTAGATGAATGGAAGTTACATTTAGCTATATAGGAGAGGTATGTCTGTAATTGACAGCTATATGGTAGAGGAATGGAAGTTACATTTAGCCATATAGGAGAGGTATGTCTGTAATTGACAGCTATATGGTAGAGGAATGTAAGTTACATTTAGCTATATAGGAGAGGTATGACTGTAATTGACAGCTATATGGTAGAGGAATGGAAGTTACATTTAGCTATATAGGAGAGGTATGACTGTAATTGACAGCTATATGGGAGAGGCATGGAAGTTAAATGTCAGCTATATGGGAGAGGTATGGCAGTAAATGTCAGATATATGGTAGAGGAATGGAGGTTACATTTAGCTATATAGGAGAGATATGACTGTAATTGACAGCTGTATGGTAGATGAATGGAAGTTACATTTAGCTATATAGGAGAGGTATGAGTGTAATTGACAGCTGTATGGTAGATGAATGGAAGTTACATTTAGCTATATAGGAGCGGTATGACTGTAATTGACAGCTGTATGGTAGATGAATGGAAGTTACATTTAGCTATATAGGAGCGGTATGACTGTAATTGACAACTATATGGTAGATGAATGGAAGTTACATTTAGCTATATAGGAGAGGTATGTCTGTAATTGACAGCTATATGGTAGAGGAATGGAAGTTACATTTAGCCATATAGGAGAGGTATTTCTGTAATTGACAGCTATATGGTAGAGGAATGTAAGTTACATTTAGCTATATAGGAGAGGTATGACTGTAATTGACAGCTATATGGGAGAGGCATGGAAGTAAATGTCAGTTATATCGGAGAGGAATGTCAATAAATGTCAGCTTTATCGGAGAGGCATGACAGTAAATGTCAGCTATATGGGAGAGGTATGGCAGTAAATGTCAGCTATATGAGAGAGGTATGGCAGTAAATGTCAGCTATATGAGAGAGGTATGGCAGTAAATGTCAGCTATATGGGAGAGGTATGGCAGTAAATGTCAGCTATATGGGAGAGGTATGGCAGTAAATGTCATCTATATGGGAGAGGTATGGAAGTAAATGTCAGCTATATGGGAGAGGTATGGCAGTAAATGTCAACTATATGGGAGAGGTATGGCAGTAAATGTCAGCTATATGGGAGAGGTATGGCAGTAAATGTCAGCTATATGGGAGAGGTATGGCAGTAAATGTCAGCTATATGGGAGAGGTATGGAAGTAAATGTCAGTTATTTGGGTGTGAAATGGCAGTAAAATGGTGGTCTTCTGGATATACGCAATAATATTGTAATTATAAACATAAAACCTAATTTAATATGTAGCGACAGAAGGAGTTAGACAACATGCTGTGTTATTTTTTCCGTTATATGAATATACTTCTTCTGTACTATGTTGAATACTTATTTACAATCAGTAAAGTGTGACTTGTGATCTACAAACTCTCACGAGTGAACGTTTCCAATAATGGTCATCTGTAAGCAGCTGCATGCATTTACTATTCAACTGTTCATTGGAGGATAACATGTGATATTGTCATTCAGGGCTAACATAATTAAAATTAGTTGCTAAATAGATATGCGTAGTGCATAATGTGAGCTGTAGTATAATATATTCACACATCTGGTTATTATCATTGATCATAAAGTTAATCAGGATACATACATTGCATTAACTAAAGGCATATTGGTTCGAAAGCACGTTTGATGTACTAAACATTATAAACCTGGTTAATACGTACTATATTAATAGTACTGATGAGTCATCCAATAATAACAATACAACTCACACTGAACAACCACGTGGATGATGTTGACGAGTGATTTGTCATAATACCCTTGAACTATGTTGCTGCAAGTACACGAGTAATATCCGGCCTTTGATCTTGTCACCAGTCCAAGAGAGAGATCACCATCAGAACCAACTGGACTGTTAATGCTAACATTGCTCCATTGTTGTGAACATGCAGGATAACAGACAGATTGACACGTTATTGTAGGAATGATGTTTCCTTCTCTCACTGTATATGGAGATTCAACACTGATGTCACATCTATCAGGTCCATCTGGTATTAGAAATAACAATATATCAGGTCCATCTGGTATTAGAAATAACAATATATCAGGTCCATCTGGTATTAGAAATAACAATATATCAGGTCCATCTGGTATTAGAAATAACAATATATCAGGTCCATCTGGTATTAGAAATAACAATATATCAGGTCCATCTGGTATTAGAAATAACAATATATCAGGTCCATCTGGTATTAGAAATAACAATATATCAGGTCCATCTGGTATTAGAAATAACAATATATCAGGTCCATCTGGTATTAGAAATAACAATATATCAGGTCCATCTGGTATTAGAAATAACAATATATCAGGTCCATCTGGTATTAGAAATAACAATATATCAGGTCCATCTGGTATTAGAAATAACAATATATCAGGTCCACCTGGTATTAGAAATACAAATATATCAGGTCCATCTGGTATTAGAAATAACAATATATCAGGTCCATCTGGTATTAGAAATAACAATATATCAGGTCCATCTGGTATTAGAAATAACAATATATCAGGTCCATCTGGTATTAGAAATAACAATATATCAGGTCCATCTGGTATTAGAAATAACAATATATCAGGTCCATCTGGTATTAGAAATACAATATATCAGGTCCATCTGGTATTAGAAATAACAATATATCAGGTCCATCTGGTATTAGAAATAACATTATATCAGGTCCATCTGTATTAGAAATACAAATATATCAGGTTCATCTGGTATTAGAAATAACATTATATCAGGTCCATCTGGTATTAGAAATAACAATATATCAGGTCCATCTGGTATTAGAAATAACAATATATCAGGTCCATCTGGTATTAGAAATAACAATATATCAGGTCCATCTGGTATTAGAAATAACAATATATCAGGTCCATCTGGTATTAGAAATAACAATATATCAGGTCCATCTGGTATTAGAAATAACAATATATCAGGTCCATCTGGTATTAGAAATAACAATATATCAGGTCCATCTGGTATTAGAAATAACAATATATCAGGTCCATCTGGTATTAGAAATAACAATATATCAGGTCCATCTGGTATTAGAAATAACAATATATCAGGTCCATCTGGTATTAGAAATAACAATATATCAGGTCCATCTGGTATTAGAAATAACAATATATCAGGTCCATCTGGTATTAGAAATAACAATATATCAGGTCCATCTGGTATTAGAAATAACAATATATCAGGTCCATCTGGTATTAGAAATAACAATATATCAGGTCCATCTGGTATTAGAAATAACAATATATCATTATAATTTGAGTAAATTACAAACACAATGACTCATTCATTGCAGCCACTGTCATGAGTGGAGGGGAACCTCTGGACAGTGTGGGTTGTGATGTTATTGGGAGGATTGAGCACACATCGGTTGTGACAATATGTCATCTACTAGTCATCCTGATGCCACAGTTAACAGCTAATTTTAGTCAAACCGCACACAGGTGTGTACATAGATTTGAAAGATGGCTACCACATCTGGATACCATGATGCTACATTGGATTCCAGATCAGTTGAACATTACATATTGTGGGTGGGACATGTTATGTGAGGGGGCAGAGACCAACTCCTAGAAACAGTATGCAACATTGATGGGATTGTAGTCATACATCGCCGCCGTCTGAAAGGAGACTGCTTAATATCGCTTTCAATTAAAGTGGACGAAACACAACAGTACCTCTGCTGGTAACGTTTGAACAAACGTTGGTTAAAATAGACTTAATCAATATAGGCCAATCTTGTCAAATCTGTGTTAAGTAGCCAGCCAAGGGAATCACATACGGTGGCTGCTTAATACATGTGGGTGGCTGCTTAATAGTGGACACATGTATAATAAAGCAACATATTGGTGTCTTAATACCGTCTGTTAGGTTGTCTGCGCTATAGAGGTGACCACTGACGTAGGTTTGACTGTGTACCTCCAACGCTAAGACATACATTGTCCAATCCAACCTACCCAATTCTAGTTATTGAAGTGTTGTGAGAATCCAAATATGTGTGTTGGAGATGAAGCATGGACAAGCTATGTGTAATAAAAATGTGAAATGTCGGTAAATCTGCAAACAATTATCCAACCAGAAAGGGGTTCCACTATGCACAACTAAACATCATATTGTTGCTTGCTGCCAAGTTTGGTGAGCATCTAACTAGGGGATTGGAGATTAAGTGTGGACAAACAACAATTGACAGACAGGTGGACAGACAGACAGGTGGACAGAGAGACAGGTGGACATATATATGGACATACAGACAGATGGACAGACATACAGGTGGACAGACAGACAGGTGGACATACATATGGACAGACAGTCCGATGGACAGACAGCATAAGCAATATGAGAGGAGACATAATACTAATGATGGACTTTCGAGATATTAAATGTGAAATATATTGTTTGTTTATTTAATTAATTTAAGTTCACCCCCCCCCCTTACATGCATATTTATAATTATTCAACTGAGAACAAACGTCATTAATCATTGTAAATCGATACTATACATGCCAGCCGTTGCACAAACATATAATTATGTCTAGTATTTTATGAATACATGTAGCTACAGCATTTATATACACTTACATCTCACAAAGATCTCTACATGCTTTGTGACAGTTGCGCTCGTCCCCGGGTTAGATACTGTACATGTGTATGTTGCTGCATCATTCTTGTCCAATGTTCCCAGCGATAGTACTCCAGTATTGCTAATATCTGATCCAGACTTTGTCCATTTAATATTACAGGTCGGATAGCAATCAGAAGCGCACGTAATGCCAGGTAGTACGGTGTTTACATTACGTGTATATGATGACGTTGCGGGAGTCAATATTTCTGTATCTGGGCCATCTATGAAGTATAATTAAATATACATTCAATACACATGTGTAAAAAGACAATTTCTAAGGAATAACATGTCCTATTACAGTGTATGTTTCTCCCCCAGTGCTTCCCACATACACTAACTAATTAAGCAAACAAACGTCGCATGCAAAACATCGTATACGATATTTGTTGACATGACTAATTCATGCAAAACAAGACCAAGTACCATGTTTGGAACAAAGCATTCACACCTATTGAATAATGCTGTGTGATCATAACGAGTGGTCATACAGACTTGGCGATATATCTCACTCCTTGCACATAAGTATAATTAAGTGTGGCTAATCGGAATTGAATTACCTCTACACGACAAAATCACATGATTGCCTCCACTGTAATGTACAATCGAATGAAAAACCTTCCAGTGTGTGGCTAATAGTTTTCAGAAAGTCCTACTTCACTGTTAATATTTAGCAAAACAGTTAAGCACAACTTACGGATTAAAATAAAGAAGAATGTGCATACTATATGTAAATTAATATATGTTCATCTTTGTGCGATTTTATTCACCTTTAATTTATCAACATAATAAATCAATAATTGTCGAGTACACTTCATTTACGAATAATGTTCATACAGTTTGCGGTCATCATGCGGTTATGCACACCTTGACCTGTTACTGATCATTCATGATATGTCCTTAGCGAGGATAATGCTGGTTAATTTTATGATTAAGATCAATTGGTATAAAACCAAAACCAATCAATATTGCAGAGTGTACAATATAGTATACAAGTGTACAAAAACATACACATGCTAACATGTCATAAACTGTACCATTGTTTAAAACCAAGTATTTTAGAGGCTAGTCATAGACGCTTCCAATTTCCATAATATTGTCTATTGAGACTATAATTGCACATTTCCCACTCTTTACATTACCATATAGCTTAAACTATGCCATTTAAATTTCTATTTAAAACATCTGTCACAAGTTTTAACTACTGACATAGGAACCATGTTTCCAGGTCCATCTCTGTGAATACGATAATGGCATGATATTTGGTCAAATCATGAATGAGGAATGATATATCTAGTTAATGTACTGTGCGTGTATCTTGTTAATGTACTGTGTACGTAACTAGTTAATGCAATACATGCATCTAGTTAATGCACTATGTATATCTAGTTAATGCACTGTATGTAGCTAGTTAATGTACTGCGTGTGTATCTAGTTAATGCACTGTGTGTATCTAGTTAATGCAATTCGTGTATATCTAGTTAATGCACTGTGTGTATCTAGTTAATGCACTAAGTATATCTAGTTAATGCACTGTATGTAACTAGTTAATGTACTGCGTATGTATCTAGTTAATGCACTGTATGTAACTAGTTAATGTACTGCGTGTATATCTAGTTAATGCACTGCGTGTATCTAGTTAATGCACTGTGTGTATCTAGTTAATGCACTAAGTATATCTAGTTAATGCACTGTATGTAACTAGTTAATGTACTGCGTATGTATCTAGTTAATGCACTGTGTGTATCTAGTTAATTCACTGTGTGTATCTAGTTAATTCACTGTGTGTATCTAGTTAATGCACTGTATGTAACTTGTTAATGTACTTCGTATGTATCTAGTTAATGCACTGTGTGTATCTAGTTAATGCACTATGTGTATCTAGTTGATGCACTATGTGTATCTAGTTAATGCACTGTGTGTATCTAGTTAATGTATTGTACGTGTATCTATTTAATGCACTGTGTGTATCTAGATAATGTACTGCGTGTATATCTGGTTAATGCACTGCGTGTATATCTAGTTAATGCACTGCGTGTATATCTAGTTAATGCACTATGTATATATCTAGTTAATGCACTGCGTGTATATCTAGTTAATGCAATGCGTGTATATCTAGGTAATGCAATGCGTGTATATCTAGTTAATGCAATGCGTGTATATCTAGTTAATGCAATGCGTGTATATCTAGTTAATGCACTGTGTATATCTACTTAATGCACTATGTATATCTAGTTAATGCACTGCGTGTATATCTAGTTAATGCACTGTATGTATATCTAGTTAATGCAGTGTATGTATATCTAGTTAATGCACTATGTGTATATCTAGTTAATGCACTGCGTGTATATCTAGTTAATGCACTGCGTGTATATCTAGTTAATGCACTATGTGTATATCTAGTTAATGCACTGCGTGTATATCTAGTTAATGCAATGCGTGTATATCTAGGTAATGCACTGCGTGTGTATCTAGTTAATGCACTGTATGTATATCTAGTTAATGCACTGCGTGTATATCTAGTTAATGCACTGTGTGTATCTACTTAATGCACTATGTATATCTAGTTAATGCACTGTGTGCATCTACTTAATGCACTATGTATATCTAGTTAATGCACTGTGTGTATCTACTTAATGCACAGTGTATATCTAGTTAATGTACTGTGTGTATCTACTTAATGCACTAGGTATATCTAGTTAATGTACTGCGTGTATATCTACTTAATGCACTAGATATATCTAGTTAATGTACTGCGTGTATATCTAGTTAATGCACTGTGTGTATCTACTTAATGCACTATGTGTATCTAGTTAATGTATTGTACGTGTATCTATTTAATGCACTGTGTGTATCTAGATAATGTACTGCGTGTATATCTGGTTAATGCACTGCGTGTATATCTAGTTAATGCACTGCGTGTATATCTAGTTAATGCACTATGTATATATCTAGTTAATGCACTGCGTGTATATCTAGTTAATGCAATGCGTGTATATCTAGGTAATGCAATGCGTGTATATCTAGTTAATGCAATGCGTGTATATCTAGTTAATGCAATGCGTGTATATCTAGTTAATGCACTGTGTATATCTACTTAATGCACTATGTATATCTAGTTAATGCACTGCGTGTATATCTAGTTAATGCACTGTATGTATATCTAGTTAATGCAGTGTATGTATATCTAGTTAATGCACTATGTGTATATCTAGTTAATGCACTGCGTGTATATCTAGTTAATGCACTGCGTGTATATCTAGTTAATGCACTATGTGTATATCTAGTTAATGCACTGCGTGTATATCTAGTTAATGCAATGCGTGTATATCTAGGTAATGCACTGCGTGTGTATCTAGTTAATGCACTGTATGTATATCTAGTTAATGCACTGCGTGTATATCTAGTTAATGCACTGTGTGTATCTACTTAATGCACTATGTATATCTAGTTAATGCACTGTGTGCATCTACTTAATGCACTATGTATATCTAGTTAATGCACTGTGTGTATCTACTTAATGCACAGTGTATATCTAGTTAATGTACTGTGTGTATCTACTTAATGCACTAGGTATATCTAGTTAATGTACTGCGTGTATATCTACTTAATGCACTAGATATATCTAGTTAATGTACTGCGTGTATATCTAGTTAATGCACTGTGTGTATCTACTTAATGCACTATGTATATCTAGTTAATGTACTGCGTGTATATCTAGTTAATGCACTATTTGTATATCTACTTAATGCACTGCGCGTATATATGAAATACAATTTGCATGTATCAAGTTAATGCACTTTTTTATCTAGTAAATGCATTGTGTGTATCTAATATAGGCACTGTGTGTATCTAGTTAATATACTGTTTGTATCGAGTTATTGCACCCTGTGTGTATCTAGATAATGGACTGTGTGTATCCAGTCAGTGCACTGTGTGGGTATCTAGTTAATGTTTGTTGAATCGGGCAGTGATGCATTCACTGTTTAGTAACGGCCAATAGGAAAAATAGTGTATTACAATAAGCACATTAAGTAATGTCTCAAGACATATTATCACAGCAAGACATTATAATATGTACATGTATAGTTAATACACATTTTAGCTAACCACTCACGATATCTCATTCCTGGTAATATGTACATGTATAGTTAATACACATTTTAGCTAACCACTCACGATATCTCATTCCTGGTAATATGTACATGTATAGTTAATACACATTTTAGCTAACCACTCACGATATCTCATTCCTGGTAATATGTACAGGTATAGTTAATACACAGTTTAGCTAACCACTCGCGTTATCTCATTCCTGATAATATATACATGTACTGCCTAGTACCTGGTACCTAGTTATGTAACAATGTGGAAGTAGCTAAACAAGGATCAGGCATATTAAGAATTATATTCGGTCAAGTAATTTATAATGATGTAATGTTACCATCAAAATCTCAAACACCCATGATGCCAAGTTATGTCAAACGCTCTATTTGTAATATGCAAGAGTAGAGATGGTAGAGTCTAGTGGCATATTACTGTATACTACAGTAGTGCTACGCCTTCGACTGGCAACAGCGAAAATGACATTAGGGACATTTTTAAAAATGTAATCGTATGATCAATGTATAATGCTAAGGACTATCAGCAATATATTCTATGGTTGAGATCAGTGTATAATGCTAAGGACTATCAGCAATATATTATATGGTTGAGATCAATGTATAATGCTAAGGAATATCAGCAATATATTCTATGGTTGAGATCAATGTATAATGCTAAGGACTATCAACAATATATTCTATGGTTGAGATCTATGTATAATGCTAAGGAATATCAGCAATATATTCTATGATTGAGAACAATGTATAATGCTAAGGAATATCAGCAATATATTCTATGATTGAGAACAATGTATAATGCTAAGGAATATCAGCAATATATTCTATGGTTGAGATCAATGTATAATGCTAAGGAATATCAGCAATATATTCCATGGTTGAGATCTATGTATAATGCTAAGGACTATCAGCAATATAATTTACCGTTGAGATATGTGTCGATTTGTTTTGTCTTGCATCAAAGTGCGACGTACATGTAATATAATATTATGTCACTATAATTCCCAATAATTTCATACGAAATTCCCAACTGCCACTTAATACTAATGCTACGTTCATGAAGTTCCAACTTAATTACTAGATAAATAGTATACTTACATCTAACATTGAGTCGTACTTGAGGTGAGTTCTTCGTAACTGGTCGGTCTGCGTTGGTAGCAGTGCATGTGTAAGCACCGATATACGATGTGTCTATGATGCCCAATGGCAATGTGTCTGTATTGCTGACTGGAGTTGTCTGTCCCTGTTTTGTCCACTTGTATGTACATACAGTGTTGCAATCAGCATAACATTTTACATCGGTTAATGTTGTAGCCTGGTCCACTATGTAGTTTGTGTTTGAAGGGGATAGTGTTACAACATCTGGTCCGTCTAAATTTGGGAGTATGTTGATTAACAATAAATAATTGGTTGAATTGATTTCCCCGCTATATTGTCATTGTTTGAAACCTAGGCATGTTTGGGTGTGAGGTTGATTTAAAGAATATATATGGCAAAACATACCGGTAAGTTACATATAGCAAACAACGACATACATAACTACATAATGCAAAGGATCAAGCAGGAACCAATAAGTAGAGTATATACAAACGTTTTCCTTTAGTGTTGTTAAATGCAACGTAACACAGCCGTACATAAAAACATAATACTTAGCATTAGGAATGTGAAGAATGAAGTACACTGTTGTTGTAGTTTCCGGTTGGATCTGGAACAATGTAGTCATAGGCATTAAGTTTGAAAATTTAACAAGTAAATCAATAATAAATAACATGTTGTGCTTTTATCAAAGTGCAACAGTTGCAGATAAGAAAGTGTATGTCACTTACACTCAATCTGCTGTATTGATAATTTGTGCTTATATAGGTCATTGACAGAATATATCCACTACTACCTGATGTATGCCCATACGTTGTGCTTATATAGGTCATTGACAGAATATATCCACTACTACCTGATGTATGCCCATACGTTGTGCTTATATAGGTCATTGACAGAATATATCCACTACTACCTGATGTATGCCCATACGTTGTGCTTATATAGGTCATTGACAGAATATCTCCACTACTACCTGATGTATGCCCATACGTTGTGCTTACATAGGACATTGACATAATGATCTCCACTACTACCTGATGTATGCCCATACTTTGTGCTTACGTAGCACATTGACATAATGAACTCCACTACTATATGCTGTATGACCATACTTTGTGCTTATATAGGTCATTGACATAATACTCTCCACTACTATATGATGTATGGCCATACTTTGTACTTACATAATACATTGACAGAATACTCTCCACTACTATATGATGTATGACCATACTTTGTACTTACATAGGACATTGATAGAATACTCTCCACTACTATATGATGTATGACCATACTTTGTACTTACATAATACATTGATAGAATACTCTCCACTACTATATGATGTATGACCATACTTTATACTTACATAGTACATTGATAGAATACTCTCCACTACTATATGATGTATGACCATACTTTGTACTTACATAATACATTGATAGAATACTCTCCACTACTATCTGACGTGTAGCCATTTGTGACGACTTCTGTAGAAGTGCAGGTTAACTTCAAATCCTTGTCTATTTTTGCAACATTAGAGACTACAAGTGTGTTTCCCGATAGCGAGTATCGTCCACTTGAAGTGACTGCAGAATTGTCCACGTTCCAGTTGTACGATCGACTCAGACTGTGATTTGTTGGTACAGTAGTGGATGTACTTTCACATGTAAGTGTAGCATCATCTCCAACTGATGGATCATTGCTAGATTGAATGTTTGGCTCTGTCGGGATACCTTCAATATATTGAATATTTAGAATGAGTGATGATATTTGTTATTAATAACAATAATAACTAGATACAGATTTATCAAATCAAGTTATTAAAATAGATTAATTTATTAAACCGATACATACACATATTATATTACTCCTTTATTTTCATATAAAATGTGTTCATGACCATGATATGTTGGAGCCACGCCTTCTGTCAATGAGATACAAACACTTCGGTACTATGGTACCTTGGCCCTGTTTTAATATTATTTGATATATCGATAGTGATGTGTCCAGCCAGCATATGGATGTACCTACCTGCCAGTTTGTACACATATATAGGATGTTACATGAGTGGTGATCTCATACCATATTTCATGAAATTATGAGATATGAAAAAAATGTTACTCTTCGGATATGTCACATATTTTGCAAACTTATTGATATCTTTGCTATATTGATATCTTATATTATTTAGTAAATATTTGAGAAAATCACACCATTAATTTGCGGGTAGCAATTATTTAGTGGAGCAATGTGGCCGAGATACATTTTAACAAGGATATTCTTTACATTCACATATTGACCTGCACGTTCGACAAAAATGGCCACATACAATTATAGAAATGGTCGAATATCGAAATAAACCTTGAAGTTGTTACAAAATATATATTGTGATCTCATTTGAACACGATCCAAATGAAATATATATATATATATATATAATCCGAACGGTCTTTATAAGGCAAATACACGGAAATGTACGCTTGTGAAAAGCTACTAGATACCTGAGCATTTACTCTCAGGTAGTAGACTTTCACTAACAATTGTAATAATGCCACAGCTGTATTTCAAATATTTAGATTTCACAATGTAAAATTTTCCAGAAAGAATATTTCATTATACAGCTGACAAATGGCTCAACCTTTCGGACAACCTGTCGGACAATCAGTGTAGAATTTTAAATGATTACTCATCATGACAAGTTGGTGAGTGATTACTTGAATCCCTAGCTAGATATGTAACTTACCATCACATTAATACGGGTAATCTAAGTGTCACAATATATTTCCGTGCAATTTATCATGAATCAAGACCCAACTGTAGCTGTCACCCTGACCATTTATCCACGGACACGTACATCTTTAATGAACAATTGCTTCGATTTTGGACTATTATAGCTTCTATTAAAGAAATATTTATCATTAGAATGAAATTTACCTAACTATATGTCAACATCTCCAACAATGCTATCAAAGGGTACCCTATAATGATTATTGTTTCAAGTTCCAGTATTTTAAATACCTAATATATATAAAGTAGAGCATTTATCAGTAGTTAAGGATTGTATATTTTACTTACCCAATATATACAAAGTAGAGCATTTATCAGTAGTTAAGTATTGTATATTTTACTTACCTAATATATACAAAGTAGAGCATATCAATAGTTAAGGATTGTATATTTTACTTACCTAATAATTATATACAAAGTAGAGCATTTATCAGTAGTTAAGGATTGTATATTTTACTTACCTAATATATACAAAGTAGAGCATTTATCAGTAGTTAAGGATTGTATATTTTACTTACCCAATATATACAAAGTAGAGCATTTATCAGTAGTTAAGGATTGTATATTTTACTTACCTAATATATACAAAGTAGAGCATTTATCAGTAGTTAAGGATTGTATATTTTACTTACCCAATATATACAAAGTAGAGCATTTATCAGTAGTTAAGGATGGTATATTTTACTTACCTAATATATACAAAGTAGAGCATTTATCAGTAGTTAAGGATTGTATATTTTACTTACCCAATATATATAAAGTAGAGCATTTATCAGTAGCGAAGGCTGATACTAAATGTTGCAGCCTATACACACCAGCATCCGTTGTCTGTACATTGTTAGTTTGTATAGTAAAGTTTCCAGTGACAGCATTTCCAATGAACGTTGCGTTTAAATACTGCCGAGTAACTTCTAATACTTCATCGTAAAATATTGCTGTATAGAGGTGAGATCCATTGTAAGCTGTTATATAATACTGAATGCTTTCTGATTCTGGTTGTATTGTGATCTGAAAGGCAAGCACTGCCCTACTGCCAGGCCTTGCATAAACACGCGTAATATCTTGAGGACACGACCAACAATATACTGAAATATAGCACAATTTGAAACTAGAGCCATCTTCAATAACACAATATGGCTGGGAATAACACAATATGGCTGGGAATAACACAATATGGCTGGGAATAACACAATATGGCTGGGAATAACACAATATGGCTGGGAATAACACAATATGGCTGGGAATAACACAATATGGCTTGGAATAACACAATATGGCTGGGAATACACAATATATGGCTGGGAATAACACAATATGGCTGGAATAACACAATATGGCTGGGAATAACACAATATGGCTGGGAATAACACAATATGGCTGGGAATAACACAATATGGCTTGGAATAACACAATATGGCTGGGAATAACACAATGTGACTGGGAATAACACAATATGGCTTGGAATAACACAATATGGCTGGGAATAACACACAATGGCTAGGAATAACACAATATGGCTGGGAATAACACAATATGGCTAGGAATAACACAATGTGGCTGGGAATAACACAATATGGCTGGGAATAACACAATATGGCTAGGAATAACACAATATGGCTGGGAATAACACAATATGGCTAGGAATAACACGATATGGCTGGGAATAACACAATATGGCTTGGAATAACACAATATGGCTGGGAATAACACAATATGGCTAGGAATAACACACTATGGCTTGGAATAACACAAGCTCTGGGAATAATACAACACGTTCTGGGAATAACACAACTCGTTCTGGGAATAACGCTACATGGATTGGCCCAACATACAATAAAGTATTCACTTAGATTCAGGATAAATATAGCAATTAGTCCAACAGACGCCCACACATTGAGGCAAGCACATGTTATAGATAAAACCGACTCAATGTTGTTCGTTTCTTTGTTATTGAAATAACCAACCAATGCTTAATTTGGTTGCATCTTATTAGTTCATAATAGAAGAAATATTGCAATTATTTCCGAGAAGGGAGAACATATATACGTTTTATTTCGTTGTAATCTCTATCAGTCTACTGCTGTTAAATCATATATAATATATTCATTTCTTAATTACATGTAAAAATACTGAAATAAATAACGTTTAAACTAATTATTTCCGACAAAATATGTTTTCAATCGACCCTTTATGTCGGATAAAACATTTATATTCCCAAAATATCATTCTTGAAACATGGTCAAACACCCTTACTGATAATGACGTCGTTGTAGTTTTGTTTATAGTCGCCACCGCATAAATGCATTTGGGCGACTGTATTTTCTGAGTTGTTTGTGTTGATATCTTCTAAGATGCTTATGTAGACGTTCGTTGAAGGCAACTTCTTTCCTCGCAGGGTGACAAGTCCTGTGTGTTTCTTCTTTCTTTCGTAACGGTCCTTTGTAGGGCCACCCTCCTCACTGTTGGTCACCCCGCAACAGCATTTATACGGATCTGACAGTTAGACATCTGGTCGTCGATTGTCACTCAATGGAACGTGGAAGCCATGACCGTTGCCGCTCCATCAGATCTGCCGTCTCGTCTATCCGCCGGAGAAGTAGACGAAATATCGAAAGCTCGAAAACGCCAGCGAAGAAAGAGTGAGGCAACCGCGTAAACACTCTAGAAGAGGCGGTGGATCTGTCCTGATGTGCCATAGCCATGGCCACACGTTATAGAGATTTCCTATTCGCAAGATCGACGACCAGAATATCCCAGAATCCTACGCTGCTGCTGCGGGATGTGCACCGGTCACGACGTGCACGTCGTGAGGAGATCGACCGGCACTGATAATTATATACTATTTGTTTATTTTGTATGGGTTTGGGGGCGGTCATGTAGGTCACACAGCTCAGGTTTACAATTGTCCAACATGTATTGGTGGATACTGAATCCGGTGACCTTCCTAGCAATATTACATCTATATATACGGATGTACGGGTAGAACCACAGCTCAGGTTTACAATTGTCCAACATGTATTGGTGGATACTGAATCCGGTGACCTTCCTAGCAATATTACATCTATATATACGGATGTACGGGTAGAACCACAGACCAACAGGAAAGTTTCCTCAATTGAAAAATGTCGACACTCCCAGTTTTAATAACATTAAATTAATCGCTCTCGAGACCTCATTCATGATGGAATTCATCGCCATACGGGAGATAGATGAGGCAAAATAGAATTTAATTACTGGGTGCGAATTCCGAGCCTCTCACACCAGAAGACTTCCCCATATTGTTTTATAGAACATGATGCGACACAATACATGTACACTCAGCAACATTCATAATCGGTCACCTTGTTTTTTATAATTATTTGGACCAATTAATAATCATACAATATTAATATTTATTCCAGATTATTATACTGCGATTCATTGCATAACGATCGGTAAAAATATGTAATAAATAGCATTAATAGTATTTATATTATATTGTTATTAGTTTTCTCCAACTATTGTAAACAGGTGACCGAATAGGAATTGTGTTGAGTGTATACTACTATCATATCATTTTCAATATGTTTTACCTATGGTCACAGGATTAATGTCATTTTCATTTCAACAGCAACAAGTATATAGAGAATATTAGGTTAATGTCTTATAAATTAAAATATATAAGACAGTAACCTAATATTCTATTTATCCTACATTCTGAGTGTGCACCCGACACAAAAACAAACAAACTAGCCATGACAGCTTACAAACTCGCTACGCACTTGGTAATATGTTGCGCATTGATATTTCTATTTATAGATAAATGATAAATGACATTTCTCTGACAACAGTAGTTTCCAGAGGGGTCTCATCGAGTGCTGTTAATTCATCCCAAACAACCAGAAAGTTTGCCTGTTGGGACATTTTCCAAAATCAGCAGACAACACAATGTTACGACAGACGCTTTGTTTATTTACAAACCGTAATCTGTCTCATAAAAGTAGTCCGTCACGAAAGCTTTATTAGGCACTGACTAATAAAGCAACATTTATTAGGCAGGCCGTTTTTGTACGTTATTTCGCATGAAGGTAGAATAAACATGTATTTGTATATCGGTACGCTATGAGTATGTGTCAGATATAAACGTTGACGGAATAGTATCCTACAATCGACCTTCCGTAAGCCAGTCGGATATATTCCTCACACGAAATAATGCTGCAACAGTGAGCTGAAAGTGATGTATATAGAATTCTTGTTTATGTCAGATTATCAAGTATGTGATGGATCGATCCCCATTTAAATACTAACACATATTCATGCATGTCAGAGGTCTTGCTATCAAGCTCCATTTGTCAGCATGTTTATATCTAGTAGATGCACATTTTGTATATAAAATTTGGGAGTCATTTATTGATATAGTGACTTCAAATTCATAACTAATAATTAACCTTTTTCAACCGTACTAATTTTGGAAGAGTTTATACAATTATGATTTAGATTATTTGTAACATTTCAAATATGTTATACATTTACGCAGACAATAGTTGCCTTTCGTGCTAGATAATTAGTATGGGTTGTTAACTGGTATCGCAATTTAGATTATTAACAATTGCGCATACTATTACTCAGCTTATCACCAACATTTATATATTATAGGCGGTCCTGGTGAAGAAAAGTTCCAAACATCGGTTCACTCATTGGCTGCCAAATCTTGGCAGATGTGTTTTCGAACTGTGCATGTGTACATCCAATTTGGGATTAGTTTAAACAATATTTTATTGAAGAATGGTACATAACATGGAACTAGTTGCAAAGTACAATTAGGATTAGGAAACAAGCTGCATAGTAACTTAATATTGGAATACCTTTCCTTGGGATTATTTTGATTGTTTAGATGATGGTGTCACACTTATCTCCAGACTGTTGAACCAGATGCACGCATAAATAAATAAAAATAAACATTTTGTAAATTTCAGTTATGAATTGGATCTTTTAATCATACAGTGTCTATTAATTTATTTATATTTGTTAGATGACAGCTGACTTAAATATTAATTGTATTTGTGTATGTATAGTGTCAAGCCTATAGTTTATCAACATGTATGACAACACGAAAGTGTGTCGGGGAGTGAGATATAATTATACGGAGATCCCATGGCAATATTAGGAAATTGTTGTAACAACATATTCGGTACCATGAGTTCTTGACAGTGATTCACAGGACGACGTGATATGCTAATTAAGATAATAATTCTATTTCCCCCGATAATTGATTAGTTCTCTGTGGGTGCGAAGCACCATAATGGCGATTACTAAGTTGGTGTGCATATCTTAGAGGTATAAACTATTACACTGGGATGAAATGTTGCACGATTGCATTATGTTGCAATGAGCACATTGCTTTATAGATATTAAGCAATTGTATATGTTTTGTAGCATTACTTGAATAATCTTTGTTGATTATTAACATATTCATATTTAATTTATGACATAAGCTCACATTTCACACATTTATGATATGAGACAACACAATGCAGTGGGAGCGGGAATGTTAATTCAAGTGTCCTTGGCCGAGGTCAACATCATCGTGGTTATAGTGGGGTTCGAACTAACGGTCCCTTGGTTATGTGGCGGATAAAGTATCCATTTCCATATATAAGTCTATGTAAATTATGTGACCCCACTTTGGAGTCAAATATGACCCCAGGATCACAACGTCATCAATCTTGGTAGAGGTTCACTAACTGATGCTGGATATCAAGTATCCAAGATCTGGACATTGTGGTTTCTGGGAAGAATAATGTTTAAACATGTGTGCTATACTTATGTATATATATATTGATAGCGTTGAGAGTGTGGAATGTATCTTATAATTGAATAATGACGAACAATGCAACTCAACTTTCAACCTCTACATCTTTAATGCATTCGTCCAAGGAGATCGTAATGCATATCGGATCTTACATGAGTGGTGTCCAAGGAGATCGCAATACATATCGGATATTACATGAGTGGTGATTTCATATCATATTTTATGAAACTCGTTTTGGAATTTTGCAATAAGCGAGCCTTTTAGAAACGAGTTTCATAAAATACGAGTATAAGTTCTTTAAATTGTCACATTACCAAAGAACTCTCTGTAATAAATAATGTAGCAACTTTCAATTTGGCGTCAAGTGTCATGTTAAATTGCCATGACGTCACTAAACAAAGCAGCGTCATTTTTTTTTTAACTGCGCTATAACTGCGTTAAGACTTCTGATAACTCGTAGTACTACTTACCATTAACGTTCCATTAACGTACCCATTCAAATACAAATATGCATACTTTAAAGTTTAATTTACTGCGTATAAGGATTATTCTCTCAATCTTTTCAGGTGTTATTAAACGGGTGTACCTTAAGAAATTATGCGATGACTGTATTACACTGAATATAAGTAAAGTTATGTGACAAAACAATATATATAAAACTCCCCAATTTCAACTCTCTATCCCTGAAATTGTAAAGAAAACTAATCTTCTATATCCTCGTTTATAACTTGACTGTCAACCTAGCAGGTACAACCAGCTAATACTAGGCTGGAAGTATCACCAATTCCAAACAACATTCCAGAGCATACAGGGCATTCACATATGCATACCTTTGTTCACATATATAGCTAGATTTTACTGCAAATGTATGCATATCAACGGCTCTGTGTGGGATCCAGGTAGATTGTGAAAGTGCATTTGCAACAAAGTAGATGTGTCAGATATATCTGAGCTTGGAGTTGTATTTGCATCCAACGATTTTATGTTCTCTAGCAACCCTTCCTGGTTTTCAATATCATGTGTGTTATGTTGCATGTTACCTCTCAAATATGGTGGTTATGTTGTCTAACCTTGTGTCATATATTTGTATCTTATATGTAACTATGGTTGCTATTTCACGAATTAACATCTTGGTGTTTTACAAATAAACGCTTAGTAAAGCCATACATTGTCAATGCATATATTATTAATTTACCTGGCCGATATATGCATTCACGTATGCTTAAGCGGAGCTCTTCGCAAACATAGTTCGAAAGAAACAGTAGTAAAATGCCAGTGCAACCGTCGCTTCCGGGAGTAACCCTACCCGGGAATGTTGATGTATTGTCTGTTTGTTATTAACTGCAAGTTGCACATACAGGTTAGGTTGACGACTCTCCATAATTATGCTTTGGGAGTGGAAGACCGCGGACGCCCATTATGGCAGGATTTCAGAAACGGGCATGCGAGAAGAATCACTGACATTTCCACAAGCTAGCCGGATATATAGCATCACCACATGAAATAATTCGACACCCAGTGGTATTCGATCCTTCAACGTTGAGGGGCAGGTGAGTTGACTACAACGACCGTAACCACTCGGTCACAGAGGCTCAATCGTTCATCTTGCAATAACAACGAGTGATGGATTGGTAGGTAGTATACCGCATCTTCGTTTTTCTACAGAAGTCGTCACGGTTTATGTCATATGGATCGATGCCTGTTATTAAATATTCTAATACGACCCAGCTAATAACATACATACGTCTAGAGTAAAACCAATCTCTGGTTATTCTGCAATATACCTACCTTGAACTATGCTGCACGCGCACCGTGTTTTGGCTACGTCATTTATACAATGCGCGTAAAGTTTTATGAATGAAAGTCACGCGATGTTTGTAAAAAATACCATTGGAATTCACGGAAGTGAGCTATTTTTAGAATCAGATAATCTCTTGTCCATCTTGTTTTTCTGTTAAGTAACGTTTCAGTTACTATTCTGTACAGTTTTATTTGACAAAATAAATAAAATTATTGATCAGTTACAACTTTTGTTCATTTATGCACTAGATTGATATTTTCTATAAAAAATAACGTCATCACCCCTTTACGCGGGAGGAAATTTCGAAAGCCAAATGCAGCGGCGTTTGAAGAAAATACTCCTTTAAAATTATTAGAAGTAAGTTGTGTTAGAATCGAAATAATAAGTATCAACCGTGGTATATCGCAGAATAACCCTCGTTTGTCGTTCTTATGCGTAGAAATATATCACTCAGGCCTTCGACAAACTCGGGTTATTCTGCCATATACCAAGGTTGATATTTATTATTTCTTAAGTAACACATGTATACCTTCGCTCTTCTATAGTCATGTTTATGTCAGATTATCAAGTATTCAATCATATGGATCGATGCCCGTTATTAAATACCAACACATGTATACATGTATGTCAGTCTTATTTCTGATAAGTTATATATATATATATATATATTTCAAAATGTGTCCATTATCTTACAACATGAAATATCAAATATGAAAATATTACCAAATGAATAGCATAATCCATATATAACTAACACAATCAGAAGTTCCATACTCGTTAATTTGTTTAAATGCGTTGAAATTAATCGGTAACTTCATACATGTAGGTATCTAAACTTCCTTGTCACAGGTACCCAGCATAATGCATAATGTATATAGTATAATAATAATAGTCAGTTACCATTTCAACGATCTGGTATACACACTATATTTCAATATATCAGTTTATTTAACATCGATACAGGTTGCTCATATGGGCGGCGGGAGGATTAACTAACATCACCTTTCATGAGCAGGCTCCAGTGCGTTTAACCAGTACATTGTGCACCGACCTCCGTAAGAAACTAAAAACTGGTTTATATAAAGAGACAATGTCTCAGCTGGGCTCGAATCTGTGGCCATCGGTGAGGAGGCGGACTAGCAGTATATAGCCGGGTACCCACTTACTTAAGCATCCTTAAGTAGACCCTGGTTACTAGTGGTATGGTACTCAAATATTCATATAATTAAAGAATGAATCGTGGGTTAATAGTTTCCATCGGGGTATGAACTACATTGGGCATGGAAACGTAGCTCATACAGATCATTACTTGTATTTACGTTAATTCTTTGTTCTACGACACTGGTTTAAAATCCAGTATTGCAACCGTGTGCCGTAACAATTAAATAGAATATCATTGAAACAATGTAAACCGTAAGACACTGTTTTCTCACGACGAATGTTGCCTAACAATGTGAATGCGCACTGCCGTAGCTTACAATCAGGGCATAAGTTCATATAAGGACATGCAATAGGGATGTAAATATGTATCTTGTTGCGATCCTCCCATAACTTACATAGACAGAGGTAGGGATTATAAACGAACCCCGACATTAACGCATACTTACTATGTAATGACTATCGGGGTAGTACCAAGAACAAGACTATTTTAAGATATTATTTTAGTACCAGTCACTTTCTTGTTCTATTTACGCAGCGGTGTTTCCCACCTGTCCCATATATATCTAATATATCAAAGTGCATGCTCACAATGCTCCTTTCCCTATGCCATGTACATCGGACATGTCTCGAAATTACTTAGCTACCGAGGTACCGTCACGAGACCCGTCCACAGCGTTTTAAAACATTGTTCTAACACCACAGAATCTTCACTATATCTATATCAGCCCTTCGCAACACACCCAGGTCATTATATAGTCTATTTAGTTAACACTGATCCCAACAAGGCCCTTCCATAATCTATGTATGTACTTAGATGCCCCTATTAAGAAATTGTGCTAGCACAGGATGGCATTACCTATTCAAATTAAAGCAGTATGCTACAACACTAGGTATGTCCCTAGACTAGGCAAGCAGTATGCTACCACACTAGGCATTCACTAGACTATGTAAGGAGTATGCTACCACACTAGGCATTTCCCTAGACTATGCAAGCAGTAGGCCACCACACTAGGCATTCACTAGACTATGCATGCAGTATGCTACCACACTAGGCATTTCCCTAGACTATGCAAGCAGTATGCTACCACACTAGTCATTTCCCTAGACTATGCAAGCAGTATGCTACCACACTATGCATTTCCCTAGACTATGCAAGCAGTATGCTACCACACTAGGCATTTCACTAGACTATGCAAGCAGTATGCTACCACACTAGCCATTTCCCTAGAATATGCAAGCAGTATGCTACCACACTAGGCATTTCCCTAGACTATGCAAGCAGTATGCTACCACACTAGTCATTCCCTAGACTATGCAAGCAGTATGCTACCACACTAGGCATTTCCCTAGACTATGCAAGCAGTATGCTACCACACTAGGCATTTCCCTAGACTATGCAAGCAGTATGCTACCACACTAGGCATTTCCCTAGACTATGCAAGAAGTATGCTACCACACTAGGCATTTCCCTAGACTATGCAAGCAGTATGCTACCACACTAGGCATTCCCTAGACTATGCAAGCAGTATGCTACCACACTAGGCATTTCCCTAGACTATGCAAGCAGTATGCTACCACACTAGGCATTTCCCTAGACTATGCAAGCAGTATGCTACCACACTAGTCATTTCCCTAGACAATGCAAGCAGTATGCTACCACACTATGCATTTCCCTAGACTATGCAAGCAGTATGCTACCACACTAGTCATTTCCCTAGACTATGCAAGCAGTATGCTACCACACTAGGCATTTCCCTAGACTATGCAAGCAGTATGCTACCACACTAGGTATTTCCCTAGACTATGCAAGCAGTATGCTACCACACTAGGTATTTCCCTAGACTATGCAAGCAGTATGCTACCACACTAGGTATTTCCCTAGACTATGCAAGCAGTATGCTACCACACTAGGCATTTCCCTAGACTATGCAAGCAGTATGCTACCACACTAGGCATTTCCCTAGACTATGCAAGCAGTATGCTACCACACTAGCCATTTTCCTAGACTATGCAAGCAGTATGCTACCACACTAGGCATTTCCCTAGACTATGCAAGAAGTGCATTATTGTCCACAATGTCCTTCCGTGCTTTATTTCAGTATATGTATTCCTCAACAACCCATACCATAGTCTACGTACTGTACATGTTTTTATAGTTATTTTACGACGATTGCGAAACAAGCGTTAGCAACATATATTAATCACTGTTGTTGGCGGGCGGGCATACACACGTAAATGTGGTAATTAGTGTGTGGGGAATCGGAGTTCCCGGAAAAACCCACCTGTCCGATCTGGCGAGCACCCTAATATATCACACGCGTAGAATCGTGTTGTATTGGTGAGAAGCGATCGCGCTAACAACTGCGCTAATAATATGCGTATACGTACTGATGTCAACCATGACATTCTTCTGTAGAATGAGTCCACGACTATTTACTTTACTATTTACAACTATGGACTCCCAATACGAGAAGTATTATATAAGACTCTGTTTTTAAAATAGTTCCTGTATTTTAATATGTGTAAGTGTGTGCATTGTTCAAACTATAATATTGACACAGTCAACCATACATTTCCCTACTGTTTACTGATTGTGCTTGCTACCACCACCAGTTAACCTAGCCTAGTGGATCACTGAACAACCATACCAGGTCTTCCTTTGTATGTTTCAGGCACACACCACAACCCGGTCCTTCTCAAGTATATATACTGCATTGTGGTAACCCACCAAACCCTACGTTGTTGTTGGGATCCTTCAACACGAACATTTACTATCGCAGCACATACTTTAGTTTATTCAGTACTGGGGACAATAGTCTTTTCTAGTATATATATGCGCCTGCATCAGCACCAGTATGGGCCATTTCCTGGACAGGCTCCAGCGGTTACCCTATACTTGATGCACAAACCTCCGTAAGTAACTGCCAACTTTTTCAAATAAATGAGACACGGCCTTCTCGAATCTGGTGACCATCAGTGATGATAGGTTACAGTGGTATTCACATCATCTGTGTGAAGTTTGTATCGAACATAATAAAGTGTGTACCGTAATGTCTGTACCGAACATCTACTATCACAGCACAGACTTTAGTTTATGTATATACTGTGGACAATATCCTTTTTTAATATATTTATGCGAACATAATGTTCTGCACAATATTCTAACAGAATACCGAACATAATGACAGTTTTACAACACATAAAGCAGTTTGTACCGAACATAATGACAGTTTTACAACACATAATGCAGTTTGTACCGAACATAATGACAGATTTACAACGCATAATGCAGTTTGTACCGAACATAATGACAGTTTTACAACGCATAATGCAGTTTGTACCGAACATAATGACAGTTTTACAACACATATGCAGTTAGTACCGAACATAATGACAATGTTACAACACATAATGCAGTTTGTACCGAACATAATGACAATGTTACAACACATAATGCAGTTTGCACCGAACATAATGACAATGTTACAACACATAATGCAGTTTGTACCGAACATAATGACAATGTTACAACACATAATGCAGTTTGTACCGAACATAATGACAATGTTGCAACACATAATGCAGTTTGTACCGAACATAATGACGGGTTTTAGCATATTACCCAACATAATGACGGGTTTTAACATATTACCCAACATAATGACGGGTTTTAACATATTACCCAACATAATGACGGGTTTTAACATATTACCCAACATAATGACGTGTTTTAACATATTACCTAACATAATGACGGGTTTTAACATATTACCCAACATTTATGACGGGTTTTAACATATTACCCAACATAATGACGGGTTTTAACATATTACCCAACATAATGACGGGTTTTAACATAATGAAGTTTACATTTAACATAATGAAGTTTACATTTAACATAATGAAGTGCGTACAACACATAAAGAAGTTTATGCAGGACATAAGGACGTTTTTGCCGAACGTAGTGACGTCTGCATACATTTCCATATACACAACTGTATCTTATTGAACACTGAACCACAATATTATAACGGAGTACTCTATAATCTACATCAATTGTTCGACAATTGGCTATATAGTATAGCGGTATTGTGGTGTTATTTTAATGTAATGTGGCAGTAGTGGATTTGTTGCAATGAATGAATGAATGGTGTTTTACGGCGCATCGACATCTAAGGTCATGTAGCGCGCATTAAAGTTATGTTTATTGTCGAGTGTATGAAATAAAATTCTATATAAGTATATGCATTACGTAAAAATTAATACTAAGAAGTTATAAAGACGTAAGATTAATTACAGGTAATATATGAATGAATGATTACTACAAAGGCATGATTAACAATTGATATCATTTTGTTGCTAACACAGCGTTAATATCTTGTAGGTCGGCATATTGGACAGCACTGGCCCCGTGGTGTGTAGGGTCTTGCACACTGTTGTTGTGTACAGAACGCTCTGCTACAATCGGGTTCAACTGAAAAATATACATAATAGCATTATTGCATTAATGTATTATATAGTTCGCTTAATGATGGATATATAAGATTTGAAAGCAGTTTGCAATCATGTGCAATATATTTGTTTATTTGAATGTGTATGTGGTTTAGCGTCACAACAACAGCATATGCCATACAGCGACGCTCATGCTGTTATTGGTGAAGGATAACCCCTGATGACATTCCAATAATTAATTACTATACAAGTATCATATTGCAATAAGGAAATGACAAATAATTTAGAAATTGTCAGTATATCTACCAGCAGTATACGTAAATAGAGACTTGTGTTACTGCAGCTAGTTTTGCACGATATCTTCAAATTTCCAGTCTATGCTATAATAAGTTCAGTTAGCTCGCTCGCCTCTCGCCAATGCAACCCGGGTTCGATCCTCGGACATGGAAGTATGTGAGATGGTATGATGGTCGCCAGATCGGACAGGTGGGTTTCCTCCCACATGAATGCTGACATATACGCTTTCATCCGCGCCAACGAGCGTGATTAATGTAAGTTGTTAAAACTTAATAATAAATATAATATAAAAAACAGTTCAGTTTGTTTCATTTTTGCTTTTTTTTTTGATGGGGTGTTAAGTGGCACATGCAGCTTAGGTTATATGTCGGCTCACCGGTTATTATTGGTGGAGGAAGAACCCGGGTCCTCAACCGAGCGGTATTTCAGCCTTTAAGCTGAGTTCATACTGTAACAAAAAAAACAAACAAAAAAAATGCATGAATATGGAGTCAGAGGTCAAATATTAAGGTGGATTAAGAGTTTTCTAGATAATAGACTCCAGTCAGTTGTCGTTAATGGTATTAGTTCAGAGGCCATTCCGGTGTCCTCTGGAGTCCCACAGGGATCCGTACTTGGACCCCTGCTTTTCCTAGCCTACATAAACGACCTCCCACAAAACCTCAGTTCCAAAGTCCGCATCTTTGCAGATGATACTGCAGTATATCTATCACTGACATCTGCAAATGAATCGGTCACACTCCAAAATGATCTTAAGAAATTAGAAGAGTGGGAGGTGGAGTGGGACATGGAATTTAACCCCTCCAAATGTCAAGTCATCCACGTCACCAGAAGGAAACATCCTATTCCCAGCAAATATAAACTCCATGGAGTCCTACTTGAGTCGGTCACCTCAGCCAAATACCTTGGCGTGGATATCTCAAATAACCTGTCGTGGGACACCCACATAAAAAGGTCAACAAAGAAAGCAAACCAAACATTAGGATTTCTACGTAGAAACCTCCAGGTCAAATCTGAACCCCATGGCTTACCAGACACTAGTGAGACCCCAGCTTGAATATGGCTCCGAGATCTGGTCGCCCCATACCCAAACATTGATATACCAAATTGATGGTGTCCAGCGAAGAGCAGCCCGTTGGATAAAGGCTGACTTCTATCGTACCTCTAGTGTTACAGACATGCTACATTCCCTAAATCTACGCAGACTAGATCAACGGCGTATTGACAATAGGTTATCCCTTATGTATACAATTCATAATGATCTTGTTGCTATTCCCATTGAACATTACCTAGTTCCTCTCTCCCGTCCTATTCGCCATTGCCATTCCTTAAGCTATAGGTTAATTACAGCAACTACAGACTACTACAAGTTTTCCTTCTTTCCAAGAACAATCTATCATTGGAACCACCTCCCTCCTGACATTGTCCATCTCCCTACCATAGAGCAATTCAATACGGCAGTTTGCCATATTGAACATGCCTGTTCTGCGTAGCTGCTTTTAAACTGTTACCACAACTTATTTTCATACCTTCTTAAATTATACTTTTAACTTCTCATACTTCTTTGCGGTTTTTGACGCGCAACATGTCTACGTCCCCGAGAGGGGTTCGACATTAAAGGAAGATAGATAGGCATATTGTACCTGTATTGAACTCCCGTTTAATTAAAAGTACTCCTGTGTATATCAAGATTGCAAATTCCATCGCAATGGTTGGCTAATTAGTTTAACCATAGGCTACTAAATATGTGCACATTGTCATTTATTGATAATTGGTTTTAACCTTGTGATAAGAATCTATCGGACAAGCTGGAAAACGTTCAGCTTGTTATTACTTAGTTTCACCGTAAGCTACGAAATATAAGCGATAGTCATCAAACGTTTGCACACCTTATGTCAGTTATTAATTTGTAGCCTCATTATTAATTAGTAGCCCCAATATATGACTATCCACGTACTTTAGAATATCCTAATAAATACAAGACAACAGCTAGAGATAGCGAAGAGATACAATTATACGGAGATGGAATAAGAGATAGTTAAGCTAAGAGTGGAGTAGAGTCTCAGAGGAAGTGTGGCTCCGACACATTATGAGAACGCACGTTAAGACTCAGTTATGCTAGCTTGGGTTATGAACGAAATAAACTGATTTTAAAACACAACGCGAAGTTACTATTATGTTCTCGGCTTGTCGTGTTACACAAGAAGATACCCCTATAAGTCATATATGCACATTGTGATATCAATTTATTGTCATAAATTGTCTTATTCCCGTTTTCCACTGTACTAGACATATATACCATATACCATTATATTTCATATGATATTATATATAGTTTTTCTGCTCTTCAGCATTACCATTACTATATAATTTCAATGTGCAGTTTTGACCTAACCTTTGATTGCATTTGCATTTGTATATATGTTCAGGGTCTCATGTAGCTAATGTTATAATACGTTTCTAAGATCTCAAGCTCTAATGATGTAGTTGGTTGATTCTGAGTTGTATATATGTTCAGGGTCTCATGTAGCCAGTTTTGACATATATGCCTAACTCTTGATTGCATTTACATTTGTATATTTATATCACACATTAACGTACGGCCAATTTCTTTGAAAGAACTCGGACTGGGAAGTATGTGGGATGGTATCACCAGATCGGACCGGTCGGTTTTCTACGTGCACTCCGGTTTCCTTCCACACGAATGACAACATATTTCACCCTCATCAGCTGTACCAAACGAGAGTGATTAATATTAATTCTTAAAGTTTGTTTTCTCAATCATTGTAAAATAAATAAAGTTTAACTTTACAATTTAATCGCATCAGTTTGGCCTATCGCTACCATGATATTTGTCTACGGGTACATGCCTCCGGCACGGGCACGGGCATCTCTGGTACGGGCACGGTCAATGATTATATCTGGGTGTCCGCCCGTGCCAGAGATAGAGTTCGAGGGACCATCCAATATCTACATCCACCAATAGCAGCTGGAGAGTCGCCATATGACATAATTTGTTATTGATACATTACACACAACACCAAAACATATTCATTTAGAGAAACTTGTTGGCCACGTCACAAAATAAAGGGGGTTCCTCGTCCTTGTTGTTATGGTTATGGTTGTTGTCTTCAAATCACTTGCTCATCACCATTATAGATTCGAATCCCACTGGGGATGTCGAATTATTCCATGGACGATATCCAACGGAGTTATCCAACGGAGTTATCCAACGGAGTTATCCAACGGAGTTATCCAACGGAGTTATCCAACGGAGTTATCCAACGGAGTTATCCAACGGAGTTATCCAACGGAGTTATCCAACGGAGTTATCCAACGGAGTTATCCAACGGAGTTATCCAACGGAGTTATCCAACGGAGTGGTTATCCAACGGAGTTATCCAACGGAGTTATCCAACGGAGGTATCCAACGGAGTTATCCAACGGAGGTATCCAGGGTTTACGGAGGTATCCAACGGTGTTATCCAACGGAGTTATCCAACGAAGTTATCCAACGGAGTATCCAACGGAGTTATCCAACGGAGTTATCCAACGAAGTTATCCAACGGAGTTATCCAGCAAGGTATCCAACGGAGTTATCCAACGGAGTTATCCAACGAAGTTATCCAACGGAGTTATCCAACGGAGTTATCCACGAAGTTATCCAACGGAGTTATCCACATAGTATCCAACGGAGTTATCCAACGGAGTTATCCAACGGAGTTATCCAACGGAGTTATCCAACGGAGTTATCCAACGGAGTTATCCAACGGAGTTATCCAACGAAGTTATCCAACGGAGTTATCCAACGGAGTTATCAACGGAGTTATCCAACGGAGTTATCCAACGGAGTTATCCAACGGAGTTATCCAACGGAGTTATCCAGCGTAGTTATCCAACGGAGTTATGAATGGAGTTATCACGGAGTTATCCAACGAAGTTATCCAGCGTAGGTATCCAATGGAGTTATCCGACGGAGTTATCCAACGGAGTTATCCAACGGAGTTATCCAACGGAGTTATCCAACGGAGTTATCCAACGGAGTTATCCAACGGAGTTATCCAACGGAGGTATCCAACGGAGTTATCCAACGGAGGTATCCAACGGAGTTATCCAACGGAGGTATCCAACGGTGTTATCCAACGGAGTTATCCAACGAAGTTATCCAACGGAGGTATCCAACGGAGTTATCCAACGGAGTTATCCAACGAAGTTATCCAACGGAGTTATCCAGCAGAGGTATCCAACGGAGTTATCCAACGGAGTTATCCAACGAAGTTATCCAACGGAGTTATCCAACGGAGTTATCCAACGAAGTTATCCAACGGAGTTATCCAGCATAGGTATCCAACGGAGTTATCCAACGGAGTTATCCAACGGAGTTATCCGACGGAGTTATCCAACGGAGTTATCCAACGGAGTTATCCAACGGAGTTATCCAACGAAGTTATCCAACGCAGTTATCCAACGGAGTTATCCAACGGAGTTATCCAACGGAGTTATCCAACGGAGTTATCCAACATAGTTATCCAACGGAGTTATCCAACGAAGTTATCCAACATAGTTATCCAACGGAGTTATCCAACGGAGTTATCCAACGGAGTTATCCAACGGAGTTATCCAACGGAGTTATCCAACGGAGTTATCCAACGGAGTTATCCAACGGAGTTATCCAACGGAGTTATCCAACGGAGTTATCCAACGGAGTTATCCAACGGAGTTATCCAACGGAGTTATCCAACGGAGTTATCCATCGAAGTTATCCAACGGAGTTATCCAACGGAGTTATCCAACGGAGTTATCCAACGGAGTTATCCAACGGAGGTATCCAACGGAGTTATCCAACGAAGTTATCCAACGGAGTTATCCAACGGAGTTATCCAACGGAGTTATCCAACGGAGTTATCCAACGGAGGTATCCAACGGAGTTATCCAACGGAGGTATCCAACGGAGTTATCCAACGGAGGTATCCAACGGTGTTATCCAACGGAGTTATCCAACGAAGTTATCCAACGGAGGTATCCAACGGAGTTATCCAACGGAGTTATCCAACGAAGTTATCCAACGGAGTTATCCAGCAGAGGTATCCAACGGAGTTATCCAACGGAGTTATCCAACGAAGTTATCCAACGGAGTTATCCACAGAGTTATCCAACGGAGTTATCCAACGGAGTTATCCAACGGAGTTATCCAACGGAGTTATCCAACGGAGTTATCCAACGGAGTTATCCAACGGAGTTATCCAACGGAGTTATCCAACGGAGTTATCCAACGGAGTTATCCAACGAAGTTATCCAACGGAGTTATCCAACGGAGTTATCCAACGGAGTTATCCAACGGAGATATCCAACGGAGTTATCCAACGAAGTTATCCAACGGAGTTATCCAGCATAGGTATCCAATGGAGTTATCCGACGGAGTTATCCAACGGAGTTATCCAACGAAGTTATCCAGCATAGGTATCCAATGGAGTTATCCGACGGAGTTATCCAACGGAGTTATCCAACGGAGTTATCCAACGGAGTTATCCAACGGAGTTATCCAACGGAGTTATCCAACGGAGGTATCCAACGGAGTTATCCAACGGAGGTATCCAACGGAGGTATCCAACGGTGTTATCCAACGGAGTTATCCAACGAAGTTATCCAACGGAGGTATCCAACGGAGTTATCCAACGGAGTTATCCAACGAAGTTATCCAACGGAGTTATCCAGCAGAGGTATCCAACGGAGTTATCCAACGGAGTTATCCAACGAAGTTATCCAACGGAGTTATCCAACGGAGTTATCCAACGAAGTTATCCAACGGAGTTATCCAGCATAGGTATCCAACGGAGTTATCCAACGGAGTTATCCAACGGAGTTATCCGACGGAGTTATCCAACGGAGTTATCCAACGGAGTTATCCAACGGAGTTATCCAACGAAGTTATCCAACGGAGTTATCCAACGGAGTTATCCAACGGAGTTATCCAACGGAGATATCCAACGGAGTTATCCAACGAAGTTATCCAACGGAGTTATCCAGCATAGGTATCCAATGGAGTTATCCGACGGAGTTATCCAACGGAGTTATCCAACGAAGTTATCCAGCATAGGTATCCAATGGAGTTATCCGACGGAGTTATCCAACGGAGTTATCCAACGGAGTTATCCAACGGAGTTATCCAACGGAGTTATCCAACGGAGTTATCCAACGAAGTTATCCAACGGAGTTATCCAGCATAGGTATCCAACGGAGTTATCCAACGGAGTTATCCAACGGAGTTATCCGACGGAGTTATCCAATGGAGTTATCCGACGGAGTTATCCAACGGAGTTATCCAACGGAGTTATCCAACGGAGTTATCCAACGGAGTTATCCAACGAAGTTATCCAACGGAGTTATCCAGCATAGGTATCCAACGGAGTTATCCAACGGAGTTATCCAACGGAGTTATCCGACGGAGTTATCCAATGGAGTTATCCAACGGAGGTATCCAACGGAGGTATCCAACGGAGTTATCCAACGGAGTTATCCAACGGAGTTATCCAACGGGTTATCCAACGGTTATCCAACGAAGTTATCCAACGGAGTTATCCAGCATAGGTATCCAACGGAGTTATCCAACGGAGTTATCCAACGGAGTTATCCGACGGAGTTATCCAATGGAGTTATCCAACGAGGTATCCAACGGAGTTATCCAACGGAGTTATCCAACGGAGTTATCCAACGGAGTTATCCAACAGAGGAGTTATCCAACGGAGTTATCCAACGGAGGAGTTATCCAACGGAGTTATCCAACGGAGTTATCCAACGGAGTTAAGAGTTATCCAACGGAGTTATCCAACGGAGTTAAGAGTTATCCAACGGAGTTATCCAACGGAGTTATCCAACGGAGGTATCCAACGGAGTTATCCAACGGAGTTATCCAACAGAGGAGTTATCCAACGGAGTTATCCAACGAGTTAAGAGTTATCCAACGGAGTTATCCAACGAGTTAAGAGTTATCCAACGGAGTTATCCAACGGAGTTATCCAACGGAGTTATCCAACGGAGTTATCCAACGGAGTTATCCGGCGGAGTTATTCAATGGAGTTATCCAACGGAGTTATCCAACGGAGTTATCCAACGGAGTTATTCAATGGAGTTATCCAACGGAGTTATCCAACGGAGTTATCCAACGGAGTTATCCAACGGAGTTATCCAACGGAGTTATCCAACGGAGTTATCCAACGGAGTTATCCAACGGAGTTATCCAACGGAATTATCCAATGGAGTTATCCAACGGAGTTATCCAACGGAGTTATCCAACGGAGGTATCCAACGGAGTTATCCAACGGAGTTATCCAATGGAGTTATCCAACGGAGGTATCCAACGGAGTTATCCAACGGAGTTATCCAACGAAGTTATCCAACGGAGTTATCCAACGGAGTTATCCAACGGAGTTATCCAACGAAGTATCCAACGGAGTTATCCAACGTAGTTATCCAACGGAGTTATCCAACGGAGTTATCCAACGGAGTTATCCAACGGAGTTATCCAACGGAGTTCCAACGGAGTTATCCAACGGAGTTATCCAACGGAGTTATCCAACGGAGTTATCCAACGGAGTTATCCAACGGAGTTATCCACGAGTTATCCAACGGAGTTATCCAACGGAGTTATCCAACGGAGTTATCCAACGGAGTTATCCAACGGAGTTATCCAACGGAATTATCCAATGGAGTTATCCAACGGAGTTATCCAACGAAGTTATCCAACGGAGGTATCCAACGGAGTTATCCAACGGAGTTATCCAATGGAGTTATCCAACGGAGGTATCCAACGGAGTTATCCAACGGAGTTATCCAACGAAGTTATCCAACGGAGTTATCCAACGGAGTTATCCAACGGAGGTATCCAACGAAGTTATCCAACGGAGTTATCCAACGGAGGTATCCAACGGAGGTATCCAACGAAGTTATCCAACGGAGTTATCCAACGGAGTTATCCAACGGAGGTATCCAACGAAGTTATCCAACGGAGTTATCCAACGGAGGTATCCAACGGAGTTATCCAAAGGAGTTATCCAACGGAGTTATCCAGCAGAGGTATCCAACGGAGT
>CM026386.1:90006903-90067920 GCA_014843695.1 Archivesica marissinica
ACACACTAGGCGAGTTGCTCGTGAGCTCCCAGTACATATCTTCCCCGTCACACACTAGGCGAGTTGCCCGTGAGCTCCCAGTACATATCTACCCATTACACACTAGGCGAGTTGCTCGTGAGCTCCCAGTACATATCTACACATCACACACTAGGCGAGTTGCTCGTGAGCTCCCAGTACATATCTCCCCGTCACACACTAGGCGAATTGCCCGTGAGCTCCCAGTACATATCTCCCCATCACACACTAGGCGAGTTGCTCATGAGCTCCCAGTACATATTTTCCCCGTCACACACTAGGTGAGTTGTCCGTGAGCCCCCAGTACATATCTCCCATCACACACTAGGTGAGTTGTCCGTGAGCCGCCAGTACATATTTCCCATCACACACTAACGAGTTGCCCGTGAGCTCCCAGTACATGTCTCCCCGTCACACACTAGGCGAGTTGCTCGTGAGCTCCCAGTACATATCTCCCCATCACACACTAGGCGAGTTGCCCGTGAGCTCCCAGTACATATCTCCCCATCACACACTAGGCGAGTTGCCCGTGAGCTCCCAGTACATATCTCCCCGTCACACACTAGACGAGTTGCCCGTGAGCTCCCAGTACATATCTCCCCATCACACACTAGGCGAGTTGCCCGTGAGCTCCCAGTACATATCTCCCCATCACACACTAGGCGAGTTGCCCGTGAGCTCCCAGTACATATCTCCCCATCACACACTAGGCGAGTTACCCGTGAGCTCCCAGTACATATTTCCCCATCACACACTAGACGAGTTGCCCGTGAGCTCCCAGTACATATCTCCCCGTCACACACTAGGCGAGTTGCCCTTGAGCTCCCAGTATATGTCTCCCCATCACACACTAGGCGAGTTGCCTGTGAGCTCCCAGTACATATCTCCCCATCACACACTAGGCGAGTTGCCCGTGAGCTCCCAGTATATATCTCCCATCACACACTAGGCGAGTTGCCCGTGAGCTCCCAGTACATATCCCCATCACACACTAGGCGAGTTGCCGTGAGCTCCCAGTACATGTCTCCCCATCACACACTAGGCGAGTTGCATGTGAGCTCCCAGTACATATCTCCCCATCACACACTAGGCGAAATGTCGTGAGCTCCCAGTACATATCTCCCATCACACACTAGGCGAGTTGCCCGTGAGCTCCAGTACATATCTCCATCACACACTAGGCGAGTTGCCCGTGAGCTCCCAGTACATATCTTCCCATCACACACTAGGCGAGTTGCCCGTGAGCTCCCAGTACATATCTCCCCATCACACACTAGGCGAGTTGCCCGTGAGCTCCCAGTACATATCTCCCCATCACACACTAGGCGAGTTGCCCGTGAGCTCCCAGTACATATCTCCCATCACACACTAGGCGAGTTGCCCGTGAGCTCCCAGTACATATCTCCCATCACACACTAGGCGAGTTGCCCGTGAGCTCCCAGTACATTATCTCCCATCATCACACACTAGGCGAGTTGCCCGTGAGCTCCCAGTACATATCTCCCATCACACACTAGGCGAGTTGCCCGTGAGCTCCCAGTACATATCTCCCATCACACACTAGGCGAGTTGCCCGTGAGCTCCCAGTACATATCTCCCATCACACACTAGGCGAGTTGCCCATGAGCTCCCAGTACATATCTCCCCATCACACACTAGGCGAGTTGCCCGTGAGCTCCCAGTACATATCTCCCCATCACACACTAGGCGAGTTTGCCCATGAGCTCCCAGTACATATCTCCCCATCACACACTAGGCGAGTTGCCCGTGAGCTCCCAGTACATATCTCCCCATCACACACTAGGCGAGTTGTCCGTGAGCCCAGTACATATATCCCATCACACACTAGGCGAGTTCGTGAGCTCCCAGTACATATCTCCCCATCACACACTAGGCGAGTTGCCCGTGAGCTCCCAGTACATATCTCCCCATCACACACTAGGCGAGTTGCCCATTAGCTCCCAGTATATATCTCCCCATCACACACTAGGCGAGTTTCCCGTGAGCTCCCAGTACATGTCTCCCCATCACACACTAGGCGTGTTGCCCGTGAGCTCCCAGTACATATCTCCCCATCACACACTAGGCGAAATGCCCGTGAGCTCCCAGTACATATCTCCCCATCACACACTAGGTGAGTTGCCCGTGAGCTCCCAGTACATATCTCCCCAACACACACTAGGCGAGTTGTCCGTTAGTTGCAATTACATATATTCCCATCACACACTAGGCGAGTTGTCCGTGAGCTCCCAGTACATATCTCCCCATCACACACTAGGCGAGTTGCCCGTGAGCTCCCAGTACATATCTCACCATCACACACTAGACGAATTGCCCATTATCTCCCAGTATATATCTCCCCATCACACACTAGGCGAGTTTCCCGTGAGCTCCCAGTACATGTCTCACCATCACACACTAGGCGGTTGCATGTGAGCTCCCAGTACAATCTCCCATCACACACTAGGCGAAATCCCCGTGAGCTCCCAGTACATGTCTCCCCCGCCACACACTAGGCGAGTTCCCCATGAGCTCCCAGTACATATCTCCCCATCACACACTAGGCGAGTTCCCCTTGAGCTCCCAGTACATGTCTCCCCATCACACACTAGGCGAGTTGCCCGTGAGCTCCCAGTACATATCTCCCCATCACACACTAGGCGAGTTGCCCATGAGCTCCCAGTATATATCTCCCCATCACACACTAGGCGAGTTATCCATGAGCTCCCAGTACATATCTCCCCATCACACACTAGGCGAGTTATCCATGTGCTCCCAGTACATATCTCCCCATCACACACTAGGCGAGTTATCCATGTGCTCCCAGTACATATCTCCCCATCACACACTAGGCGAGTTGCCCGTTAGCTCCCAGTACATATCTCCCCATCACACACTAGGCGAGTTGTCCGTGAGCTCCCAGTACACATCTCCCCCGTCACACACTAGGCGAGTTGTCCGTGGCTCCCAGTACATGTCTCCCCGTCACACACTAGGCGAGTTGTCGTGAGCTCCCAGTACATATCTCCCCACACACACTAGGCGAGTTGCCCGTGAGCTCCCAGTACATATCTCCCCATCACACACTAGGCGAGTTGCCCGTGAGCTCCCAGTACATATCCCCATCACACACTAGGCGAGTTGATGTGAGCTCCCAGTACATATCTCCCCATCACACACTAGGCGAGTGCCGTGAGCTCCCAGTACATATATCCCCATCACACACTAGGCGAGTTGCCCGTGAGCTCCCAGTACATATCTCCCCATCACACACTAGGCGAGTTGCCCGTGAGCTCCCAGTACATATCTCCCCATCACACACTAGGCGAGTTGCCCGTGAGCTCCCAGTACATATCTCCATCACACACTAGGCGAGTTGCCCGTGAGCTCCCAGTACATATCTCCCCAACACACACTAGGCGAGTTGTCCGTGAGTTCCAATTACATATATTCCCATCACACAATAGGCGAGGTGTCTGTGAGCTCAAAGTACATATCTCCCCATCACACAATAGGCGTGTTGCATGTGAGCTCGCAGTACATATCTCCCTATCACACACTAGGCGAAATGCCCGTGAGCTTCCAGTACATATCTCTCCATCACACACTAGATGAACTGCCCTTGAGCTCCCAGTACATATCTCCCCATCACACACTAGATGAATTCCCCATGAGCTTCCAGTACATAGCCACCATCACACACTAGGCGAGTTGCCCGTGAGCTCCCAGTACATATCTCCCCATCACACACTAGGCGAGTTGTCGTGAGTTCCCAGTACATATCACCCCATCACACACTAGGCGAGTTGCTCGTGAGCTTCCAGTACATATCTCACCATCACACACTAGGCGAGTTGCCCCTGAGCTCCCAGTACATATCTCCCCATCACACACTAGGCGAGTTGCCCGTGAGCTCCCAGTACATATCTCCCCATCACACACTAGGCGAGTTGCCCGTGTGCTCCCAGTACATATCTCCCCATCACATACTAGGCGAGTTGCCCGTGAGCTCCCAGTACATATCTCCCCATCACACACTAGGCGAGTTGCCCGTGAGCTCCCAGTACATATCTCCCCATCACACACTAGGCGAGTTGCCCGGTGAGCTTCCAGTACATATCTCCCCATCACACACTAGGCGAGTGCCCATGAGCTCCCAGTACATATCTCCCCATCACACACTAGGCGAGTTGTCCGTGAGCTCCAATACATATCTCCCCATCACACACTAGGCAGAATTGCCCGTGAGCTCCTAGTACATATCTTCCCATCACACATTAGGCGAGTTGCCCGTGAGGTCCCAGTACATATCTTCCCATCACACACTAGGCGAGTTGCCCCGTGAGCTTCCAGTACATATATCCCCATCACACACTAGGCGAGTTACCCGTGAGCTCCCATACATATCTCCCCATCACACACTAGGCGAGTTCCCCGTGTGCTTCCAGTACATATATCCCAATCACACACTAGGCGAGTTGCCCGTGAGCTCCCGTACATATCTCCCTATCACACACTAGGCGAGTTACCCGTGAGCTCCCATATATATCTCCCCATCACACACTAGGCGAGTACCCGTGATGCCCCAACATATCTACCCATCACACACTAGGCGAGTTGCCCGTGAGCTTCGTTCATATCTCCCCAGCACACACTAGGCGAGTTCCCGGAGCTTCCAGTACATATCTCCCCATCACACACTAGGCGAGTTGCCCGTGAGCTTCACGTACATATATCCCCATCACACACTAGGCGAGTTGCCCGTGAGCTCCCAGTACATATCTTCCCATCACACACTAGGCGAGTTCCCCGGGAGCTTCCAGTTCATATCTTCCCATCACACACTAGGCGAGTTACCCGTGAGCTCCCAGTACATATCTCCCCATCACACACTAGACGAGTTCACCAAGAAATAGTTTATTAAAATCATAATAAATATAGATATAAAGATATAAAATACATTTGTTTCGAGCACTGACATGAAAAAAGGGAACTACTGTGCCGTTTAGGATTAATATTTTAAAAGATCAGATCGAGAGTGAAGTGAACTAATTAACAGCTATTTCTTATTAATCCTAAACATACGAATACTCAACAAACATAAAATAAAACATACATTATTTACAATGGTACGAATAGCGTCGTTGACGTATATTAAAACAGGATTAGGCATCTTGCTCATTAGGGTAAGGATAAGCAGCACAATAAGTTGATCACTTAATTTTGTTCATATATTTTAGTGATGGCAACGAATAGCAATTTTGCTATTCGAATATTCGATCGGGAAAGTATTCGAATATTCGAATATTCGATCATGATTCTGTCAAAAGATTCAAAACCTACTTTCTGTTTCAGTGTGACTTCTTCCGGGTATGGCCGTGTAAATATGGCGACGACTCAATCAGTTATTGTTATCATCCTCTGTACACATTGTATTTAACACCAGTCACCTCGCTATGCATAATTATAATTTTACATTCGACGTAACTGGTGTATGAATAGGACTGCATATATGCATAGTAAACATACATTTTTGATACATACATGCATGTATTACTTCCGGAGTGAATAAAGTATGTAAATATAATATGGCTTGTGTTTCTTACATATATTTCCCATTGGAATTTACTGTGCCGAGGGATTGGGAAAGTCATAGATTAATTAAACAGTGTATCACTAGAATCCAGTCGGACATGCTATTTGTTGATGATATCTGACATGAGGCATCCGTATACATTATAGTTTGTGGCCATTATACAGAATTGTTATGAATGAAAAACACACCTGACATTTTAAAACTTTTAATTTGTGAATAACATTTCCTGTATTTAATTCATGCACTATTTATTCAGAAAATTATGTTTCAACTATGTATGTTCATGTACAACCTTAGTCAAATTCGTATATCTCAAAAACTTTCAAAGAGTTCTTCAAGCTAAACTGCAGATAAAGAAGCCCAACACAATGTCATACATAGAAATGTACAAATAAATAAGTCCATGATTGTCTACTTTCACCGGGTCGGAAAATCACCACGAGCTCACTGTTTACAAGTCAACACATCTCTCCTCGATTTCACATAGGTGTTGAACTTTGTTCTTGTTCAGAAAAATGATGTTGTCAACAAGCGAATTCGATAATCTATTCCTTAGCTTGTTGATTAGGAGACCAGCGGCCGAGAAGATGAGTTCAGATGGGACTGACGTTGCTGGCACTGACAGTACTCTCCTGGCAACGTGAGCAATAGTCGGAAATTTCAGTTCATTTTTCCGCCACCACTCAATGGGTTTCACATGGGGATCCATTTTCTCAAGCAGATAACTCATTAACTCATTCGATTGTTCCTTTTCAGGTGTCTCAAACACTAGAAAGTTCAACTTCCTACTCTTACTAGGCGTAGCTTCACAGTCACCACTAGTGTCACGTGAAGGCAGTTTCAGTGGTACATCATCAACGTAGCCTTCCAGTGTTTCCTCAGCGATCTGACGTTGTTGTTTGGTGAGAAACGGGAGACGTTTGTAGCGCGGATCTAGTAGAGACGCTAGCATAGGTGTTGACTTGGCGGCATCAGATTAGAACTTTGTTATTTAAATGTTTATAAACAATAATTTGCAAACAAATTAATTATATTACCCCTTGATAACATTAAATCAAACACGACGTACCTACCGTATATACACCAATTTACTGTAATTATCCGATTACCTGGGAGAGTATCAATTAAGTGAATAAACACCTGCGATCGAGGGGACCACAACATGCATGATTTAGTCACACATCCTGGGGCGATTTATTTTGTATTCTGACTTAGAATTTCCAAGGTTTTATGATGGATTCAAATGAAAACAACACCGATGCATCTGATTTTATGACAGTTTATTTCAATTTCTTTTTTTTTTACGAATATTCGAATACCGTAATAGTATTCGAATATTCGTTGCCATCCCTATATTTAGACAGTTCTAATGTATAAATGGCACCTTGTAACTAGGACGTTCATACCTTCCAGTTTCTATGCGAATTGGGGGCAATTCCACTCCTAAATATACTATATACAGATATATGTAAAATTAGTTTAAAATATTCGTCAGGTAGATAAGTTTTAATGACTGTGTTGCAACCTATTCCATATGTACAAGTACCGTTATCATTAAAGGGCGATCACTCAGTCACATATATTGTCATATTATCAGGTCTGATTTTTCTACACGATATACAAATGGGTGTCTAGATAGAGATAGACATATTACAAAATTCAGCAAAATTGTGATTAGGATAATGAACCCTGACGAAGAGTGTAATGCGTTTATTCATTGTAGAATAGTATGAACTCCGATGTAAAATACAACAATAGTACATGTGTCATACATACAATAAGTTTAAACATTAAGAAAACATTAAGAAAACATTAAAATCTCGAGTAATGAAGTTTTCTCATTTGGTCCCGTTTTCACAGTGACGACCAGTGACGAGCACACATAACATTATGCTACAGATATTTAAATATAGTATTGTTGATTGCTGCAGTTATATACATTGGTATACGTCTTTCCTCCCATTCAGTGAGGACTTAGGTAGACAACTTGTGAAGCTGCAGATTATTGTAATCCACAGTGTCTTCCTGCCTTTCTGTTGGTAGAAAATAGAAAGACACAAAATAAGCCATGTTATTATTAAATACTATTGTTTTATCATTCACATATTATACTTAGTCTAGTAGCATTCGTTCAAACTTAATGACACATTATTGAACGCACATACAATATGTACTACATTAAGTCTTACAAATTGATTCCATTATGTATTATGCATTACGACATGTACGAGCAGTTTGTATCGCCACATTTGTAAATGTGATGGTAGTGCATGCATAGTTATGCATACATTGAACATATGCCTCATATCATATTTATGCTGTGCATATTGTGATACTACGCCTCTCCTATAGCATGCGACCATAGATTGCTATAAAGATAACATGCGACAGACATGTCATTATTACATTTAATTATGCTATTGCAAGTATCTCAAATTGCTTGCGGTTTCAACACATACCTAGGCTGCCCCATACAAGTGACACACTATTTTATGATACCAGGAGAAAGACTTAATTTGACCTACTTACGAGAGTATACTGTACTTTTATTTCATATGAATTTTGCAGCCAGAGCTATTGAATCATATCTGCTATCTGCACTACTGGACTTGACAGAACAGCACATGATGTGTGATCAAGTATGAACTAATCAACATTAACTAACCTGACAATAGTGTGTATTTCTTTAATTTGATTTACTTAATAAATATAAAGTATTTAAAATGGTATCCCATTCAGTAGGAAAAGCGTTCAACAAAGAGGTGGCTACATACGAACGAACTGGATCATAATACTATCTGAGTGAAGTTTCCCAATTAGAAATATATGATAATCTAATAATAACTTCCAAGGTGCCAGGGTCTGCAAATAATATACTACAAATGTATTATATTACACTGAAATGATACAATAAAGTCCTATGTAGCAGTCACTATGCACGTACTAATTATTCTATGATATATTTAAGTCATATTAGTTGCTGTGTCATAATTAGGTTTCATTAATTATTAAATACATGTAGCTAAGTCAAATGTAAAAGATACAAAGTCATAGTAGGTCTCATTTGTTAATGCAAAATTATATACAATCAAACTTGTACTTGTCGGTTGGAAAACACTTCGGCTCTCTGGTCGTCTAGATTAGTTGTAGACTTGACGTCGTGGTGATATAATCGTTTGCCAACGTGAGTGGCAAGAATTCGAAAAACCTCAAAAAATACACGCACCTACTGCCGGTGTAAGGGAGGAATATGTTGACACTGCTTCGTTGTTTGCATCCAGAGCTTCATATGTCGCACTAAAACAAAGTGGCAGTATGTATTATGTTACATGTATAGTATTTACAAGTTTGCTATTGTATGTATATAATTGGCAGTATGTATTATGTTACATGTATAGTCTTTACAAGTTTGCTATTATATGTATATAATTGACAGTATGTATTATGCTACATGTATAGTCTTTACAAGTGTGCTATTATATGACTGTATGGACTTGATGATAGTTATAAATTTGTTTTCCTAGACGTACGCACTCATTGATAAAGTATTGTTTCATAGTGTCCGTTACCTCGGCTGAGGGATGTTTGTTGCGCAAATGGTTGTTGCGGTTTGACGTCGTTCCACCAGACGTGTACGCAATCTTGCCGTTGCATAGTCGGCAGATAGCTGAAGTCGTGTCGGCAGTGCGCGTGAAGAATTGCCAGACAGCTGATGGCTGACGTGGAGGCATGATGAATTGTGAATAGTAGTTAATATATTGATCAGACAGAATAACAATAAATGAGAAAGTTGTGTGTGTATTCTACGTTTATTTATCGTTGCCCATATGAGCGACGCCGCCTGAAGAGATTAGTCATTTTTGATTTTGGAGGATAGTGCATGTTACAGACATATTCCAGAGTCTCCTCTGGTTCTTTTACGTACACGGTGTATTATTATTATATACCAGTAGGTTACAGTTGTACAGTTTGTACTTACACATCTTGAAGATCGTTTTCTGCAAAATACAAAGACATACATTCATTTTAAACTGTAATATTGGTCAGTTATTGTTGTGGATAGAAGATAATACGTATTCGTTCAATCAATGAATTATGCGTATACTATATACGTGATATATCTGGATGATGTATTAAACTGTAGATGGGACTAGCATGCCGATATCGTTAGCATACCATTATACTGTAGCATTACCTCTACGTATATATACTGTTAGAAATTATAGACCATTACCTTGAACAGATCCACTCTTGACTGACTGCTGTGCATTGGTGTCTCCTTGGCTGCAATTCGATAAAAGTCTTAATAACATAGCAACATAAACCAGATTGTAAAGTGTATATGAAACGTCCGACTCCTTCAAAGAATTAATACATTCTACAAACAGCAGAACATCTATTTAGATAACAACTAATACATTCGTCATTGTTCTTTGTTAATTGTCTGTCTTTATAACATGATTGTATTGTATGACATGTGTATGTCTATAAATAGTACCGTCTAGGGACCAAAGAGACATAACGTGTGATGTTTAGGATTAGTAGTATTTCCAATTGACACGGCATTGATCTGAGGTATGATATAAACAGTTGGCAACATGATATGTACGGAAAATTTCCTTTACTATGAGGCGTGTATATAATTATTGTGTTGATGTTTGTTTTTCAAATATTGGACATTTCTTTGTTTTAATGATTTAAGCTTGGTACTAACTTTTGTATTTACGAATTCCTTTTAATATTATACACGTGTTATTCTTGAATCTATTATGAAGGTTATTATCTGTTACTTGTGTCGGTATTTCGAAAATATACGTGGATAATTGTGATTATTATCCAAGATTTAAGTATTTCGTAGAACAATTTTGAATGATTCTGGTAAGCTATATATAAGTCTAAAATCGTGTACGAAATTACATTTCGATATCAAATAGTGTAAAAACACACGCGAACCTGTTGCCATATTCACACCCTTCGAATACAATCCACACGCGACGTCTCACGACTATATATCAACAATTTATTACATAAATCCCTGTATGCAACTTGAGAAAGTGTCTGAACTAATATGTTCCAGGTCTGACAACTCTGAAAACACAATATCGTATCCTTTTTATACCCTGCAGTCAACCACACCTATACTATTCTGTCAAATGTTCCAAGGGATCTTAAGCCCTTCCAACCTAGAAATCATACCCCGCAAACCGTCAACCTGGAAAACCAGCCATGACCGAATACAATATTTAGCTATGGCTTACTACAATCCCGCTTTACACAGCGCCTGCTGCATCATAGTATATCATAAATACAATATCTACGAATATATCTCTCTAAACAAGAACCATTTCGTGCATAGCTCCGTATTTGTCAAAATATCGATATTTGGCTCTTAAAAATATTGCCAATATTCGGGGTGTTGGTGTGTGCAGTACAACTTAGTATTATGGGATGATGCTAATGGGGGAGTATATAATACCCTTTTCCATACTGTCCATACATTGAGTTCATTACCAATCTATACAAATCGAAAACTTACTTCGCAACATTATAATATGAAGTTTCCTCTACTGTTGTGTTGTGACTTTTCCTGGAAATATACATTTAGTAGTTGGTTATTAAACTGTGATGATACAGCTGTTATAGCTATAGTTGAAAAGGTGTGGATTTTGACTCTGATGATAATTACATATTAGTGACTATATAAATGGAAATTGTTGGATATTTTTGTATCAAAATGAGCGTAAGTGTTTGATGCTGAAGATAGTGAACTTTGTAACTAACAGTTTGATGTAGTTTGAATATAATTGAAGGGACTACAGAAAACAAAAGAGAGTGAACAACTTGCTCACTATTATCAAATTTACCTGTAGAAAGGAATGGAGCCTCCAGCTATTTTTCGACCATACTTAGCGATTATCACTACCGACGGGTACATGGATTACGTATTTCTCCGGAGTTAGGCGAGATGGACGAAAATAGTAAATATCCGGTCGCTTCAAATGTAACCTCAGATAGTTTATTCATGAACGATAACACAACTTTGACTGATCTGAATCCGATCCAACTAACTTGTAATAACCCTAGCCCTGACTATGAACAAACGTACCGGAAAACAGTCTTTTCACCCAAGTCCACAGGTAACACGTTTTCTGCTGTGGAATATAATTCTACCAGGCATAGTGAACAGCATGCCACCAACCACATTCCCTCGCCTCCAACGGATGCTTTCGGCGAACTACAATGTGCGCAACCCTATCCAGTGTATAAACTAAAGGACGTTGTCCATGATCAACTTGATATGGAACTTTCTGATCTACCCAAGGACATGTACATTCCACGTCTCCTGGTTCTGGTGAACAACTGTGAAGAAACTATATCTGGGTACAGGACGGAACTGGCATCTAGAGCACGTGGCTGTCAAAACCCTCCGACTGGCGTTCTGAGAGAGCGTAGAAGCTCTCCCAAAGGTTCGATCCTGGTAAAGTACGCCAATGACTGCTTCTTACTGTACCAATTTATCTTTGGGAACCTATCCGAAATCGATGATCTGTTCAAAAGAGGAAACTCTAGTGTCAGGCAGGTCCCGAGTACTCCCAGACGATTGGCAACGGATGACAATTATGAATTAATGTCCCTGAAAAATACAGTGGCTACTCTGCAGTCTGATGTACTCGTCCTGAAAAAAGGAGCAAACGAAATGAAAGAAAGATTTGAGTCATTTTCTTTCAGCATGAAAAGTAGTTTAAGTTCTATCCAACACGAACTCGACTCATGTTGCAGTATATTAGCGCGCAAAGCTAAAGGAGTTCCGCCGAAGGACTGTAAACGTCTCTCAGATGGCATTGATGTGCTATCATCTTGTGTTTCCAAACTTGAAAACTCTCGTATTCAATTATTGTCTGACGTCTCTAACGTGAATCAAAGATCAGATGACAACTCGAGAAACATAAACAAACTTCTTGATGGCTCCACCAAAATAAAAAACAATGAAAAACTTCTCAAGCAAGACATTGATGATAAAATTGAATCAGAAATGCAAAAACAAATTGACCAATCAAATACTAGTTTTCAAAACGAAAGTCAGAAATTTATGAAGACTCTTGATTCTAAGGTTAAATTACTTAAAGTTGATAGTTATAGCACCACGAACATGCTTAAAGCTACACTAGACAAGTTCGCGGATAATTTAACCGAAAAACTTGAAAATATGAACAGCAATATGCTCAATTTCTTTGAGAAAATCTTGCAGTCAAGCCAGAATCAACCATCAACCAATGTGACTGATGGACCTAACGTAAAACAAACAGCTCGGAAGGTCGGGCTCTCTGACAAACACAGCCACGTCAGTGATAAGACATCGGCATGCAACAGCGATGTAACCGGTCCACTTATACCTCACTCTGGTACCTCATTGATTGACTTAACTGAGTCAAATAACGGCGAATTGGTGTGTAACAGTCACTCTCTTATCTCACAAGAATCATTTCCTAGACATGACTCCAACAACGTAAACGCGAAACAACGTAACAATATTTTCAAAGGTGTAATTCGTAAGAAAGCAAAATCGTTTATTATCACAGGCATAGATCTCGAGAGTGACGAAGAAGGGCTCGAAATGTTCCTTGAAGATATCGGTATAACGTTTAAATCTGCAAAGTTTTTATACACACGAAGGACAGACAGCCGCGCAGCTCAAATAGTAATAGATGAAGATCAAGCGGAGATAATCGAGGACCCTGATATTTGGCCAGCCGGAATCAGTTGTCGCCCCTGGTTAAATCGTGTTGATTACCGAAGGCGGTACGATAATGTCGATTAACTTACATATACCCTCAATGAATCTGAATATTTTAACATGGAATGTGACTGGAATAATGTACCTCTTGAGTGAACTTACATCGAAAAACATTTCAGTTTGTGGTTTATCGGAACACTGGCTACTCAGTCATAATTCTTATATCCTGGAAAACTTATCTCAAGATTACGATGCGCATGTGGTCTTGTGCTCAAATCCTAAGACATTAAATGGTAGAATGTTTGGCAAAGGTGGGGTCGCATTACTTTGGCGAAAAACGTTTTAGGGTACAGATTTTAGACACCGACAGTGACCGCATAGCAGCCATAAAACTCGCCTTAGATGAATATACCTTATACTTTATACAAGTATATTTACCTTGTTCAAACGAATCATTAGACCTGTTCCAAAGTGAAATTGACAATATTTTTTTTTTTTTTTGGTGAAACCTTACGGCTTCGTTTATTTTCATTTCATACAATATTTACATAATGATCGACATTCTACAATTGACAAGATGTAATATATCTTTTAACAAGTAGTTGTGATAACTTAAAAAACATCCTAATTACAGCAATATCATATTTGATAAGGTCAAACATGAGCAAATATGTGCTCTACTTGTGACATAAAACGTTTCATGAATGCAGATACAGTATTGCGACTGCTTAGGTATGTAAATAATATCTTTAGTTCATTATAAAAAAGTAATGAGATAGGATAATAGATAGTTCTCTTGTTACTCAAAAAATAAGATTTATAGATAGAAAATGCAACGAGATTCAGGATTAAATTTACGTCTAGGTATTGTTTATGTTCAATTTTATATCCAATAATAATAAACTGTACATTTCTCATGTTTCTGGAGATTCCACACAGTTTGAATAAGTTATTAATCTCTGACCAGAAATTGTCGAGACTTTTGCAAGCAACTAACATATGTTCAGTTGTTTCTAACTGCTTACATACTGCACATTCTGGAGCAGTAGACAATTTCCATGTAAATAGGATTTGCATAGTAGGAAGAATTCTGTGAATAGTCTTGTATTTGAATTGTTTGATCCTGTTATCAATTATTTTATTTAGAACTGTATAAAAGACATTCCAGTTTATGTTACAATTTAAAGTATGTTCCCAGTATCTATGTACATATGGTTTTTCGAACTTCTTTTGAATTAGGATTTTGTAGAAATCTTTATTTGTCATTATGGCAAACTTCATATTATTGTCGATATTTATTTTAAGATTTGTTTTAACGTTTGTTTGAACGGATTCATTAGATTTTAATGTGTTTTTCCAAGAGCATGGTATCGATTTCATTAGTATTTGTACTTCTGAAATCCAATTCTTTTTATTTTTTAATTTTTGTAAAATTGTCTCCTCTCTAATGTGACCATATTTATCAATCAAGTCATTAATAAATAATATATTTGAATCAATCCAACTATTGAACACTATATGTTTTCCATGAAAAATAATAAATTTATTGCCCCATATAAGTTCTTTTCTTATTTCCTAAAAGTTATCAGGATGTTTTACATATCTGTTTGCGAAGCATGTCCAAACATTAATTATATCTAAATAAAAATGTGGAATTGGTATTTTGCACTTTGGCATTTTTTTTAATGTGTCTAATTTCATATAAAATAATAGGAAATTGTTCCCAAACTGTTCTAGAAAGAAACGTGGTATTACTTTCCAATTGGCATCTGTGTCGTTCAAGAGATATTGAATCCATTTAAGTTTTGTGGATTTTATATAGCTTTCTGTATCTATCATTCCTAGCCCGCCATTTTCTTTTATTCCTATTAAGGTTGTTCGTTTAATTTTTTCGCGTTTATCGTTCCATAAGAATTCAAAAAACATGGAATTTATTTTGTTTATAATTTCCCTGGGGACTACTACTGATTGGATAATGTAAATCAATTTTGGATCATTAGAGTTTTTATAATTTGGATTTTCCCATAAAATGTTACATGTCTTTGTTTCCATGAGTTAATAGTTTCTTTACATTGTTTTAATTTATTTTCCCAATTGAGTTTTTCACATAATTCTCTATTATGTCCAAAAGTATATTCCTAAAGCTTTAATCGGTTCTTTCGTCCACTTAATGTTACATATATTATTTTCGTTGATTTACCAATCCAGAGCAATTCAGTTTTGTTTTTATTCAACTTTAGACCAGAATGTTTTCCGAATGTGTCTACTATTTTTATAGCTATGTTGGCGTCTGTTTCGTCAGTGAGGAATACAGATGTATCGTCTGCTAACTGGGTGAGTTTTAGGCAGTGTCGTTATAGCTAATGTTTACAGAAATACCTTTAATGTCTTTAGATTTTTTTATTTGAATAGCGAGAATTTCAGCAGCAAGTAGGTATAACAAAGCTGACAACGGACAGCCCTGGCGAACTCCTCTTGTTACATTAAACTTGTTTGATTTCCAGCCATTATTGATGATAGATGAAGTTATGTTATTATATAATGTTTTAACCCATTTTTGAAAGGAATGTTTGAAGCCGAATAATTTTATTACTTCGGACAAAAATTCCATTCTAACGTATCAAATGCCTTTCGGAAGTCCAAGAACAGAATTGCTCCATCTATTTCGATAATTTCGGCATAATCAATGATATATTGGATTTGTCTAATATTAAAACCTATAAATCTGTTCTTAATGTAGCCTTGTTGATCCATACTTATAATTTTTGGTAGAACTTGTTGTAACCGTTTGGCAAGTACTCGTGCTGCTATCTTGTAGTCAATATTTAGTAATGAAATAGGTCTCCAGTTTTCAATATTTTCTGGGTCACCTTTTTTGAAGATTAAAGAAATTATGCTTTGTTTTTGTGTTCTTGTCATTTCCGTATTTATGTATCCTTCGTTTAAACATTCAGTAACAATATTTCCTATTTTAGGCCAAAACGTTTGATAAAACTCAGCTGTCAAACCATCACCACCTGGACTCTTATTTTGTTTCATATCGCGTACTGCTTGTTCACATTCTTCATAGGATAGTATACCATCACAAACTGTTGCTTCATTATCGCTTAATTTGTTTTCTAACGTGATATTCGACACATACTGTTTTATTTCCATGTCATTTTCTTGCTGTGTTTTATATAGGTTTTCATAGAATATGACTTCTTCCTTCCTTCAAGATAGCTTTAGGGTCAGAAACTTTTACATTAGTTACATTAAGAGATGTCAATACTTTTCTCATTTGTCTAGATTTTTCGAGACCAAAAAAATATTTACTGTTTCTTTCCCTTTCTTCGAGATAACGTACTCTAGATCTTATCTGCGCTCCTTTAGCTTTATGACTGTATATATCTTCTATTAGTTTTTCTATGACTTCTATTTCGGAGATAATATTGTCGTTATCATGAATATTTAAAGCATGTAAGTCAGTTAATTTTGTTTCAAGTTCATCAAGTAGTTTATTTCGTTGTTTTGATTTTCGTTTCGCGAATTTGATAGAATGTTCTTTTATTTCGTATTTACAGTATTCCCAGAATGTCTGACTATTTGTATCATGTTGATGTCTTTCTTTAAGGCAAGAGTCTATTATATTATATATTAGTAATTTGTACGTTTCGTCATTTAAATGTGAATTATTTAATTTCCAAAAACCAGGTCCTCTATTACTATTTATTTTAATTTTTAGAGAAATTGCTAGGTGATCAGTATACCGTATTTGGGCTGGTCTGATATCTGTGCTATGTATCAACGGAACTAAGTTATCTTCGATTAAAAACAAGTCAATTCTGCTTTTCTCTATAGAGTTTTTCCTTCTCCATGTAAATTGCATTAAATCGGGGCTTTTCTCTCTCCATATATCAATTAAATTCTTTAATAAGATCTGTTAAAGTTTTGACCACTATAACTTTGCTTTTTGTATTGGTTTTTTGAATTCTGTCATGTTTGTTTAAAATGTCATTAAAATCTCCAGCAATTATCTTTACACCTTGTGATTTATTGCTTAACAAACTATGTACTGATGTAAAAAATTCATATCTCAATTTATAATCATTGAAGGCATATATATTTAGTATTGTATAGAAATTATTTGCAATTTCAATGTTGATTAAAACATATCGCCCATTGTCATCATTGAATACATCGATAAGACTGTAGTTTAACGTTTTTTTTAAAAATATTGAACAACCTTTACTCTGTGTGCTTCCATACGAATGCAATATTTCCCAATCTACGAACTCAGACCGTAACGTGTTATATAAATCAGACGTGAAATGTGTCTCTTGTACTAATAATACACCGGCTAGTTGATGGTTTACCCATTGCAGCATCCGATTACGTTTTGATTTATCCCGTAAGCCCTGCGCATTTAGCGAAATGAAATGTATATTATTATTCATCATAATGTAAAATGTAATTATAATCAACCGCGTATTCATACAAGTCTACCGATAACAAGATTATACAGTAGTTTTATGATAACGGTAGCTGGCATGATTTAAAAATAATTCTGCATTATGCCACATAAATGTATAATTACCGTAAGTACAGTTGTTTGAAATTAACCGTTACAGCATAATATCAATACTGTATGTTGAAACACAATACATGTATATAACAAAATATGGACACATGGTTCTATCTAAATGTAGTATACGTGTACAAAGCTTAAAATGTTCGTGTGCTTTTGACAAATTCACGCTTGACGTATTATGAACGGTTTCAATATAGCATACGATTGAGTCTTGATTTACCATGTAAGAATGCTTGCGTGATTTAAAATTAATTATACAGATGCCACAAAAATTTACAACAATGGCTGTGATCTAAGTCTAGTCCGTTATGACTTTCAGTATTTACATGTGTTACAGTATAGTATCAATACTGGTTAATTAATGTAAGCAGAAACACAATATAAAACACAAATAGACACCTGGTTCTATTTAGGTGTGTATACGTATATATAGCATACATTATGCAAGCATCATTATATATTGTTGTAGACATCAACGTTCTATATAATATTAATACATATATATTGATACATGTTATTTTAATCACAGAATGATAGTTCTATTGTGAAACTGTTTTCACTGTTATATGTATATCATGTGGAACGTTCCACCTTCTAGTGTACAATGGTACGTACATATAGTATGTACTGTTATATTGATTCGCAAAAACAAGTGTTAAGTCCGTTTAGAGTTTCGAATAGTTCCGATACAGTTTATATATAGTACTGTAATACATAGTATCAGTCGCTATCACTGTCAATTTGACTCTCAGGGTCATGTGTTTGTTTCTTAGAACGGTCTCTCAGCACGTCCACAGGTGTAGGGGGAGAACGTTCAGTAACATTCTGTTTTCTACCTTTGTTGGGAGTGTTACTGTCATTTCGCACGCTTTTAATGTATTGGTCTATGACCTGTTGACCGGCTAACTGTGGAGCCTTTTGATTGTTCTTTTTGTCAGGTTTTCCACGTGGTTTAGTGCTGACGGGAGATTCATGATTCAGTGGTGGATCTCGAGGTTCACATGTTTGTTTCACGCTTTGTGATTCATGTTGAGATTCCTCGACGTCTGGGGACTTGGGGTTCTTGGTAGGGGGTATGTATATATCGCATTCCCCTTTCCTATGACCGGATTTAGAGCACAGCAAGCATTTCCAATCATTGTTTGACAATTGACAATATTAACGACATACTATCGCAAGTCTGCGACGGTGACAAAGCTGTTGTAATGGGAGACTTCAACGCCAAATTTCTAGAGAATGGTATTGGTAGAAATAGAGACATTTACATTTCGAACTTAGCCAAACGTCACAGCCTCCACTGTGTAACAGACTCGAACATATGTACTGGTGCGCGTTACAGCTTTGTGCCTGGTCCAAACGCTCCTCCGAGCCTGATTGATCACGTTCTACTCGATGAAACGTTGATAAGTAGTGTAGAAACTTGTCACATCGCCAACGACTCCCCGCTAAACGTGTCCAGACATCTACCTATTTGTGTCACCCTTGTGTTAAAACAAAATGTGTCCGCTTGTTTTACGCCAGACTCTCTGAAATTCACAAAGCTATGCTACAAATGGACTTCGCCAGATAAAACTCAACACTATAAAAACGAACTGTCGACGTCTCTCCAAGCGAATATATTAAATTGCTGCAATATGGACTTGACGTATGAAAACATAGTGTCATGCATTCAAGATGCAGCGGGAAAATGTCTACCCAAACGAACTTTCAAGAGCTGTCTAAAACCATTTTGGTCCAACACCCTTAAGGAACTCAACAGGACTATGAGGTTAACACGATATAGATGGATTAATGCTGGAAGACCGAGAGAGGGCCCACTCTACGTTGAATACAAAACCTCAAAACGTGAGTTACGCCGGAAATTGCGCAATGCTTCGAAAATGTTCGAAATCTCAGAAAATGAGAGAATAGATAAATTGTCCGAAATAGACCAAAAGGGATTTTGGAAGATTATAAACTCCAGAAAAATAAAAAAATCAACCTCTGGTAATGAAATTAAATTCGATGATAAAATTGAACGCGAGCCTGAGAGAATCTTACACGGATGGCATAAATACTTCCAAAACCTTTACTCATTCTCGTATGATAAAGAATTTGACGATACATTTAAACAAACTATTGAAACTGAGTTAAGCACCTACCATACTGTACAGGAATCTCCGGAATCCAGTGTTATTTCACGTCATGTAACACTTGAAGAGTTGTCGAACATTATTGTCACCATGCCAAATGGGAAAAGTGCGTCCTCCGATAACATCACATATGAACACTTAAAATACGGTGGCAAAATGCTTGTGAATTGCTTAGTTAAGTTATTTAACAGTATACTTGACAATGAAAGGCTACCTAACAAACTTAAACAAGGCATAACTGTTACGCTGCACAAAGGCAATGGGAAATCTAAAACAGACCCCAACAATTACAGAGCTATTTCTTTGCTTCCCGTAGTTTTCAAAACTTTTGAAAAACTGCTATTGAACAGAATTGAAAAGAGTCATTTCTATAAAAACTTACACCAATTCCAACATGGCTTTCAAAAGGGCAAAAATAGCAAAATGGTCTCATTTATCTACCAGGAGACTATCAACTATTGCTATGAAAGACATAATGTTCTCTACACATGTTTCATGGATGCCATGAAGGCCTTTGATCGCACGTGGATCTCAGGCGTTCTCTTCAAGTTATATGAACTTGGTCTAAATGGCATAACTCTACGAATATTCGATAGTATGCTGAGGGAGGGTTCCAGCCGCGTACTCTCTTATGGTCACCTGTCAGAGAGCTTTCCAATACAACAGGGAACAAGACAAGGTAGTATTTGTGCTCCGTTCCTATACACCGTCCTTCTGGATGAACTGCTCAAGACTCTAGATAACTCCGGATACGGGCTGAAAATTAACGACATCTCGCTTTGTGCCCCGACTCAAGCAGACGATATTGTGTTGCTATCGTTAAGCAAGTCTGGTCTCTCCGAACTAATTGATATATGTCGTAAATACGCCAACAAATGGCGCTATACGTACAACCCTTCTAAATGCGCCGTGCTAATACACAACGAAGACCAGAGATTTAAAAAAGAAAAATGTGTATTGTATTACTCAAATATTGAATTACGCCAAACAAACAAATACAAACATCTTGGAATTATGCAGGACAAATCGAGCAGGAAACCGGAAAATGTCGACGACGTGCGTCAGACTGCACGTGGTACTCTGTTTTCCATAGCTACCAGTGGTCTCCATAGTACCGGAATAAACCCGATAACAGTGTCAAAACTATACATTTCAACAGTACTACCTAAAGCATTTTTCGGTTGTGAACTGTGGAACAACATTAGCAAAACCGACCAAATACGACTTGAAACAATCCACCACTTCTGCCTGAAGAAAATACAATGCCTGCCGCTTCGCACTAGGTCCGATATGGTACTTGGCCTGCTAGGATTTACTACACTACAAGCGTACTTCGATTTGCAAAAGTTAAACTTTTTAGGTGTATTATGCCGATTAAATACAAGTGAGTTGTCGCTTCAGTTATTCGTTCAAAGACTTTTCCAATATAAAAGTAACTGTACTGTAAGAAATCGTGGTTTTGTTGTTGATATCATTAAAATAGCACAGAAATATAATTTAGTACGATATATCGAAAGCTTTATCGAGTCAGGGACTTTCCCGGGAAAATATCAATGGAAAAGCATCTGTAAAACGACCATATTTAACCATGAACAGTCTGCTTGGCTACAACGCATATCTGTTTGTTCCGACTTCGACAGGTTTAAACGTCTGCACAGTTCCCTGACAGTAGCCAACATTTGGCGAGTTGCTATGCAACAACCGCGTGATATAGAAAACATGATGTTCATGGCAAAATTGTGCTGTAAAACCAATCTTATAACCACCGTTGAATGTCAGAACTGCTTAACCCCTATAAATGACCATTTGTTTCATAATGTTTTCGATTGCACTACTTTGGCAACACCTAGGTCACAGTACTGGCACTCGGTCAGAGAACAATTCTGTGCTGACTTGTTTATTAACATGAAAGGTGTGAGCTTAGAGGAACAGCTATTGTTTATGTTAGGCTTTATTGACTTGAATATATCACACTTTATTGAACTAAACAGATATGTTGAATTTATGAATTTAAACGGAACATTTCTGAGAGCTGTGATCATCTAAAGCATAAATCTGGCTCCTAAACATGATCTACAGAATGCAGCGTTTTTAGAATAACTTTCTTATATTCACTTTTCGTTTCGGTGAAATAGTATGTTCTTAAATTTCTGCCAACCTTTGTAAACATTTAAATATGCTGCTTATTGGATTTCTCTTTGTTTCTAAGAGGCTTCCTAGAATAATACTAAATATGCATAACCAAACGTGCGTTATGTAAACATTACTGCTAGCTTAGTGCTTAATGTTTGCACAATGCGATGTTCTCTTGTATGTATATTGTTTGATGTTCTTGTTTGTTTCATAACGTTTGATATTGTTTGTATGCTTAAAATAATGGATGTCTTCCGAAACTCCAATCTTTGCAATACGTTTGATGTCCTTTGTATGTTCTCACTATGAAATGTCTTTATGTTTGCATCATTTTATGTCCTTTGTATGTTTGTAATATCCTATGTGTTTCTTTTTGAATGTTATATACTCTTCAGAAATGGAGGAAATAAAGATGATATATATATACTGTTGTGTTGTGACTTTTCCTGGAAAGATACATTTAGTAGTTGGTTATTAAACTGGAAGTTAAGTCAAATGTTTATATTTCTCACCATTTAAAGTTGTCAGATATATGCCGATAAACGAGCACTTCAAGTGTATGTTTATTAGTCTCCTAAGATCGCATAACCAGATTGGTTGTTATTGACGACAAAGTTAGGTCACGTCATCGTGCGATAAGTGTTGAGTACAGGTAGAACATGTATGATAAAGTCAGGTTCGGTATTTATATTTGTACGTATCACTGTTTAAGTGGGAAAACTACAATATTGTATATGAAAGAAAAACTATTCCGATTCAAATGCGGATTAGAACTGCTCACACCCACTGTTAGCTATACCTCAGTGGACATTAGCGACATTTCATTCCGTATTAGGTTTGACATTATTATATACCAATCTTATATAGCGCTTTTTTCTTCTAAAAACAAAACGTTCAAAAGCGCATGATTAGTTTATGCTCTGAGATCAATGTCCAATACCTTTTTGTACTTTTCCGTTATGCCAAAAGTACAGTACAACATACATAGAGCGGTACATACCTGTTTACTGATCTTGGAGAGTTTCGGTCTGAAAACAAGAGGTAATTCAATAATTATAAGTCAGGTGCTTAATGATTGGAACATTAAATAGTTGTTCCTGTCGTACATTAGTTGTTGTATAAAGAACATCGGTATTGTCTAATCCCCTAGGTGTCTGAATATGGCCATATGATAAGCACAGGTTCTTCTAATGCAATATTGCAAACGCTATGCCTGAAATATCAGCAGGCCACGGGCCTACACATAGCAAAACAAGTGTTTCTATTACATATTTCTTAGCATTTCTTAGCATATGCCTTGGCAATATTATATCTAATTGTCAAAGGTAGACAAATAACTTGGTGCACATTCAAAGGTTCTTCGTACATACTAATTGCATACACGTGTCCAATATAGTGTATTGATTAACATGTGTATGTACCGAGAGGAAGACATATACCGCTATTCAACAGCAACAACAGTGTCCATCAATAGTATGTGCCCTATACACGTTATGACAATATGCACGAAATTGAGTGCTACCAGTAAGAAAGGAATACGACGCTGACAACGACGTATATATTTACGATGCCACACTGTATTTGCACGACAAGTATGTGATTGGAAGCCTTGCTTTGCGGCGTATGCACGGTTGTAGTATTAACTAACAACAAAAGTCCTCTTGAGAAACACAACCATCGCCATTACTAAACATTAATCCCAACCGCTCTTTCTTTTCCTATGATAACAATTTGAAACCGACTTGTGAATCTAACTACACATCTAACCACCACAAGCATATCAAATGAATACATGCATGGTTAAATTGTAATATGTGTCAATTCCCTCTATGTCCATGATATAGCACATTACACATAGCTGTGATCTATTTTCTTTCCTGGTAATTGATCGAACGACATGTCCATTAGCATCACTGGTTGATGGTAGATTCCACCTCCACAATGAGAGCGCATCTCTCTCACACACACACACCACACACTACACCACACCACACACCACACCACACACCACACCACACCACACCACACACACCACACCACACCCACACCACACCACACACACCACACCACCACCCCACCACACACCACACACACACACCACACACCCACACCACACACCACACACCACACCACACAACACCACACACCACACACACCACACCACACACCACACACACACACACCGCACGCACGCACACACACACACACACTACTCGAAAATATACGTTTCTTGACATTTAGCATATTGATATTGGAATTCTGCTTCCTAATTTAAGTATAAGCTGTTAATAAGTGAACAACAACTTGCATGCGTATTGTAAGGTGGACATCACATTATATATTTATTCTTCAGATTGTTTATACAAGTATTACCTTTTTGGCCGTACCTCCACTTGTAAAATACAACTGATCCAGTAGCTATTATCAAAAAGACAATAACTGTTGAAAATCCACCTGCAACTACTGCTACTGGGCATGCTGGTATTTCTGGATCTGAATTAACAAATACAATTAATTATACGTATACGGAAATCATCACATGTGCATGATGAAGGAAAGTATATATCACCTAATATAATAGAGAGAATATATTAGAAAGAAATGTGTATATACAATATATATGATATAATATATCTTTATATTGTAATAAGCCATTTCTCGCCGATGAACAAGGCATTGATAGAAAACAATTTTCTAAAAAGTGAAACATGTATGGTAATATGATAATGAAAACTAATCAACAAACATAAAATTATTTGGGAGAGACATAAAATTATTAAAAATAAAAAATCAATAACTAAGAGTTCCTCATTGAAGCATTTATGTAGATTTGGTAATATAACTAAATAATCTACTACGTTCAAATGCTTTAGAACCATATGAATATACTTTTCAAACTGCATTTTCATTAACTGAACAAATTTAACCATATAACATGTATCCCAATACTAGTTTTTGGTGTAACGTGTTCTTAGATCATTAAAAATTCTGTTAACGTATTACACATATTGCATTTCCTTCATGCGTGCTTTGTTGCCTTTTCCATCTGCCTATTCAACTTCTAATCTATACGACGGTATTCATAACTTAGACAATGACATTTGATTTCTACATTTTGTAACTCAATATATTGACTACTATTAAAAGTATCACTCGATCTATATAGTTATATATTTCGATGCAACGGATTTAGTACAACTGCAATACTCTTGGTTCGGTTCTCTATACTAAAACTAAATAATCAACAATAGTATGTGGTGCTGTGTTAATGGTGGATTACCACTACATCATGACAGTTTACTTCACTGTGTGGTATGCTTAGGCAGGATACATACAAAGAAATTGTACGGATATCCAGTCTACATAATTTGGAGAATCACGTCTGAAAAAATCAATTTGGCAATCCTGCATTAGGTATAATTTATTAGTCGTATGCTGCAGTAATTGATAACATGTCGACAGTTTTGTGAAGCAAAATAAAACCACAACGTTTTACATGTAGGAGTTGTAAACATTAACATTAAGGTCATAATCCTGTCAACAATAATTTGAATGTCAATGTATGCTACTGTCCCGTTTTTAAGTGAGCTATTTTAAGACAACATAATAAAGGTGATATACGCATATTTATTTATCTGTGACACCAACCTCTATATCAGAAGCCAACTTATATGTAGTGTGTTTGGAATTGCTAAGTCATACCTATGTAGTTCGAGGTGCAACAAACGACTAACGATGACTCCCTTTCTGCAAGTTATATCCGCTAGCCGGCAATATGTGCAAGTTGTAGATACATGCAATCAATGCTAATCCATGATTGAAAACAAGTAGCAAACTATTCACTGCACGCATAGCCATGCCACCTTATGCTAGACTTACCTGATTCTATATTAACACTTGAGAATGTATAATTTAATCCTACATATACTGATGTGCCTTTAACAGTCCACGCACATATTCGAGCAACGTATGTCCCCAGTGGTAGAGCGTTTATGCTCGCCTGGTATGAAGTGACACCCGGCAATATCTCAGTAATTGTCGTTCTGTTTATCCAGTCTTCTGTACCAACAATAGATGTCTGAATCACGAACATCTGCGCATACCCTCCGTTAAATCCCCCAAGCCATGAAAACGTATGGATATTGTCCTTGTACAGGTATGTGAAGTGCGTTGGTTCATCTGGCCGACCTGTTGTACGGAAATAATATAAATGAAAGTATTGAACGTTTTGATGGATTAGTGTCTTTGATAACTGGTAGACATTTTGTTAATATGTATATTAGTTTAATCTAGGTAGACTGTATCATATACAAAACATATTAACATAGTAATGTCCACAGTAATTCATTATAAAGATTTAATAGAGAATAATATGACTACATGTATCACAGTTAATCAACCTATCACATGTTACTGATATGTTAAGGAACAGCGGTTCATAGCAAATTAAATACTACTTAAAATCGAACGGTTTAAAATACTGAAATGGAATTACAGCAATAATCCAAAATTATTTCAGAATTTAAATAATTTCAGTTATGTTTCGAGATCCCCTATCGAGTTTCTGTTAGTATAGCAGTACGAAGTTATCAAAGTCGGGTACCAACCGGGGGTATATAGTTGGAAAAATCGTGCTAATGTCAAGTGCTTAGATATTCTCTCGACAGTCGGACTGCATTTGTTATAGTGAATAGTAAATTGAAATTATCAAGATGCCACGTAGTGCTGGAAGGCGTCAGCCACCTGCTAGACGAGTGCTGAGGAACAGGGTAGTGGATCCTCCAGAAAAGCCTGACCCTCCTAGGCCTGCTAGAGCTCTGGGTAGGGGAAAACGGAGACGGAAGGAGGTAGAACCCCAACATTTGGTCGAGGAGAATGCTGTTGACGAGCGTGCTTTGGAAGCACATGGAGGTAATGATAATTGTATTCATAATCGTGTTGTTGATTTTGAGCAAGTATTACAACGCCAAAACACTGGCGAGGATGCCTGGAATACCGGTATCCCCGCTGTGGATATTTCAAATGGCGTAATGGGGTGTGGCAACCCGTCCCAACCTGATATTCTTAGAAATTGTTGTAATCACCAAATGCTTTGGGGCGTAGTAACCAGTAACAGCTCGCTAAATAATATTCGTTTAGCAGACGATGATTTAGCGGCTCATGTGCCGACGGCCCTCAAACAGAAGATTTTCAGGGGTGACTATGTTAATTTGGCTTTATTATTAAAAGGCGCAGTAGAATTTTGTAAATGTACTGTGTTCAAATTGAATAGCGAAGGGAACATCGAATCGGCCCAAAAAGAATGTAAAGAACAGATTAATAGTAACGAAAAATGGACCAACGCTTTCATAATTTACGCTTCTATTTATCTTTCAAACCACTCGGATAGAGTTTACAAAATGTTACATTATATGTTTAACATCAGGGATTGTGCGTCACGCCAGGGTAATTTAGCATGGCGTACTTATGATGAGCAATTTCGTTTAAGACAAGCATTTGCCCCAGCTTCGTGGTCCAAAATAAATAATGATTTATGGTGGCGCTGTATTCAACTTAGGCCAACTCAAAGGACAAATTGGTTTAAGGATAGAAATCAATCTAATCCTCCTAGTACGTGTAATGAATTTAACAAGGGTAATTGCACTTGGCCGAATTGTAGATGTTCACATATTTGTTCCACGTGCTCAGGCCCTCATTCGTCGGGGAACTGTACCAATACTAATTCTAGCACGTTTAGAGCTACTAGGACAGGGGCTAGAACTTCATTACGGGGCAGGGGCCCACGTTCAAATTTTAGAGGAATAACCACAAATAATGAGTCACGTGGGGAAAATATTCGATGTTTAGCGAAAACACCGGTATATATTACGGCTTTAAAAAGTTATTTACAGTTTTACAACAATGCGGATGCGCCTTTTTTGTTAAATGGTTTTTTACACGGCTTTCCAATGCAATACACCTGGCCACGTGGTCCGAGAAACGCACACAATATACGCTCTACGGTATTAAATTCGGAGTTAATTAAGAACCAGATAGACAAGGAGGTTAACGCAGGTAGAGTTGCGGGACCTTTTAACACTCGCCCATTACCTAATCTAATAGTTTCTCCGATAGGCCTGGTGCCCCAAAAGACCCCTGGTGAATATAGAATGATCCATCATTTATCTTATCCCGCAGGGGAATCTGTTAATGACTACATTGATCCGACAGTGTGCTCAGTGCAATATACAAATTTCGACAAAGCCGTCCGCTTAGTTCAAAATTTAGGACAAAACTGTAAATTATTCAAATTTGACATAAAAAGCGCGTATCGCTAAATCCCAATAAAACCATCGGATTTTGAGCTTCTAGGGTTTTCATTCAAGAACATTTTTTATTTTGACAAAGCACTGCCATTTGGAGCTTCGATAAGCTGTATAACATTTGAGAGGTTTGCCAGATTTTTGGAATTTGGTGTTAAATCAAATTTGAAGTCTGCAAATTTAATTCACTATTTGGATGACTTTTTAGGGGGGGAAAAAGTACAGAATTATGTTACCAGTCAATGTCAATATTTCAAACAACAATGTCTGAGTTAGGCGTCCCACTTGCGGAAGATAAGACCGAGGGTCCAGCCGAAGTTCTGGTATTGTTGGGTATATAACTAGATTCGAACAATATGGTAATAAGAATCCCGCTTCAAAAGCTACAGGAAGTAACCTTTAAAATAACAGAAATTTTATCTCACCCTAAATCGACGCTGAAAAAGATCCAATCGTTGATCGGTTCCTTGAATTGTTGTTGTCGGGCTATTGTTGGGGGCAGTCCATTTACCTGGCGGTCACGTAGTATTACATCGGATATAACGGTCTTGGAGCTGTTTCCAATTCTAGTAGCAATATTCGTTTGGGGATCAGAATTTATTAACAAAAAGATAAAATTCAACTGTGATAATATAGCGGTAGTTAACATTTTGAATAAACTGTCATCGAAATCGGAGTTAGTTATGCGCCTGGTCAGGCTCTTAGCATTACACTGTTTAAAACTAAACATCCTTATAAAAGCAAGCCACGTCTCGGGTCGTAGCAACGAGATTTGTGACGCTCTATCTCGTTTTCAGTTAACCAGATTCAGACAACTGGCTCCGGAAGCAGACCCACAGCCGCATCTAGTCCCAGAATTTCTATGGGACGTCTTCAACATAGAGCTAGATCGTTGCTACAGTCTGGGATAGCTCCAAATTCCCAGTCAACGTATAGAACGGCCTTTAATGTATTTGAGAACATCCGGTCCAGCTATATGTTGCCTTTACAGTGGCCGATACCCAGCCAGCATATGGTCATGTTTATTGCATTTAATTTTGAGCAAGGACTCTCATCGAAGTCCATTACAACCTATGTATCAGGTATCAATTACTGGCATAAGTTATATGGGTTTTATGATATAGGCAACGTTTTTATGATAAGCAAATTGTTGGAGGGTTGTCGTCGAACCCGTATAACACGTGACACGCGAGTGCCGATAACTAAACATGTACTGTCTCTGATATGCAATACTTTACAACATTATTGCTTCAGTGATTATGAGGCCAAATTATTTTATTCTTTGTTTACTCTTGCATATTTTGGATTATTTAGGGTTAGCGAGCTGGTAGCTCCATCAAAGACCCAAATTCATAGTGTACTTTGTGTGTCGGACGTATCAATCATTGATGATAAATATGCAGTTATCCGGTTATACCATTTTAAAACTAATCAAACAGGAAAACCAGTTACGCTTAAGATACCTAGAGAGGTTGGCGATAATATATGCCAAGTCAAATCACTCATTGTATTTTTATCTCTCCAACACAAAATCCAAGGTCCTTTATTTATACACTCAGACGGTACACCCGTAACTAGAACCCATTTTTCGGGTGTCTTAGCAACATGTGTTCAGGGAACCAGTTTGTTAAATGGAAAGAATTACAAAACTCATAGTTTTAGAATCGGTAGAGCTACTGACTTGGCAAGTCAAGGAGTTTTTTCATCAGCCATAATGAGTCTGGGCCAATGACTTCAGGTTGTTTTTCAGGATACATCAGAAAGTAGTGAAAAATATGTGACTCATAATTGTCAATAACTCAAAATTATGTATAATTATACAGTTTACGTTAATATCAGCAGCTAAGTTTACGAGAACATTTATTATTGTTAGATTTAAGTAACTCCCACCTTTTTTATTTAAGACGTGTGGATTTTGGGCGACTACATCCCTTACTGGGCTGGATTCCGTGCGGTGGAGAAAGGAGAATCAAACCTCCGCTTGCGAATGACGGAAATCGCCTGGCTGGGGAATAGAGGCCTTCGGTGGAGCTCCTTCCGACGTGAATTAGAAATGAAAGTAATGTTTTCCCCTCAACCTAAAATTATTATTATTAACCTCGGTGGAAATGACTTGTCAACCTTATCAATTTTGGAAATCAAAGATCTTATTCGTAGCGAGCTAACATATCTTCGCGACGCGTTCCCCGGGGCCATCTTAGTCTGGTTAGATATTTTACAGAGGCGGGTCTAGGGAGGCGCGTCGTATACATATGCCGCTATGGATAAAAAGCGCCAACTGTGAACAGAATTGGCCATCATTTAATTAAAAGGCTAGATAAATACGACATTTGCGTGCCCGACATCGATTCCAAAACTGGCTTCTTCCTTCACGACGGAATTCATCTTAATGATGTGGGGCTCGAGTTATATCTAGACTATATTAGAGATATCATCTTAAATAATTAAAATTGTTCTTTTAGGAATTTGTTTGTCGTATAAATTTAGAAATTTATAGTGGCCGGAAAAAATTCAGCCGACCGAGAGGCAGGCAGGTTTCTTCTTATAACATTAAATAATTAATGTAGTTTAAATGTGTTTAACCGATCAGGGCTCCTCTTCTCGTTTCTGGGAATCAATCCAACTTGGGAATGAGGGACCTCTGATAGGGAATCTAAATTGGTTGAGATTTTACGATGTACTATGGAAATGTATCATACGGTTGATCAGTGAGTGTGTCCGCTGGGTAGTAATAGGTTTTGCCCTCCTCTAATGGCAATTCCTGCGTTGTGTTTGCTTTGCTTATATTGCTATACGCTGTAGTATAGTTGCGTGATACGTTTGGACCGAAGTTGATTCACGCACTGCCACGGCTTGTGGCAGAATAAGTTGGTTGTGTACTGTCACGGCTTGTGGCAGAGTAAGTTCGTTGTGTACTGTCACAGCTTGTGGCAGAGTAAGTTGGTTGTGTACTCACTGTCACGGCTTGTGGCAGAGTCAGTTGGTTGTGTACTCACTGCCACGGTGTGTGGCAAAGTAAGTTGATTGTGTACTCACTGCCACGGTGTGTGGCAAAGTAAGTTGATTGTGTACTCACTGCCACGGGTGTGGCAAAGTAAGTCGGTATGATACGGCCACGGTTGGTGGTTCGGTGTTGTTGCATCGGTGTGATGCTTTCCATGCTGTATATTCGATCGGCTTCGGATTGCGGTCTCATTCACTCACGTGGTATCCGGTGTGGATGGGATCGGGATCTGATTGTTGATCGATGTACAGTTGGGTCGGTATGTTACGCACAGCCACGGCTTGTGGCTTGCACCGTAAATAGCGTGGCACATCTCGAAAAGTAATAGATTAATAAGTTAGATCTTACAATCAAATAGCATATAACATCCGTTTTCCTTTCGGTCGACATGATTTACACTGACATTCACGGGTATCCGGTATTGTCTTGAGCGGCCTATTCTAGCCACATATATATTTTAGTAGATATCATAGATATCATGCTAGTACGTAATAGAATTGTGTATTTCTTGATAGAGTGTTGTCTTCTTATCGAGTATTAAAATAATGCGCAATATAGAAATGTCTTTGTCATTAGTTGTCAAATTCGATCAGATCGAGGATGGTCTAATCTTGGAATGTATATGAGTCACACAATTTATAAAATTAATGCATACATTATTTCCATAAATAAACAGAACTTCTTTGAAGTATATGAAAGCAAATGCGGGCAACCCACACCCATACACATCTGTCATTCTATTAATAGATGTGGGCCAGCCAGTAACATATTCCTACCATTAAAGCCTTTTCTACAGAAATAGTGTACTTACTTTCAGCAACTAGTATCACTTTTGTGACTGTTGTACTAAGTTGATTAGAAAGTGTCAGCGTGTACACTCCGAAATCCTCTGGCTTCAAATCTGATATAACCATGTTAGCTTGACTTCCACCCAAAGTGACATCTGTGCCATAGAACTTATCTGTTACTTCAGTTCCATACTGGGATACATTGTACTTGCCGCCATTTGTTATAACCAATCCATCATATCGTTTAAATGTAACAGTCAGTATGTCCGGATAACTGTAGAATTCTACTCGAATAGTGGCTGTTCCACCAGTTACACCGGTAAATGTTAAACCCTGTGTAATTATCTTTGGAGACACTGTCATGTAAGTAACAACAGATTCAAAAGCAGTAGGTTACAGCCTCTGTTAGTATTACGTGATTCTGAGATGCAAACAGAGACACAGAAAAAAAACCCGCGTTTATTGGACGCATATTCCGACACATGTTATTGCAATAATGTGTAAGTTAGCAGCATATAATATCCTGATGAATTGTATACAGGTAATTTGAAGCGGCCGTTTACGCATGTGCAAACTAATAAATGCATACTACTAGTATTTATATGAAGTTGTTTAGCCTTAACCAATGCTATATGTAAGGCTATTATAACAACAATTAGGACACCTTGTACAGAAACAATACATTCTGAATTGTGGTTCGTGTTGGCACAGCAAAGATTCATTAACACCTGTGTGTGAAAATATGTGATGCAATTTAGCCACACACAGAAAATGCTAAGAGCTATCTATTAATAACAAGTCCGGCCATTCTTGGATCAGAGAAAAAGAAGATATTTGTTTTCGATAAGTAATTCAGCCAGTTGTAATAGTTTGATATTTATCGATATTTATGGCATATAAACTCACTCCACCAACGTTATGCTAATCTGTTTCCCAGAAACGTTATCCACATTTGCACTTCTATTGTTAGCTGTTTGATTTGCTGAACTAATTAAACAACACAAGATGTATTTGAATTTGAAATAGGCCATTTATTTTAAAAATGACGGAATATCAAATACACAAATTTTATAAAGTTATGTATTAATATGTATTAGGCAAGTAATACTTTTAAACATATGTACATAATCAAAGGTGGGGGATCTATTATTACCCCACATATTGCATGAGACATATGTGCATGTAAGATTTGAACAGGATGGCAAAATGCAATACCCCCAGCCAACATAAGGAGTGCACTGAGTTATCCAGTTTTATATGCAAGCCTGGTATAAGCATTGCTCGCGTTAAAAGCAGAGGCCCTTGTTCCTCATATCCAAGGCAGTACAATAATAATGGACTGGCCGAAATGACATAATGACATATATACGTGATGACTAATACTTGTACATTAAGTATCGACATCTTGACAGTAACAACCTGCATGCAAATATCTGTCGCAAACCAGGCCCCACACTTCTGCCAGAAGCCCTTGTCCCCATGACAGAAGAGCATGGGTCGGACACAACTGCAACCGTATATTGGCGTAACATAATAAACATTATCTTTCATATACATTGTGAATATAACTCTCCAACATACAATAACCTAACAATTGTACAAATGACACCATACCTATATGACTGTAATTGTCACAATCCTTGGTTCACACTCCTGTCAGAGACCCCTGTCCCCATGGCAGAAGGGAAGAGCATGGATCGGACATTATCATGCCACATAACACAATTATAACACATCATTGGCGTACAATATTATACATTATACTGTGAGTGTCCTAGTTCATGTAGAACAGTAGTATATATGTACATTGTATATATACGTCTCCAACAATGAAATGACTAGGCATACAACAAAAACACCATACTCATAATTGTAATCTCCAGCATTCAAAGTATAATATTTACTTAAAACACAAAGTATCATGAAATCCACTAATAATATACCCTTACACAGATGAAAAATCACCATCTCGGAAAAGAGTAAGTTGCAAAGTACTATATGACGACTGTTACATAGAGGTTAAGGCATAAGACTATAAGATCCCACTGTGCTTGTCATGGGGTCCAATAATAACTCGCCAATGACATCATTATCCTGTGGTATGCACACCATCCAGAGGCCCATGTCCCCATGGTTGGCGCACAGCTCACAGAAACCGACGCCAAACATCTATCTAGTCAGCATTTCCACTCTTATGTATTTCCGAAAGGCATAGGAATTCCAACGCCCCATTAGTCTAATATCTTACTCATTATATCATTGACTGGCTGCATGAGTTGCAGCGCCAATGCGAAAGTTGTGGCCTTTGTAAAATGTGTTATCGAACCCTGACACAGGATCTTGATTCATGAATGCAAACAGCGGCCCTGATTGATTGTCAGTTCTATATATGCGTGCATCGCATGGACAGGACACAAATCTTGTTCATGATTAATAATTTAATAATAATTTAATTCGAAGGGTGTACTTTTTCCCTTTGCTATGCTTGTAATTTTCAAGAACCAGATCCATGTACCCTTGTGCTATGTCCAATTCGCCGATATGGTCTCTTCGTAAAATAGGCCTGTTTTTATTTGAAGAGGTGAATTCCCCAACTCTTAGAAAAGCGTGGAATGCTAATATATACATAGTTTTAATTAGAACTCGCTCAAAAAACGAGGTACAGGTAAACTGTAAAAGACTTCACAAGTCCCGTCATCACATGCATAGTAACTGGGAGCCTATTGTCAGCCGACGGACGCATCTTATGATAACCTTGCATGGCTTTTTTAACCAAGTATAATTGTGTTACATCATGTAAGTTCTGAATTTTATACGATTTATATGTAAACTCATTTGTTGCAAGTAATTACCTTTAACTTTAATGAAGACTGAATCAACAGAGTCCTCCAACACTCCCCGTGTGTTTGTGATCCCATTGTTAACACGACATGTATATGTTCCCGAGTCCTGCAGCTGTAGAGATTGTATACGTAGGGAGCTGTACATTGGTGTACCACTTACAGAAGAGTATGTATTATGTATATCAGAACTACCCCACGTCTGGGATAAAGTATTGTAGTTGTACATAGATGGAACGCCTTTCGCACCACATGCCATTATCAGCTCATTTCCTTCAGATAGATCAGTGTTTGAAAGTACCACGTTAACATCAGGTGGATCTGTTGGTAAGATAACTATCATTACAAATCAAGAAGTTTGTTTGTGTGTTCGGGATGTACACCATTTATGGACAGACTCAAACGGTTAACCAGTACTTGGTTATCCAACCTCCGTAATGAACTGCCAACGTATTCCGACAAAGATACATGACCTAGTCGCAGCTTGAACCAGTGACCATCCGCGATGGCTACAATGTTTTACAAGTCAGCTACCGTAACCACTTGACAACGGGTATGGATCAGATCATTGTGTAAAACCAGAACACATTATACTGCTAATTGTGTATACATGATGATGTCATCGTTGTCAGGGTTATATTCAGACTGTTTGCTAAATATTAACCTAAAACAAACATTGATTGATGTTTTAAAACATGGTTCAACGATATTCCGTGTCTTGTGTATTGTAACTTGCGTTTGTTTTTAAATCTCTAAATTGGCTGTAAATTTCAGAAACAGTATATGTGAGAAGAATGTCAGTAAATATCATTTAGATGGAAGTACATTTCAGTTATATGTTAGAGGAATGGAAGTTACATTTAGCTATATCGGAGAGGCATGGCAGTAATTGTCAGCTATATGGTAGAGGAATGGATGTTACAATTAGCTATATAGGAAAGGCATGGCAGTAATTGACAGCTATATGGTAGAGGAATGGACGTTACATTTAGCTATATAGGAAAGGCATGGCAGTAATTGTCAGCTATATGGTAGAGGATTGGAAGTTACATTTAGCTATATCGGAGAGGTATGGCAGTAAATGTCAGTTATATCGGAGAGGCATGGCAGTAATTGTCCGCTATATGGGAGAGGAATGGAAGTTACATTTAGATATATCGGAGAGGCATGACAGTAATTGTCAGCTATATGGTAGAGGAATGGAAGTTACATTTAGCTATATCGGAGAGGCATGGCAGTAATTGTCAGCTATATGGTAGAGGAATGGAAGTTACATTTAGCTATATCGGAGAGGCATGACAGTAATTGTCAGTTATATGGTAGAGGAATGGAAGTTACATTTAGCTATATCGGAGAGGCATGGCAGTAATTGTCAGCTATATGGTAGAGGAATGGAAGTTACATTTAGCTATATCGGAGAGGCATGGCTGTAATTGACAGCTATTTGGTAGAGGAATGGAAGTTACATTTAGCTATATCGGAGAGGCATGGCAGTAAATGTCAGTTATATCGGAGAGGTATGGCAGTAAATGTCAGTTATATGGTAGAGGAATGGAAGTTACATTTAGTTATAGCGGAGAGGCATGGCAGTAAATGTCAGTTATATCGGAGAGGTATGGAAGTAAATGTCAGTTATATCGGAGAGGCATGGCAGTAATTGTCAGCTATATGGGAGAGGAATGGAAGTTACATTTAGCTATATCGGAGAGGCATGGCAGTAATTGTCAGCTATATGGTAGAGGAATGGAAGTTACATTTAGCTATATCGGAGAGGCATGGCATTAATTGTCAGCTATATCGGAGAGACATGGCAGTAAATGTCAGCTATATGGGAGAGGTATGGCAGTAAATGTCAGTTATTTGGGTGTGAAATGGCAGTAATAGTGTGGCTCTTTTGAATATATGCAATTATATTGTAATTATAAACATAACACCTAATTTAATATGTAGCGACAGTAGGAGTTAGACAACATGCTGTGTTATTTTTTCCGTTATATGAATATACTTCTTACATACTATGTTGAATACTTATTTAAAATCAGTAAAGTGTGGCTTGTGATCTACAAACTCTCACGAGTGAACGTTTCAAATAATGGTCATCTGTAAGCACCTGCATGCATTTAATATTCAACTGTTCATTGGAGGATAACATGTGATATGTCATTCAGGGCTAACATAATTAAAATTAGTTGCTAAATAGCTAAGCGTAGTGCATAATGTGAGATGTAGTATAATATATTCACACATCTGGTTATTATCATTGATCATAGAGTTAATCAGGATACATACATTGCATTAACTGTAGGCATATTGGTTCGAAAGCACGTTGGATGTACTAAACATTATAAACCTGGTTAATACGTACTATATTAATAGTACTGATGAGTCATCCAATAATAACAATACAACTTACACTGAACAACCACATGGACGATGTTGACGAGTGATTTTTCATAATACCCTTGAACTATGTTGCTGCAAGTACATGAGTATTCCCCGGCATTGTATCTTGTCACCAGTCCAAGAGACAGATCACCATCAGAACCAACTGGACTGTTAATGCTGACATTGCTCCATTGTTGTAAACATGCAGGATAACAGACAGATTGACACGTGATTGTAGGAATGCTGTTTCCTTCTCTCACTGTATATGGAGATTCAAGATTGATGTCACATCCATCAGGTCCATCTGGTATTAGAAATACAAATATATCAGGTCCATCTGGTATTAGAAATAACAATATATCAGGTCCAGCTGGTATTAGAAATAACAATATATCCGGTCCATCTGGTATTAGAAATAACAATATATCAGGTCCAGCTGGTATTAGAAATACAAATATATCAGGTCCATCTGGTATTAGAAATAACAATATATCAGGTCCATCTGGTATTAGAAATAACAATATATCAGGTCCATCTGGTATTAGAAATACAAATATATCAGGTCCATCTGGTATTAGACATAACAATATATCAGGTCCATCTGGTATTAGAAATAACAATATATCAGGTCCATCTGGTATTAGAAATACAAATATATCAGGTCCATCTGGTATTAGAAATATCAATATATCAGGTCCATCTTGTATTAGAAATACAAATATATCAGGTCCATTTGGTATTAGAAATAACAATATATCAGGTCCATCTGGTATTAGAAATAACAATATATCAGGTCCATCTGGTATTAGAAATAACAATATATCAGGTCCATCTGGTATTAGAAATAACAATATATCAGGTCCATCTGGTATTAGAAATAACAATATATCAGGTCCATCTGGTATTAGAAATACAAATATATCAGGTCCATCTGGTATTAGAAATACAAATATATCAGGTCACTCTGGTATTAGAAATAACATATATCAGGTCCATCTGGTGTTAGAAATAACAATATATCAGGTCCATCTTGTATTAGAAATAACAATATATCAGGTCCACCTGGTATTAGAAATAACAATATATCAGGTCCATCTGGTATTAGAAATAACATTATATTAGGTCCATCTGGTGTTAGAAATAACAATATATCAGGTCCATCTGGTATTAGAAATAACAATATATCAGGTCCATCTTGTATTAGAAATAACAATATATCAGGTCCACCTGGTATTAGAAATAACAATATATCAGGTCCATCTGGTATTAGAAATAACATTATATCAGGTCCATCTGGTATTAGAAACACACATATATCAGGTCCATCTGGTATTAGAAATACAAATATATCAGGTCCATCTGGTATTAGAAATACAAATATATCAGGTCCATCTGGTATTAGAAATACAAATATATCAGGTCCATCTGGTATTAGAAATAACAATATATCAGGTCCATCTGGTATTAGAAATAACAATATATCATTATGATTTGAGTAAATTACAAACACAATGACTCATTCATTGCAGCCACTGTCATGAGTGGAGGGGAACATCTGGACAGTGATGTTATTGGGAGGATTGATCACACATCGATTGTGATAATATGTCATCTACTAGTCATCCTGATGCCACAGTTAACAGCTAATTTTAGTCAAACCGCACTCAGGTGTGTACATAGATTTGAAAGATGGCTACCACATCTGGATACCATGATGCTACATTGGATTCCAGATCAGTTGAACATTACCTAATTTACAGCTACGGGTGGTCAATTCAATAGCGTTGATAGGTTTTGAGAAATTATTATGTAATTTTGACACATAAATAATTTCTGAAATCAGATAGTTGGCCACATTTCAATGTCACTAATAATGTCAGGACTTACTGTTGATGTAGATAATTAGTACTCAGAGGTGTATGCACTGTTTCAATGCAGTAACTTTGACGGTGTTTGAGAAATGATATGTTTGATGAGTTTTTTATGAATACATTGTCAATGTCACTCTTGTGAGTGGGACATGTTATGTGAGGGGTATGAGACCAACTCCTAGAAACATTGATGGGATTGTAGGAGACTGCTTAACATCGCTTTCAATTAAAGTGGGCGAAACACAAAAGTACCGTCTGCTGGTAACATTTGAACAAACGTTGGTTAAAATAGACTTAATCAATATAGGCCAATCTTGTCAAATCTGTGTTAAGTAGCCAGCCAAGGGAATCACATACGGTGGCTGCTTAATACATGTGGGTGGCTGCTTAATGCATGTGGGTGGCTGCTTAATACATGTGGGTGGCTGCTTAATACATGTGGGTGGCTGCTTAATAGTGGACACATGTATAATAAAGCAACATATTGGTGTCTTAATACTGTATGTTAGGTTGTCTGAGCTATAGATGTGACCAATGACGTAGGTTTGACTGTGTACCTCCAACGATAAGACATACATTGTCCAATCCAACCTACCCAATTCTAGTTATTGAAGTGTTGTGAGAATCCAAATATGTATTTTGGAGATGAAGCATGGACAAGCTATGTGTAATAAAAATGTGAAATGTCGGTAAATCTGCAAACAATTATCCAACCGGAAAGCGGTTACACTATGCACAACTAAACATCATATTGTTGCTTGCTGCCAACTAGGGGCTTGGAGATTAAGTGTGGACAAACAACAATTGACAGAGAGGTGGACAGACATATGGACAGACAGACAAATGGACAGACAACAATTGACATACAGGTGGACAAACATATCGACATACAGACATATGGACATACAGACAGGTGGACAGACATACAGGTGGACAGAAATATGGACAGACAGACAGACATACAGACAGACAGACATATGGACAGACAGACAGATTGACAGACAAACAGACAGACAGGTGGACAGACATACAGATGGACAGACAGCATAAACAATATGAGAGGCGACATAATACTAATGATGGACTTTCGAGATATTAAATGTGAAATATATTGTTTGTTTATTTAATTAATTTAAGTTACATGCATATTTATAATTATTCAACTGAGAACAAACGTCATTAGTCATTGTAAATCGATACTATACATACCAGCCGTTGCACAAACATATAATTATGTCTAGTATTTTATGAATACATGTAGCTACAGTAATTATATACACTTACATCGCACAAAGATCTCTACATGCTTTGTGACAGTTGCGCTTGTCCCCGGGTTAGATACTGTACATGTTTATGTTGCTGCATCATTCTTGTCCAATGTTCCCAGCGATAGTACTCCAGTATTGCTAATAACTGATCCAGACTTTGTCCATTTAATATTACAGGTCGGATAGCAATCAGAAGCGCACGTAATGTCAGGTAGTACGGTGTTTACATTACGTGTATATGATGATGTTGCGGGAGTCAATAGTTCTGTATCTGGGCCATCTATGAAGTATAATTAAATATACATTCAATACACATGTGAACAAAGACAATTCCTAAGGAATAACATGTCCTATTACAGTGTATGTTTCTCCCCCAGTGCTTCCCACATACACTAAATAATTAAGCAGACGTCGCATGCAAAACATCGTATACGATATTTGTTGACATAACTAATTCACCCAAGCAATACCAAACACCATGCTTGGAACAATGCATTCACATATATTGAATAATGCTGTGTGATCATAACGAGTGTTCATACAGACTTGGCGATATCTCCCAATCCTTGCACATAAGTATAATTAATTGTGGTTAATCGAAATTGAATTACCTCTACACGACAACATCACATGATTGCCTCCACTCGAATGAAAAACCTTCCAGAGTGTGGCTAATAAAAGTCCTACTTCACTGTTAAGATTTAGCAAAACAGTTAAGCACAACTTACGGATTAAAATAAAGAAGAATGTGCATACTATATGTAAATTAATATATGTTCATCTTTGTGCGATTTTATTCACCTTTAATTTATCAATGTAAACCCTGCAGTGTCATTTAGACTGTACCAGTGCTACGTGCTACCAAGGCTATTGTTTGGACTGGAAGTACTTCCATTAACTATCGCACAAAAACTATCTCTATCAAGAGTCCACATAAAAGTTCTACGTAGAATACAATCACTACCTGACAGAACTGCATCAGGAGCAGTATATCTGCTGTTAGGCGCACTACCAATAGAAGCAGAAATCCACAAACGTCAGATGAGTTTTATCTTCAACATCCTAAAAAGTGATAATGAAACGTTGGAAACATTAACTGACAGGCAGATGGCAATTAACCTTGATAACCCACTGAGTTTATATAGCAAAGTATTAGATGTTCTGTCCAAATATGGATTGCCAAGTATAACCTCTCTAAAAGAGTGTTTCGTCCCCAAGACAATATGGAAACAACAAGTTAAGCAGGCGGTGAACACGTATTGGTCGAAACAACTAAATACTGACATTGAAAACAAATCAACACTGAAATTTCAGTCGAAATCACACCTTCAGATAGGATGTACACACCCAGTCTGGCAATCTATACAATCGTCAGTGTCCGAAGTGAAAAGAGGTATCACCAAATGCCGCATGCTAACCGGCACATACATCTTACAAGCATCCAAGCATAGATTTAATCAACATTCTGAAGAAGCAATCTGCCGAGCCTGTGCCATGGATATCGAAGACCTTGTCCACATGATAACCACCTGTCCAGTGCTGCATCATACTCGTAAGGAGGTATTTGCCAAATTGAAACAACTAGTGGTATCCATCATAGGAGCGCATAAATACAACAAACTCTTCTGTGACAAACATGCAATCACAAGTCTTATCATCGACTGCACTAACTATAAGAATGTTATAACTAAACCTGAATATATTAATGCTGTAACAAGGATGTCCTCCGAGTTGTGTCACAAACTCCATATGCAACGTGCTAAAAATACTCTAGTAACTGTGTAAATATACTTCGAATGTTTGAAGCATGGGTGGAGGCTTTTATAGCGTTTATAGTTTTTATAGTGTTTTTTAAATTACGACTACACAGTAAGTCAACTTTTAACTGTTTAACTGTCTACAAGTACTAGTACTTGGTGTTCCCATAAGGGGAAAGAAAATTCGGAAAAGAAGAAGTATGGAATCTAGTGAACGTATCAAGATTCCACATAATAAATCAATAATTGTCGAGTACACTTCATTTACGAATATTGTACATACAGTTTTGTCGCTGTTCATCAATATTATTTCGGATATCTTGTTAATAGTGTAGGTGTTGCCAAGATAAGTATTGGTACGGTAGATTGCATGTTGTGAAGTGCAGATGGGTAGCTGGTAGTTTACTTGACATAGAACTATGTTGGAACAATGATAAGTCACTCAATAGGAAACAGGATTATTGAGAAACAGCAGGTATTTATACATAGTCAGGTGTTTATTTGAACAAGTATGGCAATATGTGTGTTTTAAAATGTTCAAAACAGAGCAAGTCCGGACAAAGTTTGACAACTTTTTCAAAAATCAACTGGGTTGAACATCATGCGGTTATTCACACCTTGACCTGTTACTAATCATGCATGGTATGTCGTTAGCGAGGATAATGCTTGTTAATTTTATGATTAAGATTAATTGGTATAAAACCAAAATCAATCAATATTGCAGAGTGTACACTATATTATACAATTGTACAAAAATGTACCATTGTTTAAAACCAAGTATTTTAGAGGCTAGTCATAGACGCTTCCAATTTACATAATATTGTCTATTATATACCTAGTTATGTAACAACATAGCACACACATTAAGTGATGCCAGACACTTTTCTAGGCAATACTACAGTACATACACGTACAATTATATTCGAACAAGAAACACATATATATGAAATGTATCAGCAGATGTTACAACTGTTTTGTTCAGTTTTCAAGCAGTATGTAACTATATTAATTATTAATGTGGAAGTAACTAAACAAGGATCAGGCATATTAAGAATTATATTCGGTCAAGTAATTTATAATGTTACCATCAAAATATCAAACACCCATGATGCCAAGTTATGTCAAACGCTCTATTTGTAATATGCAAGAGTAGAGATGGTAGAGTCTAGTGGCATATTACTATATACTACAGTAGTGCTACGCCTTCGACTGACAACAGCGAAAATGAAATTAGAGACATTTTTAAAAATGTAATCGTAGAAATAGTTGCTTTAAAACACACATTGGTGCAGCGAAAACGACGAGAGAGGGCCAATGGTGCCCTTCCTAATTAATAGAAAGTTCAACTGTCCTAATCCCTAATTTGATGGTCTGTATGAATTGAGGCTGCGATTAAAGACCACTAGTTATAAATGTAATCTACATAACCAAGTGTGCAGATGTATGGTGTTGCTTGGGATATAGTTTAACTGGTACTGACTGTTAGTTGCTATGTGCCGACAACGCGATTTGCTAATTTTATTTTAATCTAATAAACTCGTAAAGTAAATATCAAACTCTTAAAACTGTATACATTATATTTGTATATTTTCATTTGGAATAATATGGAAATAATCTACGGGACGATTATGCATTTCCTATAGAAGTGTCAGTGGTCCTGTGGGTACCACTTTGGGGCCTGCGAAGCCAGGGATCTCATGTTCAATCGATCGTCTGACCGTAATAATACTAATAGTACATCAGGTATCGTGTCGGTGTGAAGCATGGTGTACGTATATGAACTAGAGGAGGAGTCGCTGGAACTGGTATCTGCCTGTATCAGTGCATTATCCTCAACAAATCTACAATACTTCAGGAGGCATCGCCTATATCGGCAACCGGTAGCGACGATAAATAAATGTAGAACACATATTTTGAATTTCCTAAGCGGTCGTTTGGTAAGCAGTCACATGATCTATGTTCATTCAAGGCACATAGGCTTAAAAGTTACTAGTGACTTCACTATGATGAGGTATGTTATTTAAACAGTTTTGTCATTTTCTAACTTCTTGTAGACAAAAACATTAGTATAATTATAATACTCATAATCATTTGACTGTTTTTGGCTCTTTAGCTTAATCATAAATAGCAATAGCTCCTTTGGTCGAGTATAGGACTGTTAACACAACACTAATGGGTGCAATCTCGGGCTACGGCGACACAACTTTATTTATTTATCTATTTACAAATCGGAAATTCAATGTAAAACGTAAATATAAATAATATCTGCTCTTATAAGCCTCTTGTTAAAAACTCCAAACAGTATTATATAAATATTTGTATTTGAATTTATTATAGAATATATCGTGTATCGATAATCATTGATGGAATAAATCGAGAATCGATACTGACTATTAAATGAAATAACAAGAATATTGCACATTGCATCATAGCTCCAGAAATATTCTCAGAATAGGGAGGGGTCACCCATCACATACCAATCCCGGCAGCTGTTCCAATGTTTGACCCGCCACAATGTGTTTGTAATAGAAGCTATATTTCTAATAATCTAGAATATGGTAGTGACTGTTGTAGTTAAGTCCAGTGTAAATAGAACACTAGATGTCCATCTTACATGTACATATTCCACATGCTACGTTACATAACATAAGACATTGGTACTAATATAAAACATAAATTCCAAATTAGGTAAACATTCAATTTGTATCTTACCCTACGTCGGATTGGGTGGGATAGGAAAACGTCCACAACATATCAATGTATAATATTGAGATACGAAAACTACCACAACATATCAATGTATAATGCTGGGATACGAAAACTGCCACAACATATCAATGTATAATGCTGAGATACGAAAACTCGTCCACAACATATCAATGTATAATGCTGGGATACGACCACTACCACAACATATCAATGTATAATGCTAAGGACTATCAGCAATATATTGTATGGTTGAGATCAATGTATAATGCTAAGGACTATCAGCAATATATTCTATGGTTGAGATCAATGTATAATGCTAAGGAATATCAGCAATATATTATATCGTTGAGATCAATGTATAATGCTAAGGAATATCAGCAATATATTATATCGTTGAGATCAATGTATAATGCTAAGGAATATCAGCAATATATTCTATCGTTGAGATCAATGTATAATGCTAAGGAATATCAGCAATATATTCTATGGTTGATATCAATGTATAATGCTAAGGACTATCAGCAATATATTCTATGGTTGATATCAATGTATAATGCTACGGAATATCAGCAATATAGTATATGGTTGAGATCAATGTATAATGCTAAGGAATATCAGCAATATATTATATGATTTAGATCAATGTATAATGCTAAGGAATATCAGCAATATATTCTGTGGTTTAGATCAATGTATAATGCTAAGGACTATCAGCAATATATTCTATGGTGGAGATCAATATATAATGCTAAGGAATATCAGCAATATATTCTATGGTTTAGATCAATGTATAATGCTAAGGAATATCAGCAATATATTCTGTGGTTTAGATCAATGTATAATGCTAAGGAATATCAGCAATATATTATATGGTTGAGATCTATGTATAATGCTAAGGAATATCAGCAATATATTATATGGTTGAGATCTGTGTAGATTTGTTTTGTCTTGCATCAAAGTGCGACGTACATGTAATATAATATTATGTCACTATAATTCCCAATAATTTCATACGTAATTCTCAACTGCCACTTAATACTAATGCTACGTTCATGAAGTACGTTCCAACTTAATTACTAGATAAATAGTATACTTACATCTAACATTGAGTCGTATTTGAGGTGAGTTCTTGGTAACTGCTCGGTCTGCGTTGGTAGCAGTGCATGTGTAAGCACCGATATACGACGTGTCTATGATGCCCAATGACAATGTGTCTGTATTGCTGACTGGAGTGGTCTGTCCCTGTTTTGTCCACTTGTATGTACATATAGAGTTGCAATCAGCATAACATGTTACATCGGTTAATGTTGTAGCCTGGTCCACTATGTAGTTTGTGTCTGGAGGGGTTAGTGTAACAACATCTGGTCCGTCTAAATTTGGGAGTATGTTGATTAACAATAAATAATTGGTTGAATTGATTTCCCCTCTATATTGTCATTGTTTGAAACGTAGGCATGTTTGGGTGTGAGGCTGATTTAAAGAATAAATATGGCAAAACATACCGGTAAGTTACATATAACAAACAACGACATGCATAACTACATAATGCAAAGGATCAAGCAGGAACCAATAAGTAGAGTTTATAAAAACGTTTTCCTTTAGTGTTGTTAAATGCAACGTAAAACAACCGTACATAAAAACATAATACTTAGCATTAGTAATGTGAAGTATGAAGTACACTGTTGTTGTAGTTTCCGGTTGGATCTGGAACAATGTAGTCATAGGCATTAAGTTTGAAACTTTAACAAGTAAATCAATAACAAATAACATATTGTGCTTTTATCAAAGTGCAACATGTGCAGATCAGAAAGTGGGGTTGTTAATAATTTGTGCATATATAGGTCATTGACAGAATATCTTCACTACTACCTGATGTATGCCCATACTGTGTGCTTATATAGGTCATTGACATAATACTCTCCACTACTACCTGATGTATGCCCATACGTTGTGCTTATATAGGTCATTGACAGAATACTCTCCACTACTACCTGATATATGCCCATACTTTGTGCTTATATAGTTCATTGCTAGAATACACTCCACTACTACCTGATGCATGCCCATACTTTGTACTTACATAGGTCATTGATAGAATATCTCCACTACTACCTGATGCATGCCTATACTTTGTACTTACATAGGTCATTGATAGAATATCTCCACTACTACCTGATGCATGCCCATACTTTGTACTTACATAGGTCATTGATATAATATATCCACTACTACCTGATGTAAGCCCATACGTTGTGCTTATATAGTTCATTGCTAGAATACTTTCCACTACTACCTGATGCATGCCCATACTTTGTACTTACATAGGTCATTGATAGAATATCTCCACTACTACCTGATGCATGCCCATACGTTGTACTTACATAGGTCATTGATAGAATACTCCCCACTACTACCTGATGCATGCCTATACTTTGTACTAAGTAGTACAGAAGTCTCTTTGCTTTTTTCTATTTATAGTAACTCATTTGCATATAAGGTAATATAAGTAGGTCACGCGCGTGCGCGTTTATTTTTAGAATACGCGTCACCTGATGACGTATTGGATGACCTCACGATTATGTCCGGGCTTATCGGATAATCTTATATTTCGCGCATACTGCGACATATGTACGTTATTATATATCCGGAGCGTCGTCGCATAAAAATGTTCTTCGAAGACACTAGTCAGAATAATCGGTGGCCCCGCCAAGTACCCTGATGACACCCTCATGTTTCCAGTCCGATCCGTTCTCGGATCAATAACATCCGCGCAGAGCCGCTTCCAACTGGTCCGTACCGGGGGGTTCCGTACCTACATTCTCGGCCCACACACGGATTCAGATCCGGGCTGGCCGGGGTAGAGTTGTCACTACATAGGCCCTCATGTACGGTAAGTGAGGCCTGTCGTCCGTGTACCGAGGTCGTGTAGCGAGTGGATGGTTGTCGCGGGACAACGACTGGCTGTCACGGATGTCCAGTTACCCGATGGTGACCAAATCCAGATCGCATTCATGGGTCGCCACCTCCGTACGACAGGAAGTCGCGATAGCGCAGCTTCAGGTCCGGAGTTCGAGCCCCGCTGGAGCCGTTACAAGCGTGCCCTCGGCATTTGAATTCCCTCTACATCAGGAACGAGGTCTCGAGAGTCGGAATAACTCGTTTCGCGATCGAGCTAAAATAAATTTGTATAAAAAAACTGGATGAAGTTAAGCGAACTGACGTTCTTTTACGACATCGATATACCGATAGGTACAGTAACAGAATGAAAGTGGTGTATAAGAAAACGAAGCGACTATACTACACTACATACCCGATTGCACCGATCAATGAGAGACACCAATGGGAACGAACCGCTCTATAAATAGCGAGCGCGTACGTTTCTATAAATAACGACTACGAATCGATCCATAAATAGCGATCGCCTACCATTCTATAAATATAGACTACGAACCGATCCATAAATAACGATTACCAACGCTTCTATATATATATAGACCGTTTAGAACCGACTTAGGCCTCAATCCTTTCATAAGCTTCACGTACTTCAACGAATATACGGGTAAGTTCATTATATTATTCAAATTCGGCGTACGTTTTTATCGAGTAAGAAATCCTAATTATACGCTATATACAAACTTAACCTATGTACTTTAGCGAAAATGAATAATATATATCTTACATCGTTACGTATAATTCCATAAAAACGCGATAAATTATTAATAATCCTTAATGTACGTTTTAGAGGGCGATGGATTCCATCAGGAATGAGATATCCAGAGCGATAAGTCGTAACAACTTGTTTCGCGATCGAGCAAATATAAATTTGTAAGTGGATATATCTTGTAGGAATGTATGTAGATATGGTGATATAGCGTGTATATCTTGTAGTAATGAATGTAAATATGGTGAGATAGTGGATATATCTTGTAGGAATGTATGTAGATATGGTGATATAGTGTGTAGATCTTGTAGTAATGAATGTATATATGGTGAAATAGTATGTAGATCTTGTAGTAATGAATGTATATATGGTGAAATAGTGTGTAGATCTTGTAGTAATGAATGCATGTATGGTGAGATAGTGAATAATTTCTTGTAGTAATGTACGTAGATATGGTGAGATACTGTGTATATCTTGTAGTAATGTACGTAGATATGGTGAGACAGTGTGTAGTTATTGTAGTAATGTATGTAAATATGGTGAGTTAGGGGATATATCTTGTAGCAATGTATGTATATATGGTGATATAGTGTGTAGATCTTGTAGAAATGTATGTAGATATGGTGAGATAGTGGATATATATTGTTGTAATATATGTAGATATGGTGATATAATGTGTATGTATTGTAGTAATGTATGTATATATGGTTAGACAGTGTGTATATCGTGTAGTAATGTACGTATATATAATGAGATAGTGTGTATATCTTGTAGTAATGTACGTAGATATGGTGAGATAGTGTGTATATCTTGTAGTAATGTATGTAGATATGGTGAGATAGTGTGTATATCTTGTAGTAATGTATGTAGATATGGTGAGACAGTGTGTAGTTATCGTAGTAATATACGTTGATATGGTGTGATAGTGTGTATATCTTGTAGTAATGTATGTAGATATGGTGAGATACTGTGTATGTCTTGTAGTAATGTACGTAAATATGGTGAGATAGTTGATATATCTTGTAATAATGTACGTAGATATGGTGTTATAGTGTGTAGATCTTGTAGTAATGAATGTATATATGGTGAAATAGTGTGTAGATCTTGTAGTAATGAATGTATGTATGGTGAGATAGTGAATAATTTCTTGTAGTAATGTACGTAGATATGGTGAGATACTGTGTATATATTGTAGTAATGTACGTAGATATGGTGAGACAGTGTGTAGTTATTGTAGTGATGTATGTAAATATGGTGAGTTAGGGGAAATATCTTGTAGGAATGTATGTAGATATGGTGATATAGTGTGTAGATCTTGTAGTAATGAATGTAAATATGGTGAGATAGTGGATATATCTTGTAGGAATGTACGTAGATATGGTGATATAGTGTGTAGATCTTGTAGAAATGTATGTAGATATGGTGAGATAGTGGATATATATGGTTGTAATATATGTAGATATGGTGATATAATGTGTATATATTGTAGTAATGTATGTAGATATGGTTAGACAGTGTGTATATCTTGTAGTAATGTACGTATATATAGTGAGATAGTGTGTATATCTTGTAGTAATGTACGTAGATATGGTGAGATAGTGTGTATATCTTGTAGTAATGTATGTAGATATGGTGAGATAGTGTGTATATCTTGTAGTAATGTATGTAGATATGGTGAGACAGTGTGTAGTTATTGTAGTAATATACGTTGATATGGTGTGATAGTGTGTATATCTTGTAGTAATGTATGTAGATATGGTGAGATACTGTGTATGTCTTGTAGTAATGTATGTAAATATGGTGAGATAGTTGATATATCTTGTAATAATGTACGTAGATATGGTGTTATAGTGTGTAGATCTTGTAGTAATGAATGTATATATGGTGAAATAGTGTGTAGATCTTGTAGTAATGAATGTAGATATAATGAGATAGTGTATATATCTATTAGTAATGTATGTAGATATGGTGAGATAGTGGATTTATATTGGTGTAATATATGTAGATATGGTGAGATAGTGTGTATATATTGTAGTAATATAATCATTTTATCGGTATAATGAGAATGTGTAGAGGGAGGTAATTGTGTACGGACATTAGGTACGTAATTAGAATTAAAGGTAGATACGGACAAACATGGATCAACACACACCGAGTCGAATGGACCATTAATAAGCGAGGTAGTGTTTTCCCGCCATTTTTATCCTCCATTTTGAAAATCGTAGACGCGGAACGTATAATCGTTTATCGAAACCCCCGGATAGATAGGACCTATAATAAAGCTTATATAACGAATTTATATCGGTACTTACGGTTTTTAGGATCACTACTTCCGGTATGAGGTCGGACCATTAATTGAGTCGCGGATTCGTCATTGTCTCTTCGAGATCTTTCCGACGATACCACGGCCAGTTTCCTCGAAAGTTCATTTTTCTTCAAACTTATTTACGACTAAAGGGAGATAATCAGTATTATAGATATATCGAATAATGATATATCAAAATGAAGGGTAGCGTCGGAATCGTGACGTCGATACGCGTATATTAGAACTAACGTATAGTTACGTTTAAATATTTTTTCATTTTCGGGACTTTAAGGATATATCAAATCTTTAAACCGCGATATCTCGAAAAGTACTGGCCGTATAAATAAAGGAAAGATATCGTCGTATCGGTCTTGCCAAGCTACGTCGATTTATACAGATTTCTACGATCTAACGCCGAGTAAAAAAATTGATGACGTCGTAGGCCAAGTCTTTTAGCTCCGCTATAAACAGCATAGAGCGTACGCGGCGCTACCCCTATATCTAATAATCGAATTATGGATATCCGTATAAATACTAAAGAAATAGCGAAACGTCGCCCCATATTGTTGCTCTTTTTAGATTGATTTGAGTACCGCTGTAGGCCTACATACAGCATTTACATACATGTACATCTTATAATTCGAACATAATGCGACATATGCACGCTAAATGACCAATACATATCTATCATGAAAACATCAAAGCCGTTGTTTTGGAGGACAGTGCATAAGGCAGAAGATGCTCCACCGACAGACAGACAGACAGACAGACCGCCAGACGGACGGACGGACGGACGGACAGACAGACAGACAGACATACATACATACAGACAGACAGACAGACAGACAGACAGACAGACAGACAGACAGACAGACAGACATACAGACATACATACAGACAGACGGACTACAGACAGACAGACAGACAGACAGACAGACAGACAGACAGAAAGACAGACAGACAGACATACAGACAGACAGACAGACATACAGACAGACAGACAGACAGACAGACATACAGACAGACATACAGACATACATACAGACATACATACAGACAGACAGACAGACAGACAGACAGACAGACAGACAGACAGACAGGACAGACAGACAGACAGACAGACAGACAGACAGACAGACAGACAGACAGACAGACAGACAGACAGACATACAGACAGACAGACAGACAGACAGACAGACAGACAGACAGACAGACAGACAGACAGACAGACGAGACGGAAAGACAGACAGACAGACAGACATACAGACAGACAGACAGGACAGACAGACAGACAGACAGACAGACAGACAGACGACAGACAGACAGACAGACAGACAGACAGACAGACAGACAGACAGACAGACAGACAGACATACAGACGGACGGACATACAGACAGACAGACGGACGGACGGACGGACGGACAGACAGACGGACGGACGGACGGACGGACAGGCAGGTAGGCAGTGATTACAAGAATTCCCCACGGCAAGTACGCATACATTTAGCGAACGAAAGCGATTTTAATTATTTGCAGATACGTCTTAAAGACAATCTTGTTTGGGTGTTAATAAAATATTGTCCATTAATGAATCATCACAGCCGGTTCTTGTTTTATGAGATAGCATAGTTGTGATGATTCAGAAGCAAGCCCTGTCTTCAACATCGTTGGGATATCTCCGCATCAATTAGAACCAATTAGCCGAGGATTAAGTTATGTATGCTCTCCGGGCTTATCAGTTAATCCGTTATGAGAAATGTTGGTGGTCATACCTTTAGCTTTTAAAGGCTTGTATTGACAACCTCGGTATGTAAACGTATTAATTACTTTAGAATCATGAAACAATTTGCCATGCGATATTTATAATTAACTGTATGAATGGCTCCATGCTGTTTTCTAGATGCTTACGCATTTCTCTGGCATTCCATGACACTAATGACGGCTGTATTTTGTAGTAAATACTGTTGCAAAAGGCTTTCGCCTTCATTTTCTGTACTGATGGTGTTGGGTGAGGTGCCTAAACTGAGATGTATCGTGCAGTTAATTATGTTAACGGGCATGGAACACCGAGTATTAGACATTTATATTAATCGTTCCATCCCGCGTCTCATATTGGATGGATAATATTATTTTATTACAAATTTATATTTGCTCGATCGCGAAACAAGTTGTTACGACTTATCGCTCTCGATATCTCATTCCTGATGGAATCCATCGCCCTCTAAAACGTACATTAAGGATTATTAATAATTTATCGCGTTTTTATGGAATTATACGTAACGATGTAAGATATATATTATTCATTTTCGCTAAAGTACATAGGTTAAGTTTGTATATAGCGTATAATTAGGATTTCCTACTCGATAAAAACGTACGTCGAGTTTGAATAATATAATGAACTTACCCGTATATTCGTTGAAGTACGTGAAGCTTATGAAAGGATTGAGGCCTAAGTCGGTTCTAAACGGTCTATATATATATAGAAGCGTTGGTAATCGTTATTTATGGATCGGTTCATAGTCTATATTTATAGAATGGTACGCGATCGCTATTTATGGATCGATTCGTAGTCGTTATTTATAGAAACGTACGCGCTCGCTATTTATAGAGCGGTTCGTTCCCATTGGTGTCTCTCATTGGTCGGTGCAATCGGGTATGTAGTGTAGTGTAGTCGCTTCGTTTTCTTATACACCACTTTCATTCTGTTACTGTACCTATCGGTATATCGATGTCGTAAAAGAACGTCAGTTCGCTTAACTTCATCCGGTTTTTTTATACAAATTTATTTTAGCTCGATCGCGAAACGAGTTATTCCGACTCTCGAGACCTCGTTCCTGATGGAGAGGGAATTCAAATGCCGAGGGCACGCTCGTAACGGCTCCAGATGGGGCTCGAACTCCGGGCCTGAAGCTGCGCTATCGCGACTTCCTGTCGTACGGAGGTGGCGACCCATGATTGCGATCTGGATTTGGTCACCATTGGGTAACCGGACATCCGTGACAGCCAGTCGTTGTCCCGCGACAAACATCCACTCGCAACACGACCTCGGTACACGGACGACAGGCCTCACTTACCGTACATGAGGGCCTATGTAGTGACAACTCTACCCCGGCCAGCCCGGATCTGAATCCGTGTGTGGGCGGAGAATGTATGTACGGAACCCCCCGGTACGGACCAGTTGGAAGCGGCTCTGCGCGGATGTTATTGATCCGAGAACGGATCGGACTGGAAGCATGAGGGTGTCATCAGGGTACTTGGCGGGGCCACCGATTATTCTGACTAGTGTATTCGAAGAACATTTTTATGCGACGACGCTCCGGATATATAATAGCGTACATATGTCGCAGTATGCGCGAATTATAAGATTATCCGATAAGCCCGGACATAATCGTGAGGTCATCCAAAATGGACGCCGCGTAGAGACGTTGTTACTAGATCGTCCGATACGCCTTCGTACACGGAACTCGGTAGTTGCGCGATACGTCATCAGGTGACTAAAAATAAACGCGCACGCGCGTGACCTACTTATATTACCTTATATGCAAATGAGTTACTATAAATAGAAAAAAGCAAATAAACGGGTTTACTAAATAAGCAAAGAGCGCGGTAGTTGAGCGATACGTCATCAATAGGCTATATAGTGACGCGCACGCGCGTGACCTACTTTATATTCCCTTATATGCAAATGAGTTACTATAAAGCGTATTCAAAATGTCGCCCGTTTGTTTACAAGCAAAGAGATGGGTGTACTACTCTTACATATGACATTGATATAATACTCTCCACTACTACCTGATGTATGACCATACTTTGTGCTTATATAGGTAATTGACAGAATATATCCACTACTACCTGATGTATGCCCATACTTTGTGCTCATATAGGTCATTGACAGAATATATCCACTACTACCTGATGTATGACCATACTTTGTGCTTACATATGACATTGATATAATACTCTTCACTACTATCTGATGTATGACCATACTTTATACTTGCATAGGCCATTGACATAATACTCTCCACTACTATATGATGCATGACCATACCTTGTGCTTACATAGTACATTGACAGAATACTCTCCACTACTAGCTGATGTATGACCATACTTTGTCCTTACAGAATACATTGACATAATGATCTCCACTACTATATGATACTTTGTACTTACATAGGACATTGACGGAATGCTCTCCACTACTATCTGACGTGTAGCCATTTGTGACCACTTCTGTAGAAGTGCAGATAAACTTCAAATCCTTGTCTATTTTTGCAACATTAGAGACTACAAGTGTGTTTCCCGATAGCGAGTATCGTCCACTTGAAGTGACTGCAGAATTGTCCACGTTCCAGTTGTACGATCGACTCAGACTGTGATTTGTTGGTACAGTAGTGGATGTACTTTCACATGTAAGTGTAGCATCATCTCCAACTGACGGGTCATTGCTAGATTGAATGTTTGGCTGTGTCGGGATACCTTCAATAGATTGAATATTTAGAATGAGTGATGATATTTGTTATTAATAACAATAACAACTAGGTAGAGATTTATCAAATCAAGTTATTAAAATAGATTGATTTATTAAACCAATACATTAATATATTTCCTTTATTTTAATCTATAATCCAATTTTCATTTAAAATAAGTTCATGACCATTCCATTTTAGAGCCACGCCTTCTGTCAATGAGATAGAGACACTTCGGTACTACGGTACCTTGGCCCTGTTTTAATATTATTTGATATATATCGATAGTGCTGTGTCCAGCCAGCAGATGGATATACCTACCTGCCAGTTTGTACCGTGAGTGGTGACCTCATACCATATTTCATGAGATATTCATTTTATGAGATATGAAAAAATGTTACTCTTCGGATATTGCTACGAAATGTCACATATTTTGCAAAGTTATTGAAATATTTGCCATAGTAAATATTTGAGAAAATCACACCATTATTTTAGGGTAGGAATTGTTAGTGTAGCAAAGTGACCAAGATAAACACGGGATATTCTTTAAGCTCACATATTGACATGCACGTTCGACAATAATGGCCACATATACTTATAGAAATGGTCGAATATCGAAATGAACCTTGAAGGTTTTACAAAATATATATTGTGATCTCATTTGAACACGATCCAAATGAAATATATAATCCGAACTGTCTTTATTAGGCAAATAATACGTGCACACGGAAATGTACGCTTGTGAAAAGCTACTAGATACCTGAGCATTTACTCTCAGATAGTAGACTTTCACTAACAATTGTAATAATGCCACAGCTGTATTTCAAAGATTTAGATTTCACAATGTAGAATTTTCAGACAGAATATTTCATTATACAGCTGACAAATGGCTCAACCTTTCGGACAACCTGTCGGACAATCAGTATAGATTTTAAATGATTACTCATCATGACAAGTTGGTGAGTGGATAATTGAATCCCTAGCTAGATATGTAACTATCTTACCATCAAATTAATACGGGTAATCTAAGTGTCACAACATATTTCAGTGCAATTTATCATGAATCAAGTACTGGTAGCTGCCACCCTGACCATTTATCCACTGACTCAAACGCAATAGGAGTCTTCTACTAAAAAACACCAATATGCTAACAAAGGTTGGCCACTATTTGAGATAATGGAACGGACACGCGTGTAATGTTAAGTGGAGGTCAATGTCAACTACCATTGTGTCGACGTGCACCCTATTAAGATTTTAAAGGTTCAAGTGTCGCCATTGAACATATATATTAGATATACATTGCCAGTTGTTATGGTGGCAAACCATAGTATCATGTTGTGTATCCTTTAATGAACAATTGCTTAAAATGTGGCCTATTTTAGCTTCTATTAAAGAAATATTTATCATTAGAATGAAATTTACCTAACTATATGTCAACATCTCCAACAATGCTATCACAGGGTACCCTATAATGATTATTGCTTCAAGTTCCAGTATTTTAAATACCTAATATATACAAAGTAGAGCATTTATCAGTAGTTAACGATTTTATATTTTACTTACCAAATATATACAAAGTAGAGCATTTATCAGTAGTTAAGGTTTGTATATTTTACTTATTCAATATATACAAAGTAGAGCATTTATCAGTAGTTAAGGATTGTATATTTTACTTACCTTATATATACAAAGTAGAGCATTTATCAGTAGGTAAGGATTGTATATTTTACTTACCTTATATATACAAAGTAGAGCATTTATCAGTAATTAAAGATTGTATATTTTACTTACCTAATATATATAAAGTAGAGCATTTATCAGTAGTTAAGGATTGTATATTTTACTTATCTAATATATACAAAGTAGAGCATTTATCAGTAGTTAAGGATTTTATATTTTACGTACACAATATATACAAAGTAGAGCATTTATCAGTATTAAGGATTGTATATTTTACTTATCTAATATATACAAAGTAGAGCATTTATCAGTAGTTAAGGATTGTATATTTTACTTATCTAATATATACAAAGTAGAGCATTTATCAGTAGTTAAGGGTTGCATATTTTACGTACACAATATATACAAAGTAGAGCATTTATCAGTAGTTAAGGATGGTATATTTTACTACACAATATATATAAAGTAGAGCATTATCAGTGTGGAGGATTGTATATTTTACCTACCCAATATATATAAAGTAGAGCATTTATCAGTAGTGGAGGATTGTATATTTTACGTACACAATATATACAAAGTAGAGCATTTATCAGTAGTTAAGGATTGTATATTTTACTTACCTAATATATATAGAGTAGAGCATTTATCAGTAGTTAAGGATTGTATATTTTACTTACATAATATATATAAAGTAGAGCATTTATCAGTAGTGGAGGATTGTATATTTTACGTACACAATATATACAAAGTAGAGCATTTATCAGTAGTTAAGGATTGTATATTTTACATACCTAATATATATAGAGTAGAGCATTTAGCAGTAGTTAAGGATTGTATATTTTACTTACACAATATATATAAAGTAGAGCATTTATCAGTAGTGGAGGATTGTATATTTTACGTACACAATATATACAAAGTAGAGCATTTATCAGTAGTTAAGGATTGTATATTTTACATACCTAATATATATAGAGTAGAGCATTTAGCAGTAGTTAAGGATTGTATATTTTACTTACACAATATATATAAAGTAGAGCATTTATCAGTAGTGGAGGATTGTATATTTTACGTACACAATATATACAAAGTAGAGCATTTATCAGTAGTTAAGGATTGTATATTTTACATACCTAATATATATAGAGTAGAGCATTTAGCAGTAGTTAAGGATTGTATATCTTACCTACCTAATATATATAAAGTAGAGCATTTATCAGTAGTTAAGTATTGTATATTGTACTTACCCAATATATATAAAGTAGAGCATTTAGCAGTAGTGTAGGGCGATACTCTATATTGCAGCCTATAAACACCAGCATCCAGTGTATGTAAATTGTTAGTTTGTATAGTAAAGTTTCCAGTGGCAGCATTTCCAATGAATATTGAGTTTAAATACTGCTGAGTAGATTCTAATACTCCATCGTAAAATGCTGCTGTATAGAGGTTAGATCCATTGTAAGCTGTTACAGTATATACACATAGTTCTGATTCTGGTATGGTGGTTTGAAAGGCAAGCACTGCCCTACTACCAGGTCTTGCATAAACACGCGTAACATCTTGAGGACACGACCAACAATATACTGAAATATAGCACAATTTGAAACTAGAGCCATTTCCAATAACACAATATGGCTTGGAATAACACAATATGGCTGAGAATAACAGAACACGTTCTGGGAATAACAAACCATGTTCTAGGAATAACACAACATGTTCTGGGAATAACATGACATGGCTGAGCCCAAACTAGAATCTTAGATTCAGGATAATATTGTAATTAGTCCAACAGATGCCCACACATTGATGCAAGCACATCTTATAGATGAAACCTACTCAATACTGTTCGTTATTTTATCATTGAAACCAGCTGTCGATGCTTCCCAGTGTTTAATTTATATTCTCAAAATAACTTTCTTGAAACATGTTCAAATACAATTACCGATAATGATATATTTGTTTAGTTTGTATGGGTTTGGGGGTAATGTAGGACAAACAGCTCAGGTAGATGATGAACCAGGTGACGTTCCTAGCAGTATAATATATACGTATGAATGCCCGGGCAGACCCACCGACCAGCAGGAATGTGTCCTCAATTGAAACATTTCGACGCCCCCAGTTTTAACAACATTAAATTAAATCGCTCTCGAGACCTCATTTCTGATGGAATCCATCGCCACAAGGGAGGTAGATGAAGCAAGTGGAATTTAATTACTTGGTGCGAACTCCGGGCCTCTCACACCTGAAGCGATCGCTGGACCATTAAGCTATCACGACTTGCACATCTTGTTTTATAGAAAACGATGCGACACCATACATGTAAATTCAGTAATATTCCTAATCGGTCACCTGGTTTTTGTTATAATATTTGGAACATATAATATTAATATGATTATCCTGCGATTCTTTGCATAACGATCTGTAAACGTATGTAATAAATAGCATTAATGTTATTTATATTGTATTGTTTTTAGTTTTCTCCAACTATTGTAAAATACCAGGTGACCTATTAGGAATTGTGTTGAGTGTATACTACTATCATATCATTTTCAATATGTGTTGCCTATGCTCACACGATATAAACGTGTACGAAATAGTATCCTACAATCGACCTTCCGCAAGGTATGTCCAATCGAAATGCGAACCCCGACATTAACGCATACTTACTATGTAATGGCTATCGGGGTAGTACCAAGAACAAGACTATTGTAAGATATTATTTTAGTACCAGTCCATTTATTGTTCTATTTACGCAGCGGTGTTTCCCTCCTGTCCCATATATATCTAATATATCAAAGTCCATGCTCACATTGATCCGTTCCCTATGGCCATGTACATTGGACACGTCTCGAAATTAATTAGCTACCGAGGTACCGTCACGAGACCCGTCCCCAGTGTTTTAAAACATTGTTCTAACACCACAGAATCTTCACTATATCTATATCAGCCCATTGCAACACACCCAGTCCATTATAGTCTATTTAGTTAACACTGATCCCAACAATGCCCTTCCATAGTCTATGTATGTACTTAGATGCCGTTATTAAGAAAGTGTGCTAGCACAGGATGGCATTACCTATTCAAATTAAAGCAGTATGCTACCACACTAGGCATTCCCCTAGACTATGCAAGCAGTATGCTACCACACTAGGCATTCCCCTAGACTATGCAAGCAGTATGCTACCACACTAGGCATTTACCTAGACTATGCAAGCAACATGCTACCACACTAGGCATTTCCCTAGACTATGCAAGCAGTATGCTACCACACTAGGTATGTCCCTAGACTAGGCAAGCAGTATGCTACCACACTAGGTATGTCCCTAAACTATGCAAGCAGTATGCTACCACACTAGGCATTCCATAGACTATGCAAGCAGTATGCTACCACACTAGGTATGCCCTAGACTAGGCAAGTAGTATGCTACCACACTAGGTATGTCACTAGACTATGCAAGCAGTATGCTACCACACTAGGCATTTCCATAGACTATGCAAGCAGTATGCTACCACACTAGGTATGTCCCTAGACTAGGCAAGCAGTATGCTACAACACAATGTTTGTCCCTAGACTATGCAAGCAGTATGCTACCACAATAGGCATTCCATAGACCATGCAAGCAGTATGCTACCACACTATGTATGTCCCTAGACTATGCAAGCAGTATGCTACCACAATAGGCATTCCATAGACCATGCAAGCAGTATGCTACCACACTATGTATGTCCCTAGACTAGGCAAGCAGTATGCTACCACACTAGGTATGTCGCTAGACTATGCAAGCAGTATGAT